>CM053583.1:90988422-91002092 GCA_028627135.1 Pseudochirops cupreus
TAGGCATTCTAGCAGACCACCTGCCTGCTGCAGAGCGTCACACTTCCAAACTTTCTCTGACTCCCCCCCTTGCCCCTTGCGAGCTTTTCCTAGCCAAGTTTCCTCACCCTACCCCTTTTGGTCCCATGAATCAATAAAACTTTTATAAATCTGCCAAAGGACAGCTGAGCCTGTAATTCTTTTCAGATGCAAACCTAGAAAGGATTTCTCATTAGAAATCCCCCAAAACCTATTCCTCATCAATACTACTTAAATGAATTTAAAAATTTAGTGGTTTATGCCAACCAAACTATAAAGTAGACACTATAGAACTGGAGAAAATAATAACAAAATTCACTTGAAGGAATACCACATCTAGAGTATCAAAGGAAAATGAAAAAATAACTCAAACTATTTTATAAAACAGTAAACATCAGAAACCACTTGATATTGGTTTAAAAACAGAAAAGTAAGTCAGTGGAATGCACTAGAAGATCAATAATCAGAAATAATCAAATTTAGTAGACTAATGTTCAGTAAGTCCAAGAATATAAACTACCTTGAGGAGGATCCTCTATTTGAAAAAGGCTGCTGGTAAGACCGGTAAATAGTTTGATTTTTTAAAAAAGGGTTTATAGTAGCATCTTACACTATATACCACATGAATTCCAAATGAGTAATGATTCTAAATATAAAAAGCCACATAAGAAAATAGAAGGAAATACTTATCACAACCATGAAGAGAGGGTGAATTCCTAAACAAAAAATAGACAATTTTGATTGCATGAAATTGAAAAACATTTGCATGAGCAAAATCAATGCATTTGGGATCAGATTAGGGATTTGGGGAAAAAAGTCTTGGCCTCAAATATCTTTGATAAAAAGTCAATGCCCAAGATATATAGGCAACTAACTCAAACATAGTACCAAGAACCATTCCTCAAGTGATGAGGAATCATTGGTAATGAAATCAATACCAAATGGTTTCATTCCTCAAGACCATCAAGGGATGGTCAAAGGGTGGGAAAAAAAAGATAAAACACATTTAAGCACTTCATGCATTAAATGCCTGTCAAATACAAACAAACGAGACAGTCTCTGCCCTTAAGGAGTTTACAGTCTAATGTGTGGGGGTGGAGGCAGAAAACACATACAGGGGTGCTGGAAAGTGGGGGGACAAAGAGGAAAAAAGCACAACTTCATGATGAATTGGTGACAGCGAAGTATTGTGGAAGGCTGAGCAATTATAGTCACATGTTCATCTTTATCAAAGATATTTGAGGCCAAGGATTTTTTCCCCAAATCCCTAATCTTATCCCAATTGCATTGATTTTGCTCATGCAAATGTTTCACAATTTCATGCAACCAAAATTGTCTATTTTTTTTTCTTTTATTATCACCTCTACCCTTTATTTGGTTAGGAATTCATTTTCTATGTACTTTGAACACATCTTGTCTTTAGTTATCTTTGTCAGTTTAAGTAGTAGGAGAGAAAAACAATCACTCAGTAACCATATTAAGTGCCTACTATAGACCAGGCACTGTGCTAATATCAGAAGTGCTTTAGAGTATTATTATTATTATTATTAATGAAGTCTTTCATATGGTTGTAAAAAGGTTTGCAATTCTTCTTTCCAAACTGTTTTTCCTAATTGTTTTCCTCATCTCTCTCCTATTAGAGCCTTGGATTTTGCTTCTTGGTTAAGGGGCTTTGGTGGGCCAGTTTTGACCTTTTCTTACCAGGGTCCAGCCTTCCATAACGCTTCTCTGTCATCAATTCATCGTGAAGTTGTGTTTTTTAAACTGTAAGCAGTAAACTCCTTAAGGGCAGAGACTTGCTTGTTTGTATGTATTCATATACAATACACACACACACACACACACACACATACACACACATACATGTACATAATGTGATCCTCAATTTTCATCCAATTCAGCTCTACTTTTACTGTATTTTTATTTGTTGTTGGTCCCCCCCCTATCATTCAGTTTTTGGTATATTGTGTGAACATCCTAAAGGGAAATAAATAACCTTTTGCTTATTTTCCATTTGTCAAAAGTGAATGGAAAATTTATAGATTTCCTTGCTCATAAACTCATTTACTTCCACAAACAGAATCTGACAAATCAACCCACTTACTGTTTTTCCCCTCTGTTGTATACAGCTAGGGATATAGTTTAATGGAAGGGATTCTTATTTCCTTATAGCTAAGTGGTCAAGATAAACTTGAGAATAAAGCCACATCAAAAGGGGAGCTGCTGCATTCATTTGACAGTTGTTTGCAGAACCTGTGAGTCACGGAGTCCCTGGGTTTCCACATAGCAACTTTTATGAATTATAGGGCAGTTAACACTTTCCACTCAATAAGGTAACTATTGCCCCTTTCTGGGGTATGTGTTTGATCATGTCTCCATGACACAATATCATGTTCACCACTATCATCACCATTTCACCAGAAGCAAATCTCTTTAAACTCAAATTTTTTAAATTAAATCTTTTAAAAACTGTGCCTGACACTCCTTTACAGAATAAAACCGTTCATGACAAATATTCTGTCCAACACTTTTCAGCTGATATCTATAATCATATGAAAAACGCTCTAAATCACTTGATTAGAGAAATGCAAATCATAACAACTCTGAGGTACCACATCACACCTATTATAGATCGGCTAACATGACAAAACAGGAAAATGATAAATGTGGGAAAAGGTGTGGGAAAATTGGAACACTAATGCATTGTTGGTGGAGTTATGAACTGATCCAACCATTTTGGAAAACAATTTGGAACTATTCCCAGAGAGCTATAAAAATGTGCATACCCCAACCCAGCAATACCACTTCTAGGGCTTGTGCCAAAGAGATCATTAAAATGGGAAAAGGATCCACATGTACAAAAATATTTATAGAAGCTCTTTTTGTGATGGCAAAGAATTGGAAATTGAGGGGATGCCCATCAATTGGGAAATGGCTAAACAAGTTGTGGTATATGCATGTAATGAAATACTATTGTGTTATAAGAAATGATGACTAGGTAAACTTCAGAAAAACCTGAAAAGAAAAACCTGAACTGATGCCGAATGAGGTGAGCAGAACTGGGAGAACACTGTACACCAGTAGTTCTCAACCTTCCTAATGCCATGACCCTTTAATACAGTTCCTTATGTTGTGGTGACCCCCCAACCATAAAATTATTTTTATTGCTACTTCATAACTGTAATTTTGCTGCTGTTATGAATCTATCTGATATGCAGGATGTATTTTCATTGTTACAAATTGAACATAACCCACTATTTGAGGACCGCTGCTGTACATAGTGACAGACACACTGTGTGATGACTAACTTTGATAGTTAGGTTAAAGGCTCTTCTCAGCAATGTAAGGTTCGAAGACAACTCCAAAAGGCTCATGATGGAAAATCCTATCCACAACCAGAGAAAGAAATATGGAGTCTAAATGCAGATTGAAACATACTATTTGCTCTCTCTCTTTGTTTTGTTTTGTTTTGTTTTGTTTTGTTTCTTTTGTCTTGTGGTTTGTCCCATTGATTCTAATTCTTCTTTACAACATAACTAATATGAAAATATATTCAATATGAATGTATATGTATGTAGAGCTTATTTCAGATTGCACACTGTCTTGAGGTGGGGGAGAGAAGAGAGGCAGAAAAAATTTAAAACTCAAAAGCTTGTGGAAGTGACTGTTGAAAACTAAAAATAAATAAATTTAAAAAGCAACAACAACTTCCCATCTGAGCTCCCTCCTTCAAGATTCAGTGAAACTTGGGCTTGAATGAGAGCAGCCGAGTGAAGGAGATAGCAAGAAATCTCCTTACAATGTTAGGTAGATTAAAAATGAAGAGATTGGGGGCAGCTAGGTGGCACAGTGAATAGAGCACTGACCCTGGAGTCAGGAGGACCTGAGTTCAAAAGTGACCTCAGACACTTGACTAGCTGTGTGACCTTGGACAAGTCACTTAACCCCAATTGCCTTGCCTTCTCTCCTCAAAAAAAAAATGAAGAGGTTACAAAACCCAGATGGTGTTAGTACAAGCCATTTGTTGGTCCAATTTAGGGCTGGAAAAAGACATTAGAGATCACTTTAGTAGAAACTTTTTATTTTACAATTAAGAAATTAAGGTTCTGAGAGTTAAGCAATTTGCCTAAAGTTATACAGGTAGTAGTAAGTCATACAGGTAGTAAATAAGTGAATTTGAATCCAAATTCTCTGACTCTGTTTCTGTCTACTATTCTACACTGTATCATTTATTTATTTGTTCATTCTTTTTTTTTTAAACACTCCCTAAGTCCCTTATGTCTCTGGGTAAGTCACTTAACACCTCTGGGTCTTAGTTCTTCCTCTGTAAAATAGGGGGCTCGGACCAGATGGCCACTAAGGCCCCTTCTCTCTCTAAATCCATGATCCTATGATCCAGGCCTATAAAATAAAGCCAAGGGTTTAGTTGGCCCAATTCCTGCTCGCCTGCCCTCCCCCCCCCCCCTGGCAAATTTATTTATTTTAGTTTTTAACTACTTCCACAAGATTTTGAATTCCAAATTATTTTATTCATTCTTTCATTAAACACTTATTGATTACTTACTCTGTGTAAAGGAAGGGTAGCTAGGCGGTACAGTGGATAGAACACTGGGTCTGAAGTCAGGAAGACTCATCTTTCTGAGTTCAAATCTGGCCTCAGATACTTCCGAACTCTGTGACCCTGGTCCGATCGCTAACCTGGTTTGCCTCAGTTTCCTCATCTGTAAAATGAGCTGGAGAAGGGAATGGCAAACCACTTGAGTATCTTTGCCAAGAAAACCCCAAGTGGGGTCTCAAAGAGTTGGACATGATTAAAAACAACTGAACAACCATAACAGCAATGTATGATGAGTAGCATGGGATAAAAAATTTAATACAGCATAGTCATTTCCCTCAATAAAACCTACATATGTTCTTGTAGGGAAGAAAGGGCAAATACATAATTAAGTATAACATTTTAAAATATCATAAATGACATAAGAGAACAAAGTGCTGTGGGAATTTAGAAGAGGAAGAGATTGTTTTTGACTATAAGAGGAGTGAGGAATAAGGGAAGACAGTTGAAGCACATGAATTGGACTGAAAGATTGAATACAATGTCAATAGGATAGCATCACTTCAATCAATTGATCTATAAATATTAAGCACCTATTAAGTGCCAGGCACTGTGCTAAACCCTGGGAATACAAAGAGAGTCAAAAGACAGTTCCTGCCCTCAAGAAGTTTATAATCTAATGGAGTAATCTCACATTAATAGTGGAAAATTCATTAGCTCTTGAGTCAGAGAATTTGGGTTCAAATTCTAGCCCATTATGCTTGCAGTCTGTGTGACTTTAGGAAAGCTACTTAACTTTGCTGAGTTTATCTCTTCATCTATAAAATGAAGACTAGACTGGCAAGCCTCTGAAGTATCTTTCAGCTCTAGTTTTATAATATATATATATATATGTATATATATATATATAATAACATAATATGTAAAACATGTATTCTATATATGTAATATATATTATAACATAATATGTGATTTTCCCCCACTTCCAGATGGAGTCAGAAAGGGCGTTGTGGACAGAAGAAATGAAATGAACAAAGACATAGAGGTAGGAAAAGATCTTATATGTTTAGGGAATAGTGAGCATACCAATTCCAGGGAAGTATTACATATGCAAAGGAGAGTAACCTATAAGATAAGATGGTGAAGCCTCATTTTGTGCAATCCATGAGGGAGCTTCATGCAGACTCATGGTTAAGTCTAAAGTAATTAGTCTCAGGTTCCCTTTTAATTTTCCTTCCCTTTGCACAGTGCATTCCTTTAATACTAAAAAACTACTTAGACTACATCAAGAATCAACTTCTTTATATGGGGACAAAATCTCTCACACAAGTATAGGCTGAAATAGGATTTAAGTAGATCAGGATAATCCCCAGGGCAGCCATACCAGTTGACCAGGTAGCAACAAAGTAGGGGAGAGAGAATGAACTTCATCATGTCCCACAGTCTGGCAAATAGGCACGTCCAGGAAAACAGCAAATTCTGTACTGACAGATTACTCTTGGGGGGGGGGAGGGCAGGGTGCGTGTGTGTGTCTAGTGAGCTATCTTAGTGGATGTATCTAGAACTATCTCACTCTATCTAGTCACAAGTCTCCAAATGCTCATGATTATATTCATTTTGGGGAAGTAATACCCTTCTCTCCTTTCTTGCCAATAACTCATCCCTGGAGAGTGTTGTCCCTGGGTCCCTCTTCTCTCAGCAAAATGAGGAACAAAATCTTCCCCATATCTCCTTCTAGCTAGGAAAAATGACAGTTCTCACCGTCTCCCTTGCCAAAATGGGTTACATTTGGAAAGTGGCAGAAATCGTTTGAAACCCAGAGATACCTGATGTGAACTGGGTTATATACCCAGGTACCATAATTGAAATTTATTAGTATTTGTTTTAGTCTCAGGCTAGTAGCCTGAGAAGAGAATCATGCTGCCTCTCAGATGGTAGAACTGAAATGGAAATTATATAAAGATCTCATGTTCTTTTTTTAAAAAAAATCATTATTTATTTAATTTGAACATTCTTTTTTTAAATTTTGAGTTCCAAATTCTATCCCTTCCTTTAAGAAGGCAAGCATTATGGATTAATTATACATGTGAAATTATGTTAGCAATATGATAGCAATTATACGGGTGAAACCAAGCAAAGCAGTTTCTTATTAGACATGTTACAAAAAAAAAAAAGAAAATGATCCAATGAAAAGTGAGAAATATGAAGAAAGTGAAAAAGTATGCTTCATTGCATGCTCAGAGCCCATCAGTTCTCTCTCTGGAGGTGGATAGCATTTTTCATCTTGGGTACTTAGGAATTATCTTGAACCATTGTCTTGATCAGAGTAGCTAAATCTTTCACAATTGATCATTGTTACAATATTGCTGTTACTGTGTATAATGTTCTCTGGGTTCTTCTCACTTCACTTTGAATCAGTTCATGTAGGACTTCCCAGGTTTTTTGAAACCATCCTGCTCATCATTTCTTATAGCATAATAGTATTCCAAGATCTCATGATTTTAATCTAATGTTTTTTAATCTAAAGCCTCAATGATTTTCATCTAAAATAAAAGGAGGAAGGTAATTGAGATAGTTGCCTAGAGGGAAGGGAACAGAACAATCTGAGGCCCTTAGATAAAGACAGGGGGAAGTGGTCAAGAGAGAAAGAAAATACATGAAGCAGATTAAGAGAGAAAATAAAAGAGAAGTAAGTAAACTTTTCAACTTTCTAGTATTACAGCCTTTTGATGTTCTCTCTGAAAAACTGGAGAAGAAAACTTCATTAGACCAGAGTAACTGGCAGAGTGCATAGAGCAGTTTGAATCCTTTCTCACTGTATTAAAGATTCATAAAAATTAAAAAACCCTTAGAGATCAGAGTAGCCCTAACCCTCTCATTTTATAGATTAAGGAACCAAAACCAGCAAGGGGAAGTGACTTTCCTGATGAAGAGGAATTTTTCCTTGCCAAGACAAGATCTTTTTAGTTCTTCTTCTTAGCCTCCTCCTCTTCTCTCATGAGACTAAAAGGCATTCATTATTTGAGTCCAGGTGTGAGACGGCATCCTTGAATTTTGGACAGCCAATCATATCCTTGAAGGATGGCTTGGTGCAGTAAAGATATCAGGCCCAACTTCCTTTCTTGGAGTACACATGTACCCCAAGGTTAGCAAAATTCCTTGAGGTAAGAATAGATTGGTGATTAGCAAGAGAGCTGGATTTCTAAAATTAACCTACTATAGGGAGCTGAATTCTGACCTAAGTTCAGAGACAAAGAACCATGACTTAAGACAAAAGACATTACAGAACCAAAGAAAACACAGGACAAAATCGATTAGTTATAAATAGGAACAAGGAGAAAATGATGCAGGATTGATCTTAATCTTCTCAGAACAGTAGGGTGTATAAGAGGTGATGGGAAAAAAGTCTTCCTGGAGTCAAACAGTGAAGGATTTTAAGTACCAGAGGATTTGCCTTTTGTTGTACTGACCACAGAAGCCACCAAAGTGTCTTTTAGATGGTAAGTCAATCTGTTCTCAACTACCCTCAATAAATTGAAGTTGATAGCCCTGGAGAAACTATATCTTAGGTCACTCAACTCATGGGTGGGATTGCTTATTTGACCTTGAAAAAAAAAAGAACTGACCCTTCAGTATCTGAAAATTCGAGATGTTTTGTATTTTGAAGTTGAAGCAAGTAAAGGATAATGACCTATAATTTTTTTGCTTTTTGGAGGGCAATTGGGGTTAAGTGACTTGCCCAAGGTCACATGGCTGGGTTTTGTGTTAAGTATCTGAGGTCGGATTTGAATTTAGGTCCTCCTGACTCCAGGGCTGGTACTGTATTCACTGCACCACCTAGTCGCCCCAGGTAACGACCTATAAATCTGGTGCTGGTTGAGTTTGCTTTTTGTTGGAAGACGCTTTGGAGTTAGGTATCCTGTGTGTACTATGGAAGGCTATGTAGCTTTGTTTTCCCCTGTTTGGGGGGAAAAACTGATAGCCCAGTGATCTGACCTTCAGGGATTCAGAGGACAATCAAGATCATCAAGGGTGGGGAGCAAGGCAGGAAAACACCACCACAGAGATATGAGAATTGACTTTGGGGTGTAACTTTCTTACAGCATGAATGTATTCATCTTGCCCACCTTCAGAGCAAGGCAAACTCAAAGCTGTGGGTTTGGACACAGCACCCTCACCTTCTCAGCCTTGCTCTTGTGGTTAACCTCCAACTTCTCATACCCTAGAATGAGGAAGTGGGGAAGATCCCAAGTTCATGGGAACTGATGAATGGGCCCAAACAGAGAAGTTGTAAGAGTTTTGGAGCAGGGTGTGCACAAAGGTCAGGGAAGCTACCAGTTGTGTTGGCAGAAAGATGTAGTCTAAGGTGGATTGTGCCACCCTGTAAGTACATGTACTATCACAACCTTAAAGAAGCTCATGCACCTGAGGGGAGGGATCCTGGCTTCTTCAAGGGACTATCTTCATTTTTCTTGGCCTAAAAACTAGGAAATATGTTCACTGTTTTAACAAGTGCTATTAGCATCAGACAGGATAACAGTACCTTTGTTACTTTAGCTCTGATTTTCTCAGAACAGCAACCAGCTTAAGGCAAATCATAGGATAAAATATATAGGATGACAGGATAGTCATAGACCTGGAGTTGGCCAGGACCTCAGAAGCCATCTGTTTCAGTCCCCTCATTTTGTAGATAAGGAAACTGAGGCCCAGAAATGGGGAAATAACTGGGCCAAAGTCATCTGGCCCAACTGATGGAGTGATGGGACCTGGACTTTCCCATATATTCCAACAGCCCAGATCACTGGCCCACTCCAGACTACTTGCACTCCTAATCCCACCTGGATAATCTAATTAGCCTACTTGATATTCCTTTCACTGTCGCACCTGGCCCACCTCAGATTACCTACCACTCCTTAACCCCTTTCATATCCTTTCCCTTTCCCTTTTGTATATAAGCAATGGTCTTACCCCCACTAAGTTACTGGTTCACTAAGGAACCCTGCTTGCTTCTATTGGCATTAAAATAAACCTTGTCATTTTATTGGAAGAAGGTTTGAGTGGGTGAATTCATTCCAGGCAGATGCTGTTTGACATTCTGGGGTTCCCAGAAACCCCAAACCACATCACAACCACCTGGAGTCCCAGTTCCTTGGACTCCTGAACCAGTACCCTTTCCGTTAATCTATACTGCCTTCCACTGTTCATCACCATCATCAATTTCCTCCTTTGTAAGAGCTGGGCCAAATGATTTCTAAAGATTTCTCCCCTTCTGTTGTATGGGGCTCCAACAGCAGCTTTGTCAACGCACTCCAAAGGTCGGAAGGGTCACATAGAGGAGAGAGCCCAGGGCTGAGCATCTAATAGGAGACCTGGCTTTGCTTACCTCTGGCCTGGAGTGAGTTATTTCACTTCTCAGGGTCAGGGCTTCTTTCAAGGAATCTGAGAATGTCTGTTTTACCTGCACATGGAATGACAACTTCTCCTCCCCACTTTTCTTAAACACTAACTATAGTGTTTAATAGTTCATTAGAAACAGACCACAATGTCTGAGTTTCAAGACAAAGCCTATCAGAATTAACGTGGCTTCTCCTGGTCTTTGGAAACACCTTAGCCGGTAACTATGTTGTGAGAATGTAATTTGACAGCCCTCAGAGCATGTTCTCTGAATAACCTGGGAGAGGAAGGGCCCCGCTTGACTGCGCTTCATTTGATGATAAGGTTTGCAGAAACAACTCCCTGTAATTCTGGCTTCCGGATTAAACATTAAACCAATGAAAGACATTTCAGGTTTGCTGACTCCTAGTCATTAAAATGATCTAATTACACACAGTATCTGTCACAAGCTGAAACTGTGCACTTTCAAGCAATGTTTTTCTGAAGGGCAGTCATTATTCTGGGTACTTGCAAAATAAACAGCTCTTTTCTTTGAAAGGACTTCCTCCCTTCCTCACACTCTGTCCCTACATTGCATTGCAGGGACTGTTTGGGTGGTATTTGTCCCCATGGAAGGACTGCTGACAGGAGGTTATCCAGGGAGAGTTTTTTCCCCCCTAAAAAAACCCCTAACTATTTAATGATATCACAGTCATTTCTGGAAATTATCCCCGTTCTCTTACCTCCCTCGCCCTTCCAGGAATCAAACACTTGTTTTGCAACAGAAAGTTAAAGAAAAACACCCCATACAATAAACTTTTCTGACAGCATATAGAACATTCTACCTCAGTCGTCCTCATCTCTCCGCTGAGAAGACAGAACTATATTTGTCCATCTGTTTTCCAGAACCATTCATGATTTTTCCTTATAGTTTTTTAAAAATAGTTATATTTACATCAATGGAATCATCATATATATTATTCGTTTGGTTCTGATTATCAGTTCATACATATCTTCCCAACACAACTTTTGAAGCTTGCCCTGTATTTAGACAAGAGAGTCCCTTCCTGTCTGGCCATGCTCCATGCTAACATGTCTCCCTCCTTCAAGATTTTATTGAAAGAGAAAGCAGTCAATTTCAAGCAAGCTAAGAAAATAATGAGCAGTGTGATACAGTTTGTTTTCACGAATTAGCATGGATGGAAAGTGAAAAAAAAATTTAAGTGGCAGAGCAGAAGAGATGAGACTAGTATGAACATGTCCCAATAAAGATGCTTTCTGGATGGAAAAGTTTGCCCACAGGTGGGTAGCAGATTGGTACAGTGAGGAAAGCATGAATTTCAAGTTATGGGACTTTGTGTTCAAATTCTGGCTTTCCTACTTATTACCCACGTGAATTTGAAAACATCATTTACTCTCTCTAGACTTCAGTTTTGTTATCTACAAAAGGAGAAGTTCACATTGTAATCCCAGCTATCCAGAAGTTTGAACCTGGTGAATCTCTTAATGTTGGAGTTCTGAGCTGTGGTGGGCTATGCTGATCTGATCATGTTAAATTTGGCATTAATCTTGGTGAGCACCACCAGGTTGTTTGAAGAAGGGCAAACAGGTTGGAAATGGAGCATGTCAAAGCTTCCTTGCCAATCAGTAGTAAGATTGGACCTGTGAGTAGCCCCTACATTTCCAGCCCGGACAGGGTGAACAGACTCAGTCTTTAAAAAAAAAAAAGTTGGGGGTAGGTTGGAATAGAAATTCAGCACTTCTTAAACTATGAGTCCTATAATTGAATGTGGGGATCTCAAAAATTTGACAACAGTTAAAGGTTTCTGAATGCACAATGACCAAAAATTAATTAAAAATCAAATTTGTAATGAATCTAAAATGTTTCTGACAGCGCTTGCACATGATACATCATGCCATTGCACCACAGCCTTGGTTCCAAACACATAACATATGCACTTTCCACTGCATATGCCATCACACCATACAAAACCAAGGAATACTGCCAGAAACACCCCAGCTCAGATTCAAGTCTCTTATATGTTATGAATTGCAATGTTTTTACTGGACATACAATGTTTTCTGCTGTTCAAGAAACATAATAGTTTAATTATGGAAAATAAAGACTTTTATTATTTTCCTGTTGTTATTCCTTAGTGGGTAAGTATCAAATTAGCATATCTTTGGATTGCATTATGTGAGAATGTCTGATTTTAAAAATTGCTGTTATCTCCTTCTTTTACAGAAACATAAGTGTTTAATTGCAGCAAGTAACAACAAAAGCCCTTTAATAATATTTCTTCACCATCACCACTGCATGTGTATGTAAGTGTGAAAGTCAATTTTTAAAATTAAGCACAAATGAATGTAATTTCATAAACTTAAGTTAGTATCAAATATTCTACCAAGATTTAGTTCTTAATGTAAAAATAAATAAGCTCATTCATTTCATTAGGATGCAAATTTGCTTTTGTCTTTAATAAATGATAGACTTATATGCATATGCCAGTACATTTTTTTCCTTGAAGTGACATGTTTAAATCATGGAGTTTTTCAAGAATATCCAACAAATGGCGGTTTTGACAGCCATAAGTCATTATGAAAAAAATTACAAAATTGGATTTCTCCTCAGTCAAAAATATAACAACTTCATCTTTCAGTTTCAATAATCTGCTTAAGCTTCACCCTCTTGAGAGCCACCTGACGTCTCTGTACATAGTAATAAGCTTTTGTGATCTGAGTCCATGTCTCTCCAAAGACTTGAAAACAAATAACTGTTAACGGGCATCTTTTAATAAAGTTAATGATTTTGATAATATTGTAATTTCATTACAATATCTAAGTCTAGTGATTTTTTTTGGTGATGAATACCTCCTGATGGATCACTAAAAGTGATATGTTCATTGCCACCAGCTTTAACTTTTATTTTGCTTTTTTTTGGAGGGGGGTGGGCAGGGCAATTGGGATTAAGTGACTTGCCCAAGGTCACATGGCTAGTAACCAGTAAGTGTCTGAGGCCATATTTGAACTCAGGTCCTCCTGACTTCAGGGCTGGTGCTCTATTCACTGCACCGCCTAGATGCCCCCAGCTTTAACTTTTACTACAAATCCAACATCCATTATTGCTCCAGCACCATCTGTATGGACTCCAATTTTTCCACTGTAAACCTTCCTTTGTGAAACATTCATCAACTTTAAGATATATATATATGCATATATGTATTTGTATATACCAAAGAATTGTTTTAAAATACATTTCTTTATGATGTATTATCAGTAAATGTTTGATTTATATACCTATATACTCAGAGTTGTGTACAAATTTCTTGGGCAAAAAGGGGTTGCAAGTAGAAAAAGTTAAGAAGCCCTGAACTAGATAACTTCTAAGATCTCTTTCAATTCTACATTTATGATCATAAGAGCCTTTGAAATAAATTCAAGTAGTAAATTTAAGAGAGTACTACCTCTCCCCTTTTGGCATTTTACTACATCATAGGATTATTGGGAATATCAAATGAGATAATGCATGTAAAAGTCCTTTGAAAACTACCAAGTGCTTTCTATATGAAGGATAATACTATTATCATGGATGGGCTAGGGTCTAGTATCCCAGAGAAGGTTAAAACCTGTTCTTTGGAGAGTCTGAAGGGTTGAAAGGAGAAAAGACGAAAGAAGGAGGCAATGGCTTCCTACCCCCAGGAAACTCTGCTCAATGACCTCCTTG
>CM053583.1:91002592-91028196 GCA_028627135.1 Pseudochirops cupreus
AGAAAAAGTGGTCCTTCTGGATTCAGGCCTTTTCTATCATTAAAATTAGATACTGAAGGTTTACAACATAGGGTCTTCTTAACTCAGAACATTTTGTTTCTGATCCATTATCGGGGTCAGGCAGGTTTTTTTTTCATGACTGGCAAATGATCTCTGTTGCTTAGAGTCTATTGAAGGTGAGTGCCTCCCTTCTCAACCTGCTCATTCAGGAGACCAAGTCACTACTTGGTAATAAATGATTGCAATGAATTGTCTTGAATGGATCCCCACCAGTTTCAGCAGCTACTTTGTAAAGACGTAAGTTGCCCAGTTTCTCCACAAGTAGACACGAGATAGCTTTTTTCAAGGTTCTAACCATGATCGTGAGCATTATCATTTATTTCTTTCATCATTCTTCCTGGATGAAGCACTTTCTTGGTGATAAATGGGGGGAGTTTTTGTTTGTTTTTTTCTTGCTTCTTCCTCAATTGAGAGACATACTCATTATGTTATTTGCAATCTCACTATCATCCCCAGGGACTCTCAAACACAAGTCAGGAGATATGGGTGGCTCACGCCCAAACATCAGCAAGTAAGTTATAAAGCCAATCACATCATTTTTGGTAGAATTATAAATATATCTATGAAAAGTCATATGGTAGTTACACAGAGAATTTTGTTCTGGTCTCAATATTCCAATGAATTCATCAGAGTATGGCTAAAATGTCTAGGTTGTGGGTTTCCATGAAAGTGCTAATTATTGTTCTAGACTTCTCAATGCCAACCTAAGCTCACATCTATTTGGGCAACATACTTTCAAAGTCTCTACCTCGGGATGGATGAATCTTGGTAGGAAGTCTATACACCAGGAAGTATTTTTCCCATAGTACTTCAGCAATTGTGGAGGCTTTCTGCTTTCTGATTATGTATTCTTTTGTAAATCTAGTGAAGTCATCCATCACCATCAGCGCATGACTTATTTATTGTAATCTCCTTCCAAAGATAGGAAGTCAACTCTGGAAACAAATTTCAAAGGTTTGTTAGTGCTTAATTTTCTCCAAATATGCAGGGTCAGTCATTTTTCTTCACCCACAATGGACACATCTCACATTTCTTGGTGACATCTGCACTCATTTTGGCCACTAAAATTTGTTTCTTACTATCTGTAGGATCCTTTCTAGCCTCATATGTCCAAAATCATTAAGTAGAATTTTCATGGCTAGAGTGTGGTATGCCATAGACAGCACCAATTTCTTCCTGGTTTGTTATATAGGATCAATGATAGTCCAATCTAGTATTTCCTTGTATAGCAATAACATCTGCCATTGTCTCAACGATAAAATGTCTTCCAGAGACTTTCACCTGAGGCCCTTGCCATTATGGCCTCGCCTCTTGGCTTGAATCAGTTCATGCATCCCTTTAGTAACCATCTGTTCTCTTCATCAGTCATCCAGAGACAATGGAGGCCTCTAGTTTGCAATCTGGGGCAAGTTCCAAACTTTCAGCTGTATTATTATATGCTTTTAGTCCAGTCCTCTGGTTGTTGCTTAGAGCTCTAACTTTTTCTTTAGGCATTATCACTACTTCAGTGGCCTGTGTTCTGGACAGTGCATCTCTCTCCTTGTGAGTCTTTCCTGGTCAGTAGTGAATGCTAAATTCATAGTTATTTTAGTGCCACTACCCACCCCTGATAAATAGCATATAATTTGGAGGTAGTCAGAACATGTCAATAGATTGTTTTCTGTTCAAACTTGCATCTTTGTTCCACATACATAGTCTTTCAATTTCTCTTTGGCCATCCACTTTGAAGCTAGAAACTCCAGTTTGTAGATGGGGTAGTGAGTCTCACTGTTACTAAATCCCTACTGGCTAATACAAATGGTTTCATAAAAGCCTCAGTCTCTCCCAATACTCTCAATCCCTTCAAGATGACATCTATGTGCAGGACAACAGGGTTGCTTGGTGTCAGTTCTTTGAGGGTACAGTCTATTTTTGTCTTTCTTTGTATCACAAGTTCTTAGTGTGATGCCTGGCACAATGTAAGCTCTTAATAAATACTTGTTGTTGTTGATGATGATGGTGCATGTGTGAGGCAGTTAACCAAGTCTTTAAAAGCTTGTTCGCACCTGTAAGTCCAATGGTCCCCAAAGGGCTTTGGGGGTTTCAAAACAACTTTGTGTTTCTGTCTTTCTGTTTCTTCATTTCTTCAGTCATATATGTTAGAGTGAGGTCATTCAGTGATTTAGCAATAGCAGCGTGGTTTTTAATAAATTTTTGATAGTAACCACCAAATCCAAGAAAAGTCTTCAAATGTCAAAAGGTCTTTGGTCATACCAAGTCAGGAGTACATCTATCTTATCCTGGTCAGTGTTTATACTCTGTTGTAATACAATGTGACTCTCATCCTTGACAGAGGCTCTATAAAACTGGCACTTGTCAATTGAAAGTTTCAGCACATTTTTCTCAAGCAGATCCTATCTATCTATCTATCTATCTTTCTATCTATCTGTCTGTCTGTCTGTCTATCTATATTTCTCTCCTCATGTTCCTCCAGAGACTTTATGGAGGAGAACAAATGATGTCATAAAGGTATACTAAGACTTATGGATCATTCATGTCTCTGGAAGATAGCACATACCCTTAAGATGCGTTGGGGCATATGTTAGAGCTGGTAAAACCCAGATAGATATATGAGAGGAGTCTTTGAACATCCTCTGCCACAGGAATTTGGTAATAGCCATTGTACAGATACAACACAAAAAACACATACTGCTTAACAGATGATTTAGGGCACTTTGCACTGATGGCATTGAGTATTGGTTCCCTTTGGTCCTCTTGTCCAATATCTGGTAGTCTATTCACACATATATCTTTCTATTTTCTTTGGTATCACCACCATGTATGAGAAAGAAGGTCTATTTGATTCTGTGACACCAGTAAGTCTTGAGACCCTAACAGGCAAAGATATATTTTTAGGTCTTTTTCAGGACAATTATGAATCAATAAGTCAAATCTAGTGAAAAAGTAAATTCAGCCTGTACATGGAAAAGAGAAGAGATCTATTCAAGAAACAAAGATATCAAGAGAACATTTATGCAAAAATAGGCATGATAAAAGACAAGGATGCTAGTGACTTAGAAGCAGAAGAGATTAAGAAGAGGTGGCAAGAACACACAGAAGAATGATACAAGAAAGATTTTAACATCACCAATAGCCATGATGGTGTGGTTACTGATTTAGAACTAGCCATCCTGGAGAATGAAGTCAAGTGGACCTTAGGAAGCATTGCTAACTATAAGGCTGGTGAAGGGGACAGAATCTAGCCGAACTATTTAAAATCCTAAAAGATGATGCTGTCAAAGTGCTGCACTCAATATGCCCGCAAATTTGGAAAACTCAACAGTGGCCACTGGATTGGAAAAGCTCAGTTTACTTTCCAACCCTAAAAAAGGACAATGCCAAATAATGTTCAAAATTCTAAACAGTTGCACTTATTTCACGTGCTGGCAAGGTTATACTTAAGAGTCTGCAAATTAGACTTTAGCAATATGTGAACTGAGAATTACCAGAAAAGCAGGCTGGTTTTCAAAGAGCACCAAGAATTAGAGACTAAATTGCCAACATTTCATTGGATTTTGGAGAAAGTAAGGAAGTTTCAGGAAGAACATCTACTTTTGCTTCATAGACTACACGAAAAGCCTTTGAGTGGATCCCAACAAGTGGATGCAGCAAGTCCTCAAAGAGACAACACTACCAGATCATCTTGTCTCTTGAGGAATCTTTATATGGGTCAAGAAACAACAGTTAGAACTGAACATGGAACTCCTGATTGGTTTAAGATCGCAAAAGGAATACAAGAAGACTGTATATGGTCACTTTATTTATTTAACTTATATGCAGAATACATCATGTGAAATGCCAGACTGGATGAATCAAAAGCCATAATTAAGGTTGCTGGTAGAAATAGCAACAATTTCAGATGCCCCTCTGATGGCAGAAAGTGAAGATGAATTAAGATAAAGGTAAAAGAGAAGATGAAGTAAGATAAAGGTAAAAGAGAAGAGTAAAAAGAGAAGAAAAGAGAAACTTACCATAAAAATCCCCCTCTCCTCTCTGAAACAAACCTAAGATTATGGCAACTGACCCCATCACTTCCTGGCAAATAGGAGACAAAATGGAATCAGTGTTAGATTTTATATTCTTGGGCTCAAAGATTGCTGCAGATGGTGATGGTAGCCATCAAATTAAAAGATACGGAAAATCTGAACAACATACTGAAAAACAGAGACATCACATTGCTGACAAAGATCCATAATAGTCAAAGCTGTAGTTTTTCAGATAGCAATATATGGTTATGAGAGTTGGACTATAAGGAAATCTGAGCACTGCAGAATCAATGCTTTTGAATTGTAGTGCTGGAGTAGACTTTTGAGAGTCTCTTGGACAGCAAGAAGATCAAATAAGTCAATATTTAAAGAAATTAATTCAGATTATTCATTAGAAGGTCAAATACTGAAGCTGAAGCTTAAATACTTTGGCCGCCTAATGAGAAAACATGATTCAGTGGGAAAACCTCTGATGCTGAGAAAGATTGGAGGCAAAAAGAGAAGGGGATGGCAGAGGATGAAATGGATAAATAGTGTCATGGAAGCAACAAACATTAGCTTGGACAGCTTCAGGAGATAGTGGAGAGCGGAAGGGTCTGGCATGGCATGTCCAAAACTGGACACCACTGGACACAACTGAATGACTGAACAATAACAACAACAATAACAGAAGTTAAGTCTGCCTCTTGGTTTTCTCCAAATATCTGACAATCTGTTGTGGTCTCCATTTTCTCAGTCCTATGCTTTTTCTTTTTTCTTTTTTTTTGGAGGGGGGAAGGTGGGGCAATTGGGGCTAAGTAAGTCCTGTGCTTTTTCAAGGAGACCGATGCTTTCCCTAATAATCTCCTTCAGAAGCTTTTAAATAATCATCTGCTTCAATTTCTGCATCCTTAGAGAACTTGTGCCATCTTACATCCTTTTTCCACGTTTTGATATATGCTCCTAAAACATTTGCCTAGAGGACTTCTTAATGAGTATCCTTTTGGCCCATCACCTGGCCTAATGTTCATGTTGCTTATGGTATCTAGTGACTCTTTGAGACTTGGTGAGTTCTACTTAAAGTCCCATCTTATCCAAGTGTACTCTTCAAATTTATTGTATTTAGGCCCACATACATTTGTTTCCATGTCCTTCTCATGAAATGAGAACACATACGTCCTCTTGTGGATCCTCTGCCTCACTTACTACTTCCATTCCTTCAGCTTTGTAGAATCTCTTAAGGTCCATTTCACTAGTTGAAATGCTAGGAGTGCTCTGATGATGACATTAATAAGCATTTAATAAATTCTTATTGGCTAGTTAGCAAGTCACTGTCATCACTTGACTCTTCACAGGTGCATCCGTAAGCAAGAGACATGGATGGTCAAAATGTGTTAGAAACTGAATCTCAGTTTGTTGTTTGCAGTATTCTGTTAGTTTTCTAAACAGTTCCCATTAGAGCCGATGCTACATTGATACATAAAAGATCTGGACAAATTAGAGCAAAGGGTATCTTTACTTTGTTACCATTGGCAATATTTTCAAGGAATTTCAGTCACTTCAATATATTCCAGCTCTGGGTACTTTTTGTCATTCCATCCTCCAAGGCCAAAGCGTATAAGAGATATTTTCTAAATAAATCTTTTAGGATGACTGGAATACAATGGTCACTTGTACTTTTCTGTCAAGGACAACAATGCTGTCCACTGTCTCAATTTTTATAGTCAATCTGCATGAGTTCTTATGAGCCCAGGTGGAAAAAGCCAGTAGGAATTTTCAATGAGTTCTGTGCCCGACTCACAGTTTTTCTTCTGAAGTGCTTTACAACCTGGCCCCTTCCTACCTTCCCAGTCTTATGCTTTATTCCCCTCTCTAGACTCAGTAACCCAGTGACACCAACCTTCTTGCTGTTCCTTAAACAAAACAATCCATGTCCTAGCTCTGTCCATTTTCACTGATTGTCCCCCATACCTGGAATGTTCTCCCTCCTGGCTTTCCTCGTTTCCTTCGAGTCCCAGACAAATTCTCACCTTCTTCAGGAAGCCTTTATCAGCCACCTTTTTATCTTAATGCCTTTCCTCTTTCAATTATTTCCTATTTTCCTCATATACTGCTTGTTTGTACATGTTTGTTCATTATTGTCTCCTTCATTAGACTGTGAGTTTATTGAGGTCAGGGATTGTCTTCTACCTCTTTTTGTATTCCTAGCACTTAGCACAATACCTGGCACACAGTGGGAGCTTAATAAATGTTTATTGATTGCTCCCTCTGTTATTTCCTATTTATCTTGTATACAACTTATGTGTATTTTTTCTGTTGCTTGTTTTCTTTTCTCCCACGAGATTTTGAGCCTCTTGAGGGTAGGGATTATTTTTTGCTTTTCTTTGCATCCCCAATGCTTAGCACAGTGCCTGACCCTTACTGGGTGCTTAACGAACGCTTATTGTCTGGCAGTGTACCAAGGTTCCATTCTCTTCTCAAGTGAATTTAGCATGGGCATTTTTTTTCTGTGCAGCTGTAACAGAAATTGAGTCTGTCTCTTGGTCTTCACTAGATTAATGTCAATGTGTTGTGGTCTTCTGTACTTTTTTCATGGACACAGATGCTTTCCATAGTAATCTCCTTTAGAAGCTTGCTGTCTTTATTCCATGTTTTGATATGTGCTTCTGAAACATTTGCATACGGTGCTTCCTAGTGAGAGCTCTTCTGGACTATCTCCAGGTGTATTTTCCAACTCTTTCAAATTAGGTGGATTCTGCTTAAAGTCCCATCTTACCCAATTGTACTCTAAGGAATTCATTTTATTTTAGGTACACACAAATTAGTTCCTGCCTGACTCCATCCTATGTCTCAGGCTTTACTGAGTTCTACTAATTACGGTAACAGAAAGTATAAGTTTTCAGTCCCTCCCTCCAAGGTCCCATTAGAGATTTTGTTTGTCTCTTCATTCTCATTCACATTTCCTCTTATACAGTCATATGTGTTATATGTTTTCTTCTTTTGGTTCTGCTTTTTAAAATTTGCATGAGAAGGAAGTTTTCTTCACAGCAGCCAAGCAGGAGACCACCATGCTTTTTTTTTTTTAACAGCATGAAAAGGTTATCTCATGGCAAGAAGAAATCAATGAAAATGTGACGAATGCTTCATTGACAGTATGGACCATCACTGCCCAGAGTGCTACATTTTCTTTGACATAGAATAAAAGGGTATGGGACATCATGAAGTAGTATGGAGTTGTGGATAGAGAGTAAGCTTCCACATACACAGAACAAAAGAGAAGTGAATACAGAAATTTTCTGTGGGCATAGAGTAATTACGTTCAGTTATGTCCAGTTACATAAGATGGATCTGGAGTCCAGACTAACAGATTTTTTTCTCCAGTGCCTGAAGAGGATAGTAAAAAAAAAAATTCAATTTTAATTGGTTAATAAAAGTGAATTGGCAAGGAAGGAAAGTGCTACAAAGATTATAGGAGAAGAGGAGTTAACTTTAGTTAAAAAATAAAGAAGCCTGGTAAAAAAAAAAAAGAAAGAAAAATATTTAAATCCCAGTTGCTCTAATTGAATAACCAGAAGCCATACCTATAATTTACATATTCTATGTAAATTTTGTAAGGAGAGAAAGGGGCTGAGTAGAGTGAAAGGGGAAGAGAATGAGAGTGAGAGTAAAGTGGGAGACAAGAAAGACAGAGAAACAATTGATGTTGAATCACTCAGTCGTGTCTGACTCTGTGAGACCCCATGAATCAAAGTGTGCCAGGTCTTTCTATCCCCTACTATCTCTGGAAGTCTGAGTTTAGAGATAGAAGCAAAAATAGAGAATGAGAGGGAGAGGAAGAAAAAGAGAGAGTTGGGGAGGGAGGGAGGATGGGAGGAAAGGAGGAAGATAAAGCAAGAGGGAAAGAGACTCTTAGGAAAACTTGGGTTGATTCATACCTCTAACACGTATTGGGTGTGTGTGAACGCTTCCTCCCCCCTTCCCCCCCCCCCCTGCCCACCCCCATTTAACCTCTAAATGTCTGGGACAACTCTTAAAGACTACCAAGTTTAAGAGCAGGTGTTGATCTGTCCTGGGAAAGGAAATTTTCTCATCAGGAATTTACTATACCAAAGAAAGCACTGGTCTGGTCCCCACACAAAGGTATTTTGGAGACTGATGTGTCCTTGGGTATTAATAAATTGAGTTTGATGATTGATCTCTAATCTCATGCTCCTTTCAACTCTTAAATTAGGTTCTTTCTGCTTTTAGGTACAATCTGCTTGTAGAGTCTATAGCCAATTTCCATAAAGGGAAATGCTGGCTGTCTAGGCAATGTATCCTGACAACATGCCTTGCTACCTTCATGTGTTTGGACATCAGTGAGTAAGATGACAAGAAAGGAAAATATGGACTATTTTTAAAAGTAGCATTGAATAAGCAAGGGAGAATTCCTAGGAGGGCTGGAAAAAAATGATTCTTGCTAGATAGTCTCATTGCTTTAACTCTAGATATTTTTCATTAAAAAAAATTTAAAAACATGAAAATACATCTTTCTCTCCTATCTCTTCCCATTAAGAAAGCAAGAAAAACAAATCCCTGCTGTAAACATGTACAGTCACTGACCATGTCCAAAAAAAAAAGTCTCAACCTGCACTTCAAGTCCTTTACTTCTCTATTAGGAGGTGGCTATCCTATTTCATCATGAATTAGTGGCTGTCATTGTAAAGATCAGAGTTCCTAAGTCTTTTAAAATTTATTGTCTTTACAATATTGTTATTCTATAAATTGTTCTCCTGACTCACTTCCTTTTTCATCAGTTCATGCAAGTCTTCCCAGGTTTCTCTGAAACTACCCCCTTCATCATTTCTTACAGAACAATAGGATTCTATCAATCACAATTCATTGACTATAACTTGTTCAACCATTCCCCAAATGATGGTTACTCTCTCAGTTGACAATTCTTTGCCACCACAAAAAAGAGCATCTATGAATATTGTTGTACATATGGGGCCTTTTCATCTTTCTTTGATCCTTTTAGTATATAGACCTACTTGTGGTAATACTGGGGGTCAAAGGGTATGCACAGTTTAATAACTTTGTGGGCATAGTTCCAAATTGCTTTCCAGAATGGCTTTCAAGTTCAGAACTCTACTATAAATACACCAACATACCTGTGGATTGTCTTTTTTAACTCTTACTAGATTGTAAGGTTTTTGAGGTCAGGGACCAGGTCTCATTCATATTCATATCCCCAGCATTCCTCATAACATCTTGCCCACCAGTAGACACTTGTAGACACAACATGCTTGTTGATTTGAATTGAATGTGTCCAATGACATTGCAAATCTGACCCAAATTGATTGATCCCTGGTGTTAGGCTGAATGAAAGTTATCTGAGCACAATCCTGGGGCAGAAAGATAATATTATGCAGGTGATATATCCTCCTCTCTCTACGTTGGTCCTCTGCTTTCTCTCTTAGTTGACTACAAAGTGGTATATTGAAACCAGACCTTCTGGCTCATTTTCTTGCAAACTCTCTACTCCTTGTTCCCCTCACCCCCTCCAAAAAACCCCCCCAAAACCTTATAAGTAAATATTTGCTCTTTATGAGCTGGAAAGCAATATAGTCTTCATTTTTAAAAATCTAGTATTTTTCCCCCAAGTACATGTAAAAACAATTTTCAATATTCATTTTAAAAATTGAGTTCCAGGGCAGCTAGGTAGTTCAGTGAGTAGAGCATTGATCCTGGAGTCAGGAGGATCTGAGTTCAAATGTGGCATCAGGCACTAAATACTTACTAGCCATGTGACCTTGGGCAAGTCACTTAACCCCAATTGCCCTACCTTCCCCCCTCCAAAAAACAAAAAAAATTGAGTTCCAAATTCTCTACCTCCCTCCCTGCTCTTCTCATGAGAAGGCAAGCATTTTTATGTAGGCTATACATGTGTAGTCATGCAAAATATATTTCTATATTAGTCATGTTGTGAAAGAAAACATAGACCAAAATAAAAAAAAGAAGGAAGAAAAATAAAGGAAGTAAAATAAATATGCTCCAATCTATTTTTTGGGTGTAGATAGCATTTTTCATCATAGGTCCTTCAGAGTTGTTTTGGATCATTGTATGAAAGCAATATATTCTTGTCATAATTAATCAACTAGAGCTGGAACATTGGTCAGCTACACAGTATTGATTATCTGCCTGTTTTCTAGGTAGCAAACTATCCTCTCTCCACAAAATAGAGGGAGTTACAGTCGAAGCATTTAAATATGTTTCTACCATATTATGGCACAGCTAAAAATGAAATACAATTTCTCAAGAAAGGAAGAAATGAATAGCAAATTCATGATTATATTATGATTATATTCAAAGTGAATGAAGCTCAATTCTTTTTTTTTTTCATTTTGTCTTTGCTGTATCTTGATTATAGGAGCTCAATGATCATTTAAAAATGTAGGAGTGTTTGTATTTCACTAATATGTTTGCATTTCACAATTTTTGCATTGTATACCAGAGATGTAAGCTCAATTGATATATTCATATGGAATGGTCTCCAGTCTAGGCATATGGGGGAGACTTTAGAACAGATGTATAATTTGAAAGACAATTAATGAATTTGCTAATTGTTGTCTCCTGTTTTAGTATTAGCAGTTATTCCATGAGATTCATTAAATGTTTGACAAGAATCTACATATATTTGTTGAATGATTATGGGAAGGCAATGTGTCAGAGGCAGGGAGAGGGCACAGTCTGTGACCTGAGGGAGCTTAAAATCTACAGACATTTATAGCAGCATTCTTTGAAGTGGCAAAAAACCTTGGAAATTCAGGGATGCCCACCATCATCTGAGGAATGACTGAACAAATTATGTTATGTGAATCTGATGGAGTACTATTGTGCCATAAGAAATGATAAAAGAGACTGTTTTAGAGAAACCTAGATTTGTATGAAGTGATGTAAGATGATTTGAGACAATAACAGCTTTATAAAGACAAATAACTTTGATAGATTTCAGAACTCTGACCAATGAACTGAGCAAGTGTAAGGACTGATGATGAGTGCTATCCAGATATACGAGACATATTTTTGAGGTGACTAATGAGGGAATTTATTTTGCTTGACTATGCATAAGGGTTTTGTGTTTTTCTTTTATGAAGAAGGTGGGAGGAAGCTAGAACAAATATTTATAAATTGAAAAATGAAATTAAAGGGGTGGCTAGGTGGTGCAGTGAATAGAGCACTGGCCCTGGAGTCAGGAGGACCTGAGTTCAAATCCAGCCTCAGACACTTAACACAAAAACTAGCTGTGTGACCTTGGGCAAGTCACTTAATCCCAATTGTCTTACAAAAAGCCAAAAAAAGTGAAATTAAAAGAATATACTCACATATTTTGTACACGATGGAATATAGAACCTTTTACGGGTGAGAAAATATTGGAAAAAGTATTATCTTTTAAGTTAGGATGAAAGGAATTTTATCATATCACGAACTACTCTGTGAACAGAGCGTTTCAAGGATATCTGGTTCTTGTGGCTATATGAATTTGAATTATTTGTATACTGTTGCTTTTTGTCTGCCTCTGGAGAGAGAACAGGATGTAATGGAAAGAAAGCTGAACTTGGAGTCAGAGGAGACTTTGTATTCAACTCCTTCCTTTCTCATTAACTTTGTTGCTGCTTATCCTTCCTTCTCAAAGAGGACCATGATATCAGGGAGGTGACTCCATGACATACAAGTGAATTAGATTGTAGTGAGGGAGGGCTGTGCAAAGATCAGTCTCTCTTTCTCCTCTAGAGCCACTTGGGTCTAGTGGCCAGATTTTTGTGACCATAGACAAATCTCTGAATCCTACTTTCCTTCATCTATAAAATTAGGATAACAGAACTTGTATGTATCTTCCTGGGTTACTGTTAAGATCAAATGTGATATTTCCAAACTTGAAAGCCATAAGTAAATGCTAGATATTTATTTGTTTTCAAAACCATGCTGCCTTTGGAGGCCACACCTGGATGGCCAGTGGTACCATCTGAGTGGAATTGAAGATGAAACTTCTGAGTTTCAGTTGGGGCGGCGGTGGGGGAACAATACCCAGGGAAGTCCAGGGGCTGAGCATGAACCCAGTGAGGCTTTGGGAAGTTTCATTTTGAGGCAGAACTTGCTATTTTGTGGAGCCTTAACAGAGGTAGAAGAGAAGAAAAGGAGAAGGGAGGAGTAAAAGTGAAAAACCCAGGCAGGAGGGAGCAGAGGATGAAAATAACCCATAATAGCATGATTTTTGTACTCCTTCCCCAGCAGGTGCAAAAAATGACAAACTGTGTTTTGTTGTAATGGTTGGTGAACAAACATATCAGATGAAAATTTGATGATATATACATAGTTCTTTCTAAGCAACTCTTAAACCAAAATAATCATCACCGTCATCAATGTCAGCAATGACTTACTGAGAGCTTCCCATCTCTGGGGACGTACAGGGGCATAAGACATAGTTCCTGGTCTCAAAGAGCTTACAGTCTATTTGGGGAGACATGATATGTAAATAAAAAGAAAACCAAAAATAGTAGGTAAGATCTGGCAAGTGTCAAGTCTGTTAGTAACAATAATGGCGGTAGCAATTCAAAGGAGAAAATGATTTGCTGGTAGTTGGAAACATCAGGGAATGCCTCCCCGAGAAAAGGAATTTAAACTGCATTTTGAAAAAGGTTGGAGATAGCTCAACTATATTGGAAGAAGGAAGAAGGTTATATCAGGCTGAGGAAATGCTATGAGCAGGGAAAACCGTGGTTTGTTCCAGAAATAAAAAGTTTTGGCCAGAGTCAAGAGTTAACATAAAGGAAATAAAATTTGAAAGAGTTAATAGGAGGGGATCAGATTTGAAAGGAAGATAGGGGCCAAATTAGGGACAATTTTTTGACAATAATTACTTGTCTTGACAATAATTACTAGTTTAGCATTTAATCAGTCTGTCCCCAAAGTTTTAGTGCAGCTGGAAGTTCTTAAGGGCACACTAAGACTTTGAGGAAACCCAATGTAGCGCTTTGAGGTTCACGAAGAACTTTACAAATGTTTTCTCATTTGATCATCACAACGACCCTGGGAGGTAGATTTGATGGCTTATTCCCATTTTACAGATGACAAAACCAAGGTAGACAGAATTAAGTGACTTACCTGGGGTCGTGCAGCTAGTGAGTGTCTAAAGCTGGATTTGAACTCAGGTAATAAAGATAACTAATATTTATATAGCGCTTCCTATGTACCAGGCTAAGTACTGCTTTACATTAGATCCTCACAACAACCCTTGGAGGTGGGCACTATTATTATTATTATTATTCCTATTTTATAGATGAGGAAATCAAAGTAAACAGAGGAGGTTAAGTGACTTGCCCAGGGCCACACAGCTAGGGAATATTTGAGGCTAGATTTAAACAGAGGTCATTCTGGCTGCAGGCCCAGCTCTCTGCTCACTATGGCACCCCCTCACTGATAAATACTGGAGTAAGGGGTTTTAGTTTTGTTCTATAGCCTTTGGGCTACAGAGTAAGGCAGAACTCATGTAAATGACAGAATGTAAAACCAAAGGAAAGAAGGTTTTCGGAGCAGGATGAGAGAATGGGAGGAGCAACTGACACTTGGAGTCAGGGAAGAAATGTAGAAAAGAAATTTTACTGGAACTTTTTGATTTAAAAATTCTCCTGGCCCTGTTACTGACTTTTTGGGTTTCACAAACATGCCCCATTACTCTCCCAGCCATCCTGGGACATCCCTCAGCTCCTGGGAGCCTCTCACCTGGTCCACGCTCCCAGATCTGATGACCACACAGCATTTCTTGACTAGGGCCTCAGCTCCCTCCCAGCCCCTTCCTGACCTTGTATCCCCACCCCACCCACCTTCCAGCTCCCTTCAGTGTGTTGTCCTCCTCCGTCAGAATGCAGGCTCTGGGAGCACATAGTCAGCATTCAATAAATGCTTGTTTCCTCCCTCCCTCCCTCGCTTCTTTCCTTCCTTCCCTTTTTCCTTTCTTCCCTTCTTCCTTCCTTCCCTCCTTCCTCCTTCCTTTCCTTTCTTCTTTCTCCCTCTCTCCCTCCTTATAAACAACAACAGCAACATATTCACCATGAGTAAATAATGCAGAAGTCATATACCAGTGTTTCATAGCAGCATGGAAGGATCCCCTTCCTTTTTCTTCTGTTTTTTTTTTTTAATGATGTAACCTTTAATATTTAAAACATGACAATAGCAGGTGGAGGGGAGCACTGAATCAGTCTAAAATGAGAGAGTATCCTCTCCCCCGCCCCTCTCTCTGTCTCTCTCCTTTTTCTCTCTCTCCTTTTTCCCTCTCTCTCCACTTTCCTCTTTCTCTATGTCTCCCTGACTCTAAGTCTCTCTGACTGTTTCTCTCTTTTCTCTCTTCTCTCTCTCTCTCAACTTTCCTCTTTCTCTCTGTCTCTCTCTCTCTCTGATTCTGTCTCTCTCCCAATCACTCTTCTCTCCCTCTTTTTCTCTTTCCGTCTCTCTCCTTTCTCTTATTTTCTCTGACCCTTGATCTCTCTGTCCATCTCTCAGTCTTTGTTTTTCTCTCTTTTTTCTCTCCTCTTTCCCTCTCTCCTTCGTTTTTCCTATCCTGCTCCCTCAGTTCATAGCTGCTACAAGTACTTGACAACTCAAAGAACATATGTTGGTTTAGACAATTTCCCTTACCTTAATTTGCCTCAATTTAAGGGATGGGAATAATAGGACCTGCCTCAAAGGACTGTTGCAGGGATCAAATACAGCCATGTATGTAGTACTTTGCTAGTTCTAAAAGTCAGTTATTATAATTATTATTTGTTTAACTTGTTGGCTTAACATTTGCCAACTGTGCCTGGAGGTGACTGGGGTTGTGCCTTGAGGCTTGCTGGGAAGTACCAGTTGTATCACAGCAAAAGGTAGAAAAATTAAATAAATCTAAGAATAAAAATAAAAAATAAAATAAAATAACATAACATGTCACCTAAAGGTGAAAGGAGTTCTGGCCTGAAGTCAGTAGATGGAGGTTCAAATTCCATTTCTGACATTTTCTATTCCTGTACTCTAGGGCAACATACCTAACCTTCCTAGCCTCCATTTCCTTATCTTTGAAATGAGGTGCCTGAATTAGGCGGCCTATGAGATCTCTTCTAGCTCCAGATCTACAACCCTATAAATCAAAACAATCTGAAAATTACATGGGCACAGCAGCAAATTGACTGTCCCTGGAGTTCTTCAGGGCAGAGGTGGATGACCTCTTGTTAAGGAGTGATGCTCTGTGTGTGGTGACTAGGTGACCTCAAACAGCCCTTCTGACTCTTAAGATTCATCCCACAGCTCTTGGCTGTAGTCAGTTAAGTTAATCAAATTACATTTGGAATGCCTTCTGTCTGAGAGCACTGCCTGCTGAACACAGGGCAAGATGATGAATGACAAGTGACAATATTTACAGGGAGACAGAAACATTATCCTATTCTGCTTCTGAATTGCTATAGAACTCATGCTTAGCCAATGTAACAAGGAGGCCTTGTTCTACTTTTCCCCAGGTTCACTATGGCTATAGTGGGTAATTAATTATACAAATCACAGGCAGGCCAAGCTCCTATTGAAATCACTAGTGTTAACACTAAACACTAAGCTAATAACACACACATTTAATTAAGACATAAAAACAACATAAAAAGAGAGAGTGAATGAAGGAGTGGAGTCATTCTTTAACATCCAATAGTTAAGTAGATAAGACTCCTTTGTGGGGCAGCTAGGTGGCAAAGTGGATAGAGTGCTGGACCTGGAATCAGGAAGATTCGACTTCCTGAGTTCAAATCTGGTCTCAGACACTAACTATGTGACCTAGGGCAAATCACTTAACCCTGTTTGCCTCAGTTTACTCATCTTTAAAATGAGCTGGAGAAGGAAATGGCAAAATACTTTAGCATCCTTGCCCAGAAAACCCCAAATGGGGGCAGGTAGGTAGCACAGTGGATAATACCAGTCAGGAGGATCTGAGTTCAAATCTGACCTCAGACACTTGACATTTATTAGCTGTGTGACCCTGGGCAAATCACTCAATCCTGATTGCCTTGCAAAAAAACAGAAGAAAAAAAAGAGAAAACCCCCACATGGGATCACGAAGAGTCAGACATGCCTGAAAAATGTTATCTATGTTGTATCGCATTTTTATTTACTTGTTAAACATTTTCCAATTATATTTTAATCTTGTTCAATTATATTTTAATCAGTGTTGAGGCCTGCCATGTTTGATATGTTGAACCTAGAACACTGAAATTTGAGTGACTTGCCCAGGTTGATACATCTAGCATGTGTCAGAGAAAGGTTTGAACGGAGTGTTTCTTGGTTTTGAAGTCATCTCTAGTCACTATACTATGCAATTCTGCCTCTGTACAGATGTGAGGAGTTCTTTTTATTTATGTATTTTTAGTTTTCAACATTCATTTCCACAAGATTTTGAGTTATAATTTTTTTTCTCCCTGTCTTTCTCTACTCCCCACCCCAAAATAGCAAGCCTACTGAATGTGTGGAATTCTTAAAACGAGGAGGTTGGACTAGTTCTAAAATTTTATTATTCTTACAACTCTTTCTGAACCCCAGATAGCCAATCCTTTGAACGTAAAACAAGTAACCAAAAACCAATCAGGTCTTCCCTTCCATATCACTTTTTTTCTTTTACAAGTCCTTAAAAATTAGCTAAAGTCACTCTCTGCTGACTAAAAAAGAAAGAAGTCATAATCTTGGTGTCTTTTCAACTCTGAGATCCTCAAATGAAGCCCTCTCCTGCAGGAACTAACAGGAAAGCGCTTCTTTAGTTGGTGGGCCTGAATTATTTCTCCACTTGCTTATGAAGCTGGGAGGTTTGGGCAGACATGAAACACCTCAGACTATTAAAATTCTGGGTTGACATCCTATAGTAGTACTAGAATTGTTGATCTGAAACCGCCAGGACAGGAAACAGCTGAAGCCAAGCTACAAGTAAGCGTCTGAGGCTGGGAACTCTAATCTTGTGGTGGCCCAGGGGCACCAAAAAAAAAACTATTACGATAAAGAGGCCTTTCTTGCGGGGAAACAAGGAGGCCTGGATTTTTTTTTTTCAGTTTTTGGAGCCAGGATTATTTTTGGAATAGCCACCTCGAGCCATCTAATCCATCCCTAACTTTCTTTAAGGCAACCTTTAAAAAGTACTTATCTGGAAGCATTTAAAGCACTCAACTTACCTTTAAAATGCTGCTTTTCCACAAATGTTGACAGTGGTGTCTGGTCTCTCAAACTGCTTCTGTTATACTGCTGGGGCTGATGCCTGAGGAATGATGCCATAAGGTGTCAAGCTTCCTGAAAGACAGGATGTGCAGGGAGGAAAAGAGTTAGGAATCCATGTGGCTGTTGGGACCTGGGAGGGGGGAGGAGAGAGAGAGAGAGAGAGAAAGAGAGAGAGGAAAGAGAGAGAGGAGAGAGAGGAGAGAGGAGAGAGGAGAGAGGAGAGAGGAGAGAGAGAGAGAGAGAGAGAGAGAGAGAGAGAGAGAGAGAAAGAAACACATTTATTAAGCCCTAATTATGTCCCAGGCACTATGCTAAGTGCCGTATCTTTATTATCTCATTTGATCGTCACAACACACCTGAGAGGGTGGGTACTATTATTATGCTCATTTTACAGATGAGGAAACTGGGGAAAATAGAATGCCTTGCCCAGGATTATGGAGATAGTGTCTGAGGCCAGATTTGACTCAAATCTTCCTCACTTCAGGCTTAGCATTCTATAGACTATGCCAAATGGCGCCCTAGCTAAGGAAATGGGGAGCCTAGAGATCTGGCCAAGGCTGATAAGTGGAAATACCAAGGCTGGAACCCAAGTCCCTTGACTCCTAGCACAGGTTTTTTTCTGCTCTGTCTCATATTTTCCTCAGAGTTTTGGGCAACCTCATGGGGTGGAAAAGAAGCCTTCTGGAAGAATGTCTGATCAAGTCAGGAGAAGGAAGCACTTCCATCTGATGCAAAGACCAATTGTTCTTGAGGGAGTAAGATGATCCCTTGGTTCCATGGGAAATAAACCTGATTCCAAAGGGTTAGGGGCCACTCTGATCACCAGAGGATTCCAGAAAGAGGATGAAGGATGAAATTTCTGTCTGACCTTAGACACTATAGAACTGTCTCCAGAGGAGTTATCTGCGTATACCCAATAAACAAGAGTCCTCTTTCTTTCTTGACCTTTTATGTATATCTGCCTTGAACCTTGTTCTTCTCACTTCAGCTATCTCTGATGTAAGCTGATGGCCTGGCTTGTGCTTAGCCTGACCTGGTTTACTGCTAATAATGTGCTCCTGCTCCTGCCCCCTGGCTGATAGCTGTTTCATAACAGTGCCTATGATCCTATGTGGAGAATGGACTTTCCTGTGGCAAGCTTGGTGGAAGAGCCATTAGTCCTTCTGCCATTAAGTCTGGTGTCTCAGGCCCTGGTTGAGTCAACACTAGGACTTTGCCTATGGTCCCAGGAGTCCCGGCTCCCTCTAGTTACATAGTCTGGTGTAATAGTACCTAAAAAAAAACCCCTGAGACAATTGCTAGTCAACAAGCTTTTTAGTTACAATTCAAGGGACATGAACAGAGGTATTTCTGAATACGAACCCAACTGAATTTCTTATAGAGGTTCTTCTATACAGAAAAGCAACAAGCTCAAAGGAAATGTTTATTCTATTCTGACTGGCTACATTAACAAGATAAAGGCATATATGGGAGTCTAGAAAAACAAACTCACAGTTAAGAAACACCTGCTTTGACAAGATATAGGAGAATGAGGAAACGTGCTTCCTCCCTCCTAACAGAAAGGTAGTAGACTCAGATTGTGACATACTTTTTTGGATATGGATGATGCTGGGAATTTGTTTTGCTTGACTAAGTATTTGAGTTAAAAGACTTTCAGCTTCTTTTTCTGGGTTGTGGGAGGTCAGGGTAAGAGAAAATAGTTTTCTGTTGATTAAAAAATAATACCTAGAATTCATATAGCATTTCAGGTTTGTAAAACATGTTATAGATATTATCTCATTTTATCCTCACAACAACCCTGGGACGTAAGTGCTATTATCATCCCCATTTTACAGATGAAGAAACCGAGACAAACAGAAATCAAGTGACTTGCCTGGAGTTAAACAGCTAGTAAATATCTGAGGCTGAATTTGAACTCAAGTCTCCCTGACTACAAGTCCAGTACTTTGTCTATTGTGCCACCAAGCCATGACACATGGTACTGACAAAGCAGGAAAGTGTGTGTGTGTGTGTGTGTGTATTTTACAGGCAATTCAAAGAAAAATCTGTTCAAATAGTAAACAAGGTATAAGGAGTTGTCGCACAGATATACATTGTTATGCATTTTGCTTTCCCAACTATCACTGATACTCCTACTATTGTGCAAACACAAGATGGAATTACTCAAGTTCATTGTTAAATTCCATTTCACTAAAAACAAACCAGTCAGTCAAGGTAGCATTAGACTAAAAAGATAAAGGCTCTGGATAGATGAAGTCTAAGAAAGGATAACATCAGAATCTATAAAACAATAAAGGATAGGGGTAGGGTGAATAGCCACTCAACCAAATCCTGGAAAACTTGGGACAGTAGTGGTAGACTTAGGGAAAAGACATTGCTTTTCAGGGGTGGGGGACCTGCAGCCTTGAGGCCACACATGGGGTCAGAGGTTCTCAACCTTCCTAATGCCTTGACCCTTTAACTCTTGTATGTGGGCGTATCTGCATGTGGGCGAACCTGCCTGGAGACGGATAGAGGAGCGGTGTCTTGGTTCCTAAGACCATCGGAAATATGTGTTTTCTGATGGTCTTAGGCGACCCCTGTGAAAAGGTCATTTGACCCCCAAAGGTGTTGCAACCTACAGGTTGAGAACCGCTGTTCTAGGTCCTTCGGTGCATCCTTTTGACTGAAGAACAAATTATTTTATTAAGGAGCTTTATTCTGTGAAGTTTGGATTCAGTTGAAGGGCCACACTTGAGGGCCTAGAGAGTCACATGTGGCCTTGAGGCTGATGGTTCCCCACCCCTGTTATAAGTCATATCTGTAACTTTTTTTTAAAAAAAAAGTTTTATTTTTCTATTTCTTATATCACCACATTTATCCCACTATTCCTCTTCTTCTCTCTCCCAGAAAGCCATTCCATACAACAGACTGTATTTTTTTAAGGCGCAAAAAAGATCAGTACACCTGATTAATACATTGAAAAAGTCTGAAAACATGTGCAATGTGTAACACTGTGGACCTCCCACCTCCAAAAGGGGCGGGGTTGAGGTGTCTTCTATCTCTTTATTTAAGTCCTGCTTGTACTTTATAATTTTGTTACATTTACTTGAGGTTTCTTTGGTATATCCTTTTAATTTGAATTATTGTGGTTACTGTGTATAATGTTTTCTTGGATCTGTTTTCTTCATTCTGTATCAGTTCATATAGATCTTTCCATCCTTCGCTGTATTCATCACACACATGCCATTTATTATAGCACAGTAATATTCCGTTAAACTCAACTGCCACAATTTGTATAGCCTTTCCCCAACTGATGGGCATCTTCTTTGTTTTCAATTCTTTGCTATCACAAAAAGTGCTGCTATAAATATTTTGGAGTACATGGGGATTTTAATTTCTGTGGATTCTTTGGGGGTATAATGGAGTCAGTAATGGAATTTCTGGTTCAAAGAGTATGTACATTTTAGTCACATTATTTGAATAATTCCAGATTGCTTTCCAGAATGGTCATACCATTTCACAGCTCCACCAATAATACATTGGTTTGCCTATCCTTCTTTATCCTAACCTTTCAAGAACAACTGTGTTCTCCCAGATATCCCTCAATGCCACTGGCAGGGTCAAAACAGTGGACTAGAACACAATCTGATTCTGTCCCAATGTGACAATTTTTATGTTTACATGATTTTAAATATCTTGCAAAGGAATAATATAAAGGAGTCACAATGTATCCCGAAGACAATTCCTTTAGAGAGGGGAATAAAACAGTAGGGCAAGCTACTTAAAAATTCCCTGAGTCTAAGTTTTCTCATCTATTTTTTCCATAAAAATGGGAATAATAATACTTACATGGGGCTATTGGAAAGTGCTCTGTAGAAACCTGGAAAGAATTGTATGAACTGATTCAGTTCAATTAGGAATTAGAATGATGGATTAGGAATCTGGATAATAAAGCATGTTACCCGCCTCTTGACAGAGAGATGATGAATTCAACAGGCAGAATGAGACGTAACATTTTTGATATGGCAAATGTGTGGATTTATTTTACTTGTCTAAGTTTATCTGTAACAGGATTGTGTTTTTCTCTTTTTGTTCTAGGAGAATTTGAGGGGGTGAGGGGAATGACTGTTAGTGTTTCCAAAAAAAAGATTTAAAAAGAAAGATTTATTGAAGCATTTAAAAAAAATGTACAGACGAGAACAGTAGGACGTTCACTAGGAAACAGACAAGCAGGACAACTTTTAAAATAATATGATGAATTTATCCTGCACTTTGAAAAAAAGCAAGGAATATATAATAGAGATTAGTGGTATTACATATATCAGTTCTGCTTTGTATAAGTAGTTTTCTTTATGATTTTCTTGGGATTTTCTTTAAATTCAGATTTCAAAAAATTGAATATATAAACCTTTATATGCATTACTATAGTTATTACTAGCTAATGTCTAGGTAACATTTATGTAAGCACTTAACAAATATCATCTCATTTTACCCTCACAACCACCATGGGAGCTAAGTGCTATTCTCACCTTATTTTACAGATAGAGAAACTGAGACAGAAAAAAGTTAAATAATTAGCCTGGGATCACAGCTAAATTTGAACACAGGTCTTCCTGATTCCAATTCCAGTAATCTATCCATTCCACCACCCAGCTGCAGCACTGCTTTCAGGAGCCCTATGTGGAGCAGTCCCTGGTGAAGACCTAAGTGTTAAGTACTCTGGGAAAGGAAGAGGGAAATGAAGGTTGGGAAGGATGGGACTATATATAGATCTGTTTCTGTATACTTATTTCCCCTTTCTAATCCCCTCCTAATTAAGTCTCTTACTCATTCTCCCACCTTTGCTCAGGAGAGAGAGGGGAATTAGATATTAAATGGTGGTCCTTCGCATTCACCAAAGCTCATGGTAAAATCTATTCAAATCTCACAGGGAAATCCAGATACCCTCAATCTCACCCAGACTCAGGAAGTAATTTAAGACAGAACATTATTTCCTGATAGATGTTTTCCCTCTCTTTCATTTCCTCTCTCTCTCCCTCCTTCTTTCCCTAACTCTTCCTTTCTTCCTCCCCTTTCCCTCCATTTCTCCCTCTCTTCCTCCCTCCCTCCCCCCATTTCTTCCTATCTACTTTTCTTTGTCTCCCTCTCTCCTTTCCCACCTTTCTTTTTTTCTTCTTTCATTATCTTCCTTTTTCCTTCTCTTCTTTCTCCTTCCTTCTTTTCTCATCTTTTTCCTTTCTTCTTTCCTTGTTCTCTCTCCCTTTCTCTCTCCCTCTTTTTGTCCCCTTCCTCCTTTCTTTCTCCCTCTCTTTTTCCCTCTTTCTCTCTTCCTATCTCTTTGTCTGTCTTCTTCCTCTGAGTCTCTGTTTTTGTCTTTTTTCCTCTCCTTTCTCCTTCCTCTCTTTCCTTTTTTTTTTTTTTTACCTCTTCTTCCTCTCTTTTTCATTCTATGGAAGGCTATGAGTTCAGGCCTAGACCCTTGCTATGAATTCTGCCAGAATCAGGCTTTTAAAATGTTGCCTGTTGGCTCTAGCAAGAGACTGAAAAAGATTGTCATCATCCTGTGAAGTTGTTATATAGATTCCCTCAAGAGCCAGAGGTGTTTAATTCTGAGAGAAAAGCCTACCGAGAAGAAACCCTTTGTGTTTTGTGATAGAGCCTCGGTTGGATGGAGGTCCTGTCTAAGCTATGGGAGAGAATAATCTTGTATTAATTTCTTCAGGGGCCAGGAGGTTTTGCTCTAAGCCAACAGTGCACTTTGCAGGGCCTTGGTGATTATTGTACTTTCTGACAGGGATGGAAGGAGTAATAAACAAAATCATAAATGCTTCCCAAGCACTGGATTCCTCTAAGTGGCCTCTTCATTTTGCAATTAAAAAAGGATAAGAAGCAGATAGGTATTTGACCAATCTTTTACTCAGTGATTACAATGTTTACTACCTTTGTCCTGAAGTTTCAGAGGGAAAAGCTACAAATATCTGGTGTCTGGCCCGGGAAGTCCTTAGACGGATGGGAGCAAAAGCCTCTTTTTTTGGTGGGACAGGGTTGAGAGAAGTAGGTCCCCCAAAGCAACCTGTTAAAAAATACTTCTTTTCTCTCCGCTTTTCCCCACCTCATCCCACTAATTAAAAGTTCATTTGGGCAGAAAGATGACAGAGCAGATAAACAGAATGCTGGAAATGGAGTTAGAAAAACCTGAATTCAAATCCTGCCGTTAGTTACTGTTCCACTACGGGCAGTTTACTTAACCTCTGTCGGCCTTGGTTTCCTCATTTGCATAATGGTGATAGTAAGAGTGCCTATCTCCCAAGATTTTTATGAGAATAAAATGTAACAATATCTGTGAAGCATTTTGCAAACCTTAAAGCCCTAGATGAATGCTGGCTTGTGTTGTTAACTGTCTCCTTTTAAAATTCAAAGGGAAAGGGATTCTCAGTCATTCACACTCTTAGGTAAGGGTTCTTAACTTTGTACATGGGAACTTGTCTTTTAAAAGTTTTGCTAATTGTGTTTTAATATAATTGGCTTCCTTTGTAATCCTCCGCATTTATTTTATGCATTTAAAAACATTATATTGAGAGGTAGCACACAACACAAAAATGGTTAAGATCTCTTGATTAAATGAGTTTTATCAGATGATTACCTAACACTAGAACTGGAGGAAAAGGAGTGTGTGTGAAGGAAAGGGGAACAAAACAGAAGAAGTGAAGCTGTCTGTTTAGACCTGAGTTTCTTTTCCTAGAGATAGGGGGAAGAGTCTGGGATGAAAATAACTCAAGTTCTAACAATAAGCACAAATAAAAAACGGTACCAACCCAGCTGAGCATTCCTATCTAGCTCACCTCTGATTGGTCTATTCGACTGGCTTATTTATTTACTCTTGAACTATGGATGGAAGGAGGGAAGGGCAGGGAACGAGCTGCTCACAGTTTAGTTAGCAGTCCTGACAGAACCAATAAGGTCCGGCTTGGGTCTAATGTAGACTATGGCAGGGCGCAGAGTCAGGGTTTTGTTTGTTTGTTTGTTTAGTAAAAGTTTGTTGAATTAATTGCATTTATTCTATGGCCCAGAGGTACTATCTGTGATAAATTAACTAGCTGGTTTCTCTTGTCTAGGTGCTCTTATAGTTGACCACATAGGCATAATAGCAATAACAAATGGTCGGGTGATTCTGATTCAAAATTAGGATCCAATTTCCCTTGATTACTGACTTCCATTGAGATTTCCATGTTGGACCTCTGTCTTTTCTGAATTTCGAAAATCTAGTCTGCTTCTTTACACCTGTGTGTTTAATTTTCTGCCCTCTAGAGAAGTATTCACAGCACATGGAGGGTACAGTTAATTAAGATCAGCTGCACAGAGCTCCTAAGGCCTCAGCCATCCTCACAGATGCATTGGGAAAACCAGAGGGAAGCTGAACGTAGGCTTTTAACCATTTTCCAGCAAATATCAGTCAATGTAAGGTGACCCCACTGGGGAGCCAGTAGCAGTTATTTTAGTTGAAATATTGAAACTTTAGAAGGAAAAGGACCCTTTCTACAAAGCTGACTAATAGCAAGCTTGTGATCGCTGAGTAATAAATGCTAATTATTCTCTATTCTCTTTTACTTTTGTTGAATGGAAGCCAGTAGGTAGAATTCATATGGAGTGAGGAGGTGGATGGTGGATAGCCCAGTACGTAATAAATTGTTCTTTGGAAATGTGAAGAGGGGGTGGGTAAGCTGCCAGGGGAGTGTTAAGTAAATAGAAAAGAAGTGGGACTCAAGCTTGACTTCCACTACTTTTTCTTTTCTTTAAGAACCAAGTACCCACTTAGAGTTCTCTCTACATCAGACAAGACCCTCCAAATCTTGCTTACTCCTGTTTATTTTCTCCCTCCTTCTCTCTCTCCCTCTCTCTCTCTCCCCACCTCTCTCTTTCTCTCTCTCCCTCCATCCCTCTTTCTTTCCTTTTTGTCATTCTAACCAACTAGATGGTCAACTGGACACACCCTTCATTACACTGACCGTGTGGTCCTTGGACAGTGTCTCCCTGCAACAGTGACCAGCTGTCTCATTTCCGTACTGAAACACTTGCTTTTGATAATGAGACTCCTTCAGCTGAATGAAGGTTCGTGGCTCATTAAAGCTAGAAGGGACTTTCAATCTGTAACTAAACCTATCTGTTGACAGAAAACAAGTACGAGAAAAAAGAAAAAGAAATGGACGTGAAGATTGAAAATCCCATCCAACTTCATGGTAGCAATGTTCTCATGGAAAGAGTACAGGGTGGGGTGTCTGCCTCTGCTACTAATCATGTACTCCT
>CM053583.1:91035223-91098197 GCA_028627135.1 Pseudochirops cupreus
GCCATCTTGGCTCTGCCCCCCAAGTGTTCAAGTTTTTGAAACAGGAGACTTCTAAGCACTCCTGATGAAAAGGTCAGAGCTGAATAGAAACTCTGAAGTTCAAATGTAGGTGTTAAGAGAAACATAAAAAAGCTGAACACAAAAGAACAATAATAAAAAACTAAACAAGAAAAAACTACTTACGTTCTAATATAGGGAAACGATGTGTATATCCCCTCTGAATCCTTTCATCATTAGAGGTGGTAGAGGGATTCTATATAGACAGAGGATCTGAGAGTGGTTCTGTTATGTCTTAATGATCTTAAAAGAAGAATGAAAAGAAAAGGAAAGGAATACACTTGGGGGGGTAGGATGGGGAGGGAAAAGAAAAATTAGGAAAGTTTATTTCATGTGACACTTGAATCTCATTCTCATCTAAACTGGTGGTCAAAGGATGGAAGAAAACACACATAAACAGAATTGAATGCAGAAATACATTACACTCAACAACAGAAAGAAAGAGAAGAGAGGAGGGTAAGTTAGAAGGAAGGTAGATTAAAAGAGGAATTAGTCCTAAGCAAAATAGACTCTAACTAAAGATTTACAAAAATATTCATTGCTCTTCTTGAGGTGGCACAGAATTAGAATCCTATGTGATGCCCATCGTTGGGGAATGGCTGAGTGGGTTGTAGTATGTGGATACAATGGAGTGCAGTCATAATGTAAGAAATAGAGGGAAGGATTTCAGAGAAACCTGGGGACACTTGTATGCGCTGCTGTAAAGTGAACAGAACCGGAAAAGTAATTTTTATAGTAACGATATAGAGACAAACAGCTTTGAAAGTCTTAAGAACTCTAATCAGCTTGGTGACCAATCACGATTCCAGAGGACTAATGATGAAACATGCCACCCATCTCCTGGTAGAGAGGTGAATATAGAATAAAACATATATGTGTTTTTGTATGTGTGCATATTTTTTTCTTTTAGACATAGATAATTAAGAAATTTGTTTTGCTTGACTATACATTTGTAAGAGTTTTTTTTCATTCTCAATGTGTGGAGGGATAGGAAAGAAAAGAGAAAGACTTTTTACCAATTAAAAATTAATTTTAAAAATTGTTCATTTTTATAATATTGATGTTGTCATATGGTGGCACAGTGGATAAAATGTTGGGCCTGAAGTCAGGAAGACTTGAGTTCAAATATATCTTCATACCCTTACTAGCTGTGTGAGCTTGGATGAGTCACTTAACTTTTTTAGCTCCAGTTTCCCTATCTGTAAAATGTGCATAATAATAGCAGGGGTTGTTGTGAAGATTAGATGAAATAATATTTGTCAAGAACTTTGCAAACCTTAGGGCACTATAAAAATGCTTCTTATTATTAGTGGTCTTGATATTAGTACTATAAGTTATTCTTTTGATTCTCCTTGCTTCATTCTGTATCAGTTTGTGTAAGCATCTCCATGGTTTTTTTTTTTAAACCATCTATCTCCTCATTTCTTATAGCATAACAATAATAATCTTCTCCTGGGGATTGCCTCATCAGAGTACTAATATGGGTTTTCAATCAGTTTAATATGTATTTCAGCTGAGCTCCTGTTGACTCAAATCCCTTTGTATTTTGCATATGAGAACTTTATCAGAGAGGCTTATCTTGAAGATCCCCGTCTCCCCCCCCCCCTGCCCCCCATTGGTTTTGTTTGTGTAAAGCCTTTAAAATTTTTTGTATTAAAAATACCCTTGTTTGGTCATGAACTTTCATCTTATCTGTAGATCTGGAAGATAATTTCTTCCTTAATTCTCTAATTCATTTATTATGTTACCCTTCACGCCTAAGCCGTGCATCCTTTTGGAGCTTATCTTGTTAGATATTGTAAGATGTTGGTCTCTATCTAATTTCTGCCAGACTACTTTCCAATTATCCTAGCAGTTTTGTCAAATCATTATCATAGTAGTAGTTGAGATCTTTGGGTTTATAGAACACTAAGCTACTATATAATTCATTTGTTTCTGGATCTTGTGTTCCTAGGCTATCCCACTTGTCAACTTTTCTATTTTTAACCAGTACTAAACAGCTTTAATAAATGACTATTATGTTATAAGATAGTTTGAGATCCGGTACTAGTTCGCTACTTTTCTTTCTTCTTTTTTTTGATTACTTCCCTTGACCCTTCATTCTACCATGTGAATTTTTTTTTATTATTCTTCTAGCTCTATAAAGTTATCCTTCGGTAGTTTTATTGGTATAGTATTAAAAGATTAAATTAATCTAGGTATATTTTAATTTTTAATATATTGGTATGGCTCAATCACAAACACATAATATCTCTCCCATTATTTAGATATATCTTTATTTCTATAAAGAGTGCTTTTTAATAGAAGATACATAATTCCTGAGTATCTTCATAGGTAGACTCTCAAATATTTTTATGTTCTGTAATTACATTGAACGGAATTTCTTATTCTCTCTCTTTCTTTGGTTTTGTTGGTAAAAATACAGGAACGCTAGTGATTTTTGTGGCTTTGTTATATGTCCTGCTACTTTGCTGAATTATTTTATTAATTTTAATTGAATCTCTATAACTCCCTGGGTAGACCATCATATCATCTATAAAATCAATCATTTAATTTCCTCTTTAACTATGCTTATTTCCTCAATTTATTTTTTTAATCTTATTTCTATAGTGAACATTTCTAGTGCTACATCAAATAATAATGGTGATACTTATCCCTGTTCTTATTGGAAAGGCCTCTAGTGTTTATGAATTACATATAATGCTTGTTCTTATTTTAGATGTGATACTATTTATCATAGTAAGTAAAGGTTCTTTTATTCCTGTGCTTTTTGGGCCTGGCCTGATAATGACGGGCCTCTTGTCATTGATTTTCACCTCCCCTAGTGTGTCTTACATTCAAAGCACCAGTTGGCTTCAGTGTCAAGGTCCTGAGGGGGATTTCTAAGCTACTCAGTTGAGTTCCTGCTGGCTTTCCCACTAGGACCCCTATTCCAGTGCTCATGACTTCTGTTTCTTTTTTTTAAAAGCTATTCTGGACTGGATGCAGGGTCTTACTAAAGTATTTCTTTCAATTTCTTGATCACCTTTAAATCTGGTGCCCTGTGGAATATAAGCAGGCAAATTGAGTTCTTCCATCCTTTAATGCCATGATCCTAACCAGATGATAACTCTTATTCTACTTTTGTTTTCAAACATCTTTCTGTAGGCCCAAATAGCATTGCTTCTGCTAGCATTTGTTCTGCTTCAGCAGGTAGAAAGAACAGAGTCATTCTCTACTTAGCAAGAACAATTACTTAGAATATGAAACTACAAGATGGCTCATTTCCTTCTCCCAGAATCTTTACCACAGGTGAGATTCTCCCTAAACCATCTCTTCCCTAATCACTCCCCTCATGGCAGCAACCTGGTGATGTCCCTGGATCTCTATTTCCCACAAGGAGTGATGTCTCAGATTTTCTCCCCCCATGAAGCCTTGTGTTTCCAGATGCCAGGTCTATCATCAGACTTCTATTCAACTGACTTTGTCTTTAAAAGTTGATTTGAAGATGATTTTCATGCTTCTTGTCACAGTCACATCTTGTGGCATTTGTCTTGGGTGTCAGAACTTCTAGGTACAGCTCTGGTATGAATCTGCCACTTAAGAGGATAGACAGGGGATCGTGAAGTTGGGATGAGTCCAAAGATGTGAGTCCAACAAAGAATAGAATGTATCTGACCAATTGGATATAATAACCACCCTGTCTGATTATCAAGAAAGAATCTTATGTCAACTTTAAGGTGTATTTCATAGTAAAATTAATGTAGCAATAATGTTGGGAAGATATCCATATTTCTATATCTATATATACCTGGCTCATTCCTATAGGCAAGACAATGAACAATCCTGCTCTGCATTTAAATTTGCAAATTTCTTTGACCTACTGACTTCTTGCATCTCCGTCATCCTCTTATGTCGTTCTGGAGGTGACAGGAACTGCTTGAGGCAAAACATACCAATCAGTTGGCACAAATTTGGTAGATCCAGTCAAGAACTGGCAAGAGTCCCCACCTAAACCAGAAGACCTAGCTGAAGGAAGGCAAGCCTTGATTCTGGCCCAGAAAGCCTAGCAGGGGTTAGCAAGAAATTACAGGTGGCAAAACGGAGGGTGTGGTCTGGTCAGAACTCGACGTGACACAGCCCGAATCTTCCTAATTTAGAGAGGCTAGCCCTACTAAGTAAGGTATAATTGGGTTAAACCCAAATTCTAAATGATATATAACTGCCCTCAATAAGGAAGAGCACTGGGAGGCAACCAAATTCCATTCCTGTGACATCTGGTTGAGTGAATTGTTTTAATGAGTTTGAAGAACTATTTGTAAATTACAAGTTCTGCATTTGATAATAGCCCTTATTGTTTAGTGACCACTGCCATGGGCCACCTGACAGCCAGCATCAGGTGTGAGCAGAGACCTGAGATAAACGGGGGCCAGGCAGGCAGTTGAGGATAGAACTCCCAACTCCATTTATTGATACAATGAGCAAGGTTTTTATAGAGCAATGAGACAAAGAAGATAACCATCGGTCATTATGTGTTACACTATTGTTTTGTTTAGTTCCGTGATGTCCGGCAAATCTTGAAGGCTATCATGTCCATACTTTATCTAGTGTTCCCGTTTCACACTGGATGGGCTGTACACTCCCTTGTACTTAGTTCCCTTTGTGTCACTACTATCAGAGTGAGTAAGAATTCAGGGTTCTCTGTTCCCTGCATGTCCTGGAGAGTGGTGAGGCAGCATCCAGTTGGCCTGGGAGCAGCTGCAGGAAGCTGGCTGCTTCTACCTGCTTAACTGGAGTTGGCCCTCAACAACCACAAAGCCAATGGACACTAGTGAGAGGCAGAAGTTTTATTAATAAATGTTCATTGATTTATTTAAGGCATGAAGCATCTTACAAGTCCAGAAAAAAAAATTACTGGCATTACTTTTGTTCTGCTGATTACTTACAGAATTCCTCAAAACAACTTTTTGTAATTAGAATATCTGAAGCTTCTCACTCCGTTCAGGTCTTTCTAGGCCTCCCAGATGTACTCATTTTGGTACCTTGTGCTTGAAGCTACTGTGCTTGAAGAAAACACCAGTCCATCCTTGTCAGTTGAATTTTCAAAGGAAAACATTTTCATCACCCAAAGATCTCTAGATCCAAATGGTCGATAATTTAACCAAAATGACAAATGTTAACAGAGAGCAGCTGAAAATTTATAAATGAGGGAACTGAGAGGCAGAGAGATCAATTGACTTGCCCAAAATCACACAGATAATGAATAAAACCAGGATTCAAATTGACACAGACTGACTCCAAATCCAACATGTTTCCCTCTGTGTTCTTCAACTGTTTTTCAGTCATGTGCAACTCTTTGTGACCCCACTGGGTGGGGTGGGGTTCTTAGCAAAGATACTGGAATGGTTTTCCATTTCTTTCTCCAAGTCATTTTATAGACGAGGAAACTGAGGCAAAAAGAGTTAAGTGACTTGTTCAGGGTCACACAGCTAGTAAGTGTCTAAGGCTGAATTTGAACTCAGGTCCTCCTGACCTTTAGGGTCAGTTCTCTATCCAGTGTGCCCCCTGGCTGCCTCTGTGACATACATCTCTTCAATGATCTCATTCTCATCTGATCTCTGGTGCACTTATAACCTGTATCATATGATTGTACATTTAAATATATACTGTTCTATATTGTTTGTTTTTTCACAGCGGTTAGAATTCAATTCAACCCACTGCAACAAATATTTATTGAGTGTCTGTTATATGCAAGGTGTCTATCAAGTAATCTTTTATAATCATGTGCGTGGGATACACTCTGTTGCATGAGAGCACTTAAAAAGGCATTTTGCTCTGCTGAATCAACTTTTTTTTTGTCATAAACAATAAACATAATGGGATCTAGCATTTTCTATAATTTTCCATCAATTGGAAATTTATGTTCTGCAACCAAGCATCATATTTATATGCAGAAACCTACCTGTTCCTTTCACAGATTTTCATCAAGGACACCATCAAATAGGCATAGATCACGTTCATTAAGATTTTATGGGACAGTAAGCCTGTGGGTTGGTAGCTATTAATGTCTTCTCAGTGAACTCTTTTTGGATGTTAACTATCATCAGTGCCTTCTTTCAATTTACTGGTATCACCACCTTTTCAGATATGTTGTGAAGTGATCCCTTAACAAAATCAAAATTGTGTAGAGCATATTACTTCCGTATATGCTTGGTCTGATCCAACCATGCTTTCCATCTTCATCTTCTTGAGAGCCATTTTCATTTCTTCATTTATTTATTTATTTTTTGGAGGGGGAAGGCAGAGCAATTGGGGTTAAGTGACTTGCCCAAGGTTACACAGCTAGTAAGTGGTAAGTGCTAAGTGTCTGAGGCCACATTTGAACTCAGGTCCTCCTGACTCCAGGGCTGGTGCTCTATTCACTGTGCCACCTAGCCACCCCTCTTCATTTACTCTTTAGCTTGGCATTAAGGGCTCCTCAGAATCTGTCTTCAGAATTTATCTACTTTTCCAGGCTCTTTTTAAAAAAAATATAATTTCCCTTCATGAACTTTACATTCCAGCTAAACTGAACTACTATGAATTTAAAACTCCATTTCCTGCCACTAGGTATTTGCCCAAGGTATAGTATTCTCTTTAACTGGAAAATACGTGTCTCTTTATGTCTGACCTGCAATCCTTGCCTTCCTTCAAGGCTTATGTCAGATGTTATCCATTCATGTTCCTCTTCCAATTGTTGGCATTCTCTCAGTTTTCTTTACGCTTCCTCCTATGTTATCTGTGGCCCAGGACACCTCCAGTACTCTGGGTTTATATAAATTTGATCTTATGGATCTACCACCGAGAGGGACAGTTTCTCTCTTTAGCTCTGTCTTCACCTTGTAATAAAAATCTATGGAAATCTCCAAAATAAATCTTAGGTATGGCTCATTCCTAGGGCTTCCCCATATTTAAGTAATACAGTCCCCTCCCCACTTGGGTACTCAATATACAATACAGGTATCAGACATGGGACAGGTATTTCCCCTTTTAGGAAATGTACAAGTTACAAAGGACTCACAGATGTACATAATCAAACACAGGAAACAAAATGCTTTTATTACACCTCCCTGGATGGTCAAGACCTTATGTGGGACTACTGAATCAGTATTCTCCATTTGCTTCAGACCCACACCATCCAAGAAATTAATGGTAATACCATGAAATGTTGGCAAGGTCTAGATTTCCCGGACCCTCTTGGCATGGCTTGAGTTCCTGCAATAGCTACCTGGTGATGGCATTCTTCCCAGATAAAAACACTATTAAGGAAAAATGTATTCCAGGGGGGCAGGAAGGGGCACAATTCCTGATTCTCAAACTCAAGAACTCTAGTTCTCAGGATTATGCATAAGGTATCACTGAAGTCTGGAAATGTCCATTCTCAATATCACTAGTCTCTGACCTGTGCCCTGAAAAGAAAAGAAAAAGGCAGGAAAATGTAGATAGGAACTAGACAACCAGAATCCCAGTGTTTTGCTTACCTGGAGACAAAATTGCCACTTTCTCTTACTTCCTTGCTGTGATCAGGTTTCCAAGGGGAAGCTAATTTGTGAAAAGCATAAAAGGGATAAAAGAAGTGGCTTATTTCCCTGTTCTTATAGTCCTCAGAAGGGTTCATCCTTCTGAGTCCAAGTCAATTCATCATCAGAAAGCATCCCCAGTCATTTTGTTTGCCTAGTCCAAAATACCTTCCTGAACAGTTAAATTAATTCAGTTTCAACAACAAAATATGCAGAATTGTTTCCGTCTTTCTACAACTCTTCCAATAGTACTGCCATCTTTTCTCATCTTTGTCAATTTGCTAAGGTATGAGATGAAATCTCAAAGTTTTAATTTGCATTATTATTATGATACTCATTGATTTGGAGCAATTTTTCATATGTTGCTAAAAGTTTATAATTCTTTTGAGCGTTGTTCATGTCTCATGAACAGGATTTGGTGATCATTTCACTTAGGAGCTTTTGTTATATATTTGTGTTAATTCCTTAAATATCTTGGGCATTCAACCCTTAGCAATGATATTTGATACAAAGATATTCCCCAGCTAATTGCTTTCCTTCTTATCTTAGTTGCATTGATTTTGTTAATGCAAAAACTTTTCAATTTCAAATAGTTTTAATTGTTGTGACACTTTTCCTTACATGAGTATAAATCTTGCTATCTGCAACTTCTACCCAGTGCCCTAAGTCCTGCCCTATTAGCCAAGCAGAATAAGTCTGATCCCTCTTTCAAATGACAGGTCTTCAAATCCTTGAAGATAGCCATCATAACCCTTTCTTCAGTTCCACTCCCACAAAGCTTCTTTTCTCCAGGATAAAAATTCCTGATTCCTTCAAGTGATCCTCATGTGGCATAATTTCGGAGACTTTCATCATCCTAGTAGCTTTTCTTGAAATATTCTCCATCCTCTCAATTTTCTTTCTTGTTTTAAAAAAATTAACTTTTGTTTATTTTTAGTTTACATCATTGATTTCCAAAAGATTTTGAGTTACAAATTTTCTCCCCGTCTTTCCCCTACCCACCTCCCCAAAACAGCAATCCCACTGTATACCCCCTCCCCCAATTTGCTCTCTCCTATATCCTCCCCCATCACCCCTCTGATTTTCTGGTAGAGCAAGATGGATCTCTTTATCCCAGTGCCTGTATATTTTATTTCCCAGTTGCATGTAAATAATAATAATTATTATTATATACATATATATTTTTTAACATATGATTTTAGAACTTTAAATTCTAGATTCTTTCCCTTCCTCCCTTGTCATCCACCCCCACTGGAAAGACAAGCAATTCAATAGAGGCCGTACGTGTGCAGTTATGCAAAACATCTCCACAATGGACATATTGTGTAACATTGGCGATATTTCCCTCCTTTCTATCCCGCCCTCCCCTTGTTTTATTATCTATTTTGTCCCTGTCCCTTTACAGAAGTGTGTGCTTCTAACGACCCTCCCCCCCAACCTGCCCTCCCCTCCATCATCCCGCCTCTCATCCCCTTCCACCCTACTCTCTCCTGCAGGGCAAGATACCAATTTAGAGTGTATGTCATTCCCTTCCTAAGCCAAATTCGATGAGAGTAAGGTTGACCCATTCCCTTTTTGCCTTCTTGTTCTTCCCCTCCATTGTAACAGTTATCCCTTGCCTCTTCTATATGAAATGATTGACCCCATTCTGTCTCTCACTGTCTCCTCTCATTCTATTCCTCTCCCACCTCTTAATTTTACCTTTTAAAATATCATCCCTTCCTATTCAATTGAAGAGTAGGTTCAGGAATTCCTATTTATCTCTATAAAATTTCATCCTAGTTGATCCAACCTATTATTATAGCCTGTTGAGATTTTTTTTCTATTTCATTTCATGATCTTGAAAGCATGAAACAAAAAGAAATGTCTGTTTGGAAATAATTATTACATACCCTTACTTCTTTACAATGAAAGCAATTTGTCTCATTATCTTTAGAACATTTCTAAGTAAAATACCTCCTTTTCTCCCTTCAAAGTCAGGAACAACAAATTTTACTATCAGACTCTTCCCTTGAAACTAAGATTTTAACCACTTAAACGTATGCCATAAAACAGTATATAGAAGAAAGAACTTAAAATATTATTTTGTGTGTGTGAAAAACAGGAAATAACTTGAGCCAGTAATAGATCTTTATATGGGTGGAAAATGCATGGCAGATTTCAGTGTGTGAGCAGAATAGGTTTCCTCTCCCCATTACTGAAAGAGATCCAAAAAGGCCTCAAAACTGAAAGAGATACTGTATTCTTTCCCTGTTTATTGGTAAGCATGACACTTTCCCCAAAGGAAGGGCACATGGCATCAAAGTTCATTTCTCCAAGCATGTCCTTTCAAGAAAAAGAAAGAGCAACAGCAGAAAGTTAACCTACAGCTGGCACCTTGGACATTTGCCTAACATGTTTTGTAGGTTCAATAGCCCTGCTAGAAATTTCATTTTAAGAATTTAGGATAAACTGATTTAGCTTGAGTATGCTATTCCATTTATCTGTTTTTGTTTGCTCTTCCTGTTCTTGCCTGTCTATTCTTTTATTTCGCAGTTTGCTCCAGAAGACAGCTTTGCTGCTTCTCCCTCAATTCCTTTCCTCTTTATGACTAAGAAGTATTTAATGTACGTTGTGTAACAACTTCATATCCCAAGTTATACTCACAGACAATTAAAAGTTGGAATAGATCATCAAGATCATTTAACTCAATTATGAAGCCCAAAGAGGTGATGATAAGAATGTCTAACGTTGCCAAACAGATGGGGGCCAAGCAGAACCTAAAATTTAGGTTGCCTCACTCCCAGGCCAATGCTCCTTCTACCAGATGACACTTGGGCTAACCTGATGAAAGAAATTCTAACAATAGCTATAGAGAGTCTGTGCAGTGGGTAGCACAGTGTTGATTTTAAATGTTTCTCAATTTTACAAATATTTTTCATCTGATTCAGCTGAAACTTGATTTTGACAGACATCTTCACATTAACTTCTCATTTAATATTTATTAAGCATCTTGTTGTTCATCATTTATTTTTGAAGAGGACCAATGACATTGTGGGACAATGTCTGCACCTGTGTGTGAACTGGATTTAAGTGAGGCAGAGTTGAGTAAAGTTGTCAGCCTCTCTTTCTCTTCCATTGAAGTCCAGTGGCAGGACAAAAGTCAAGACAGCTGGTGATGACTTGGGATTCAGCAGATGATCTGGGTGTCTTGGATATCTGATGAAGGTCTAAGCACTTCACAGTGATGTGGATCCCTAAGAGTTAAAAATAATATTAAGGGTTGCTTTTCCAGTACTTTGAAGTCCCTAGTTTTTTCTCTCACTTGAAGGCTTCCTAAAGTCTCTTCCCCTTATCTTGAAATACAGTAAAACTTCCCCTTCATACTAGACCATAAAATTCCTTTTCTCTCCCTATCCTGGGTCATAAAATTTCCCCTGTCTCCTTTATCTTCCTCATCCTGTCCCTAAATATCCAACCCCCATTAGAAACCCTAAAAATTACATCATCATCCCACAGGCTGTGTAGTTTTCTGTCTATATAAGTCTGGTTCTTTTCTTATATTGGCACCTTTTGTTTAGCTCCTTGCTAAATCTCAGTTCTGTATGCTTTTGCATCAATAAAACTCCTATTGGCTAATGAGAAGGTCTAAGAGAATTCTTTAAAATCTGAACCAGCTCTCCCAACTCTAACCTCAACAACATCATATGCTTCAGCTGTCTTCATGGCTGTTGGAACAAATTGTTCTCATCCTCCCATTCCAAGGGAAAGACCTCACAAGATTGGGATAAGCACTTACCAAGTGCCAGGTACCATGCTAAGTACTGGGGATGCAAATATATAAGTAGATTTTAAAAATAATATTAATAAAATTATTATCAAAATATACTCCATCACAGACAAACTCAAGACGCAGAATAAGACATATATTATTAGACATGGACAATATAAGAATTTGTTTTGCTCAAATATACATATTTGTTACAAGGATATGGTTCCCTCCCCCAGTAGGGGAAGGGAGGTGGGAGAAAGATAATAATACTTGTTAATTAAAATTTTTTTTTCCAGTATGCCTTCTATGCCAGCAAAAAATAATTTCTGGAAGGTCATAAGCAGTGATGTGTTGGTAAATGTTTAACACTCAACTTTCCACAATGGAGGAGAGGGAAATATATACACAACACGCTTTAAAATTTAATCTGCAATCTAAACATTTTTCCATCAAGTCTAGACAATAAAAAATAACGATAAGTCAAGATTGTAACAATTGCTGAATTGCAAGTATAGACTTGCACTCTCACACTGAAAATTTAACAATCAGCTCTCCCGAGTCCATTTGATCTGAGCCTAGCACACCCTGACCATAAGATGATAGATTTAAAACTGGAAAGATTTAACATTTCAGGATTATCTAATCTCATCCCTTTATTTCATAGTTGAGGAAATCAAGATTCAGAGATGTTAAATTATTTGGACAAGGTCGCACTGCCAGTTGGCAGAGTGGGATTGGAGTCCATAACCTCTGATTGTACATTCAATGTTTCTTCCGCTTTCACTTCACACTGCCTTTCTACCCAAGGTACTGCCTACTAAGCTAGAAAGGCTTCAAGTACAGTCTTGGTATCAGGCTTAGCTAATTGCGGAGAGACTCATATTTACTTGATACTTTAAGGTTAGAAAAGAGCTTTTTTAAAAACAAATCCCCCCTCTATGCGCCTACCTAAAAGCCCATATGAACACTGCACTGTTGATGCCAGTATGGTAAATTTTCTTCAATCTTTCTTAATAGACCCCTTCCTAGACATCAGTCCTTTTATCACTGAATACTGTCTGTCAGTTTTCAGGTCATCAGGGTCATCTGCAAACAGGCTTCTTTCTGCAGGTGGACCTTAACATTGATTTGAAAGGATGTGTTCATAAATACAGTCGGTCCATTGGCTCTAAGCAGAATTATGACACAGGATAGAAAAAAACCACAAACCTTCACTAGACAGAACTATTAGCAGTCAAGACTTAAGTTATTTCTGTGGGAAACAGTATATGACTTCTGGCAAGACATCTCTGTGTGTAATATTATCTTTGTAGATCATTCATCTGGAGGAATTGAATACTCCATATCGTTTACCAGACTGCCTTCCTGCCCCAGGGAAAAAAAAATACTATGGGTCTCTTGCCATTCATGAACATTTCTTACCTCTATCAATTTTTTTTTCTTTTTTTAAAATTTATTTTGTTAGTTTCTTTTAATGAACTTTATTAACTTTTCCTGAGTTATTAAGTTGCTTGCCTTTTCAATGAGGGAGGTGGGAAGGGAGGGAGACAATTTAGAACTAAAAATTTTTAAATGAATGTTAAAAGTTATTTTTACATGTAATTAGGGGGAAATTAAATATTAAATACATTTTTTAAAGAACTTTTTCTTGAGCTGAAAATGTTGAGTAGATCAGTTTTTGAGCATTAAAAATCTGGGGACTAGTGGAATCTATGTATTTATAAGAGAAAGGATTTTTTTTTTCTTGAGGAGAGCAAAAGGAAAGGTATTAGAGCCTGGAGTGACATCCTTAAGAGGACTTGGGACCTGATGCACTTGCCTGTGTGACTGGGCAAATTTCTTCCTCTGTTGCTCAGAAGCACCGTGGAAGGTCATAGTAGGACCGTCTTGGGGTATTCTATTACAGTGTTGTTTCCTAGTCTTTTTCTGTTTGTGACACATTTGTGATGTCAGTAAAACTTTAGGGAAACATGATATTTATCATCATTAGCATGATATAATGTTAATGGCAAACATAGAGAAATGAGAAGGGGCCAGGTGGGTTGGGATTAAAACAGATAATCCAACAACTCCTCTCTCCCTCCTCCTCCAGAAAAATAAAAAACAATACAGTTTCTTGTAATAGAATTATCTCTGTTCTGGGATCTTAAAAGAAAATTTGTCACATGTAGATGTAATTACCTCTGGTATATTTTTAATGTTCCTGTCTTTTTAACACCAGCATGCTCCAAATGATGTCATGTGACTGTGCAATCATAGAACACCTGAAAAGATCTTTTACGAAATCAAAGGGCATTGGAGACACGTATAGTCTTCATTGAGAGTATGACACATATGAGTAATGTTTACCTGTGCACAAACAGTGATGTAAAAGACAGCACTTATAAAACTATGATTGGAAAAGGAGGTGGACAAGTCATCGACAAAGGATAACAAAAGGAGAGCCCAAGTTCTGCACTGGTATTTATGAAATGTTAAAAGGTCTAGAATAAATGAATGAAAAGGCATTTTAAAGCACCCATTATATGTCAAGCATTGATCTAGGTCCTGGAGAATAGAAATACAAAAGTGATACAGTCAGACTCTGATCACTGCACTAACTGAACTCTGATTAATGCAATGGCCAACCATGATTCCAGAAGACAGCTGATGAAGCATCCTGCCTACCTCCTGACCCAGAAGGAGACATACATTTTCAGGATGTGGCCAATGCTTGGATTGGTTTTGTTTGATAGCATACTTGCAACAAAAAAAATTTTTTTACTTTTCTTCAGTGGGGGTGGTGGTGGGAGGAAGAGGAAGCAGAATTTTTTTTGCTACTATTATAAAATTTGATTTTAAAAAGTGAGATAGTCCTAGCTTTAAAGGACCTTATATTTTAAAATAAATTTTGTTGATATATTTTGTTTTTATGCCACCAAGTTTTCTCCTATTATGAAGAGGAGAAACTCTTCATCCTTCCAGGGAGTCATCCCAAATAGCAATATTTTAAAAATAAAAGGAAATAAAAAAGAGGAAGAGAAAAAAATCAGCAAAATCAAGCAATACATTGAAAAAGTCTGAAAATATATGTAATGTTCCATACCCACAGAACTCCCACTTCTGTAAGGGAAGGGAGGTGGGAATATCTTGTCATATTTCATATTGGTTCTTTGTAATTTTATAATATTCACTTTTAATTGGTGATTGATGTTCTTTCCTTTTGTATTCTTGTAGTCAATGTGTATACTATTTTCTTGGCTCTGGATACTTCTCTCTGCATAAGTTTATGCAAATCTTTCACTGTTTCTCTGTATTCATCATATTAGACATTCCTTATAGCCCAGTAATATTCCATTACATTCATGTACCATAATGTGTTTAATCATGCCTTAATCAATGGCATCTACTTTCTTTCCAATTCTTTTCTACCACAAAAAAAAGTGATTCTATAAGTGTTTTGGTATATATGGGAACTTATTACCAGTGACCTACATGTGGTATATGCCTAGTAGTGGACATTTTAGAGGCAGCTATGTGGTTTAGTGGATAGAGCACAGGGCCTATAGTCAGGAAGATCTATATTCAAATCTGGCCTCAGACATTCACTAGCTGTGTGATCCTAAGCGAGTCACTTAATCTCTGTTTGCCTTAATCCACTGGAGAAGAGAATGGCAAACCATTCCAGTATCTTTGCTAAGAAACCCCACAAAGAAAATTGAGACACTAATGCACTATTACTGCAATTGATTCAACCACTCTGGAGAACAATTTAGAACTATGCCCAAAGGGTTATAAAATTGTGCATACCCTTTGACTCTGCAATAGTACTCCTACATCTGTATCCTGATGAAATTTTTTTTAAGAAAGGGAAAGGACCCATATTGTACAAAAATATTTATAGCAGCTCTTTTTATGTCAAAGAATTGGGGAATGACTGAACAAGTTGTGGTATATGATTGTGATGGAACGCTATTGTACTAAAAGAGCAGGATGCTTTAGAAAAACCTAGAGAAGACTTACATTAACTGATGCAAAGTGAAGTGAGCAGAACCAGGAGAACATTTTGCACAGTAATAGCAATATTGTACAATGGTCGACTGTGAATGATTTAGCTATTCCCGGCAATACAATGATTCAAGACAATTCTGAAGGACTTATAAAAAATGCTCTCTACCTCCAGAGAAAGCATTGATGGAGCCTGAATGCAGGTCGGAGGATACTTTTTTAAAACAAACTTTATTTTTCTTGTTTTTTTTTGTTCTATGTTTTCTTTCACAACATGGCTAATATAGAAATATGTTTTGCATGATCGCACACGTATAGCCTACATCAAATTGTTACCTTCTCAATCAGGAGGAAGGGAAGGAAAGAATTTGGAACTCAAATTTTTTTTTAAAAAACCCACAAATGTTAAAAATTGTCTTTATAGGGAATTGGGGAAAAATTTTTAATTTTAAAGAATAAAAATCCCCATGGGGTCATGAAGAAGCTTACACAACTGAACAATAACGAATAGGCATTTTATTAATTTTATTTGCATAATTTCAAACTACTTTCTAAAAATGGTTGTACTGAATCTCAGCTCCATCAACTCCAACCTTGACTATTCTCATCTTCAGTCATTTTTGTCAACTTTCTTATGGTTCCTCCTTCTTACTCTCTGTGACCAGGGAGAATTTTAGGCACAAGGTTCTTAGATATATTATGGATCAGGTATGTGTGATCCATACTTGTCTGGAAGTCAGAGCATCCTGAAGATTCTGAAATGTGCTTCCTTTTCTCCTAGAATTTTTCCATTGATCATTAATAGAGATTCTCATTTCCTTTATTTTTTATGACTTCAAATTCTAGTGTAGTGCTATAAAATGTTTGAAAACTAGACTGTAAAGGATGGAAGGCTCACTCCCAAAACTCTAACAAACTAACTAAATTGGAATTGTTTAAGACAAGAAGCTAGCGTGTGTGTGTGTGTGTGTGTGTGTGTGTGTGTGTGTGTGTGTGTGTACACTGAATGAATTAGTGTGCTTTCTAGAAACATGTTTCACTAGAGTTTTTTGTTTGTTTTTCTGACCTTAATGTTCTGTGGTTATCCCAAAGTGATACGATCATGTCATCTGCTGAATGATGCTATCAGAACTTCTATGCCTGGGGCCCCATTTCAATTCTGTTGGCATTCAAACCACAACTTTCTGACTCAACCAGGTTTAATTATGCACTGAACTATTCAGGTTTTCAATAGCATTTCATGAAATTCAGTAAACTGGCACATTTGGAGAAGTGGATATTCTGGCTAATTGAATTCAAAAATAACTGAGAGTTGAACAAGTAATCCTCTTGTTTCAACCCAGGTAAATGTTTCCCTTCCCCACCCAAAGCAACAAGCCACTCTTCAGCCCTATTACAATGAATATAAACTTTGCTTGGAATGTGTTCTTTCCTCTGCCTCTCAGAATCCTTATCTTGCTTCAAAGTCCAGTTCAGGCGGCATCTCATCTCTGAAGCCCTCCTGATCACCCCTCAATTGTCAGTGATCTCTCCTTCAAGTTACCTTATATTGTACTTGTCTGTATACATTCTATCTTCCCCAAGGAGAATATAACCTTCCTGAGGGTAGGGATTTAAATTTTTTTATTTTTATTTTATACTACCAACATGTAGTATGGTGCTTTGCACATAGCAAATAGGAAACGTCACTGAACTGAATATGAGATTTTTTTAAGTGCTTCAGTCAGTCAATAAGCATTTATTAATCAAAGAAAAGGAAAAACTCAATCCCTGATCCCAAGATCACCTTCTACTGGGGAGGGACAACATACAATTTAACTATATAGATAATATATATATGTAGATTATGTGAGATTGTATAGATGATTGTCTCATCTAGCTTTAAAAGAAGCAATCTGCTAACTAGAGTTATGGGACCAATCAATCAGCATGTACTTATTTATTTTATTATTTTTTTTTTGAGGGGTGGAAGGCAATTGGGGTTAAGTGACGTGCCCAAGATCACACAGCTAGTTAAGTGTCAAGTGTCTGAGGTCGGGTTTGAATTCAGGACCTTCTGACTTCAGGGCTGCTGCTCTATTTACTGTACCATCTATTGGCAAATCAGATCACTAGGAAAATTTGATCTTTAAAAATAACACACAGGCCAGTCAGATGGCAATGAGGAAACCACGAGAAATTAGCATCACATGAATACTCTCCAAGAATGGGGTTCAGAAAAAGCGGGGCGGACAGAAACAGCTTTGTTTGTGTCTATACAGCTGTAAGGGAGAGCTGTTGTTAAATATATGACCCACTTGGTAGGTGTGTCTCCCGGTGGCTTATTGGATTGAGGCAGCTTGAAGAAAATAGAAACATCCATCTCCCCTTGGTCTGATTCTTTATGGCAAAGCAACCTTCTCTTGAGTTTTCCAGGTAGGTTTTACTGTTGGGAAGAATTGTGTTGATGTGAATTCCTGGTCTACTTTGCAGATGAATTTCACATAGCAAATTAATAAAAAGAATTGTGTTTTGGTAATCAAATAACAGTATGTCTGCGAAATTGCAGTTGATAAAACATTGAATACTATGCACAAGATAGTAGAGTATAAGTTCCTTGAGGGTAGGTACTGGTTGGGTTTGGGTTTTGGTCTCTGCACCCCCAAAATATGCACAGTGAATGGCACATATTAGGTGCTTCATGAATTTTGTTGAATTGAAGATGTTGAAATGAAGATGAAGATGCATCATCATCAATGTTATTGTTACCTTAGAGGCATCGAGGTGTTGAAGTAGATAGAGCACTGAACATGGAATCAGGGAGACCTGAGTTCAAATCCTGCCCCAGACATTTGCTAGCCACGTGACCCTGGGCAAATCATTTAGCTACGCTGAGGCTCAGTTTCCTCATCTGTAAAATGGAAATATCAATAACATTGGCATCACAGGGTTGTTGTGAGGACCAACTGAGATAACCTGTGTAAAGGGCTTTGTAGATTTTCAAGTGCTTTACAAATGCTGGCTCTTAGTTTGGCACATAGATTTCTCGTGAGTCTGGGTGGCCCCTGAGCCAGATTTCCGGGGCCAGTCAGCTCAGCATGGGCCAAGCAGGTGAACATGCACACACATACACATACACACATGCATGCACATGCATGCACACACACATATAGATATACGTATATATGTATATGTATATGTTTCTGGACCCACAAAGTCAAGAACTGGATCCTAGAACCCAGAGGGTACTAAAGTTGACAGACTAAAAGACTAGGAAAACAATCTATGTGGAAAAACTGAAAGAAAGAAAAGTAAATCATCTAATGTTTCAGCTCTGGAATTATCTCCTTTTTTTCCAGATAAAATCATTTTCATCCACACTTTATCTTGTTCAGCTGATATCAGTATTTCAGCAAACTTTTTATTCACTTGACATCAGCATGTTGGAGGTGGGGGTTCTCAGGGGTAACCCTGAGAATCTGAATAAATTTCTGTGACATAAAGACATCTCTTGAGGCATAAAGAAGTTTTTGTGGCAGGAGTGTGGGAAAGGGGGGCCATTTCTATTATCATTTCCTTTCTCTTCCCCCCAAAGCTCTTCCAGATGTGTGATCTGAGTATTCAGGGTGAGGGTAGCAGAGGATCACCTGGGGTTCCCTTCCTCACTGTGAAGCTATTAACTCTGGACCTGACTCCCTCAAGCTCCAGACATCATCTCAGGCTTCATTCATCAGCAGGAGCAGAACAGGCTATTCTCAGGTTACTTGTGGTGAGGAATACGCATGAGACTGAGATAAGAAGAGGTGTGTGTGTGGGGGGGATAATAGGACATCAGAATGAGCACAAGTTCTCTGGGCAGTACCCTAAGAAATTTCTCATTCACTGTGGTGGTGGTGACAGCTGCTCCCAAGAAAGAAAAACCTGGCGCTGGGGCCAGAGTTTACTGGTGACTTATAGAGATTTTCCATCTATGCCAAATCCTATAATTTCTCAGAGAATCAAAGAAAGTGAAAATCACCACCGTCTCTGGCTTGACTTCAGGGAGTTCCCAGAAAGGATGGACTGGTCGCATTCCTGCTTTTCCCTTTGCTGGATTTTGTGGGCAGCCTCAAGATTGAGAGGTGAGAGGATAGATGCTAGTGGTTGTGCATTTGTATCTGTCACCCTGACTTAGCATATCTGGGACTGAGGTTCAGATCCAAGAGCTGGATCTCTGGGAATAGGGGGAACTGTGTAAGGGAGCTGACTGGGGGCAAGCACACAGATGACCAGGGGCACATATTCATTGAAGAAAGGCATGGATAGATGGTAATGTTTCCCAAAAGCTGTTTGTCAAGTTAGCTCCATTTCCTGGAGCAAGTCTGGTACAAGCCTGATTTTTTGGGGTGGGGGGTGGGAGAAGAGGGCATATACAGCATCACAAGCTGAAAATCCATTCTGCTCTGAGATACAGACTATGTTCTGTATCAATACCATTTTTTTTAATGCAGTCATAGAGGCAGCAGAAGGAAAATATGCTCAAAAGCTATTTAATGACCTTTTTGATGATTATTCCAACGCCCTGAGACCAGTGGAAGATACAGACAAAGTACTGAATGTCACTCTGCAGATTACGCTCTCCCAAATTAAAGATATGGTAAGTAGCAATAAGCGAGCGTCTATTAGAGATGTTGTTTAGGATGGCAACCTTATTTCCAAAAGAAACAGCTTCTTAGCTAGGGTAGTGAGAGGGGATAGGAGCAGGAGCTATTTTGTGTAGGCTTCAAGGGAGATGGGTGAGACAAGGGAGAGAGGTCTTCAGTCCACAAAGGTGTTAATTTCACTGATATTTTCTCCACATGTGGCTGCTCAGCAGTCTGGTATGTGAATGAGCAAAATAAGAAAGTCTGTAAGACCTTTAAAAATCTGCTTGGAGAAAGAAAATAGAAACAAGGGGTGCTTGCGTGTGTGTGTGTGTGTGTGTGTGTGTGTGTGTGTGTGTGTGTGTGTTTAAAAGATCCTATATCTTATTCTGCATTTGAGAATACACATAGTTATAAGATTTCGCTTTCCTTCTCTGCATTATCTCTCTCTCTGACTTTGTCTCTCTCTTTCTCTTTTCCCCTGTCTCTCTTTTCTCTCTCCTTCCCCCTTCTCTACTCTCCTCTCCTCTTTCTCTCATCTCTCTTTTCATTCTTTCTCTCTGTCCCTGCCATTCCTCCCTCCTTGTATATTTTCATGAGAAATGTGATCTGTTCACCAGACAGAACCTAAACATCTGCTCATTTTAAGCTAAGCATAATTTTAAAAGCTAGACTTGTCAGTTAACTTAGGGAAGGAGAATTTTTTTTTTTTTAAGTTTCATACTTTTATTGAAGGTTTACAGTAAATTTTACCATGCAGTTTTACATACACAATGAAACACATATGACAAATGGCTGCTTTACATGTCTTTAAAGAAGACTTTAATGGTGTTGTTATACAGTGTATTGGCCAATTCAAGTGGGTCATCGTCTCTTACCGCTGCTGTTATCTCCAGAATCTGAATAATGTTACAAGGTTCATTTCTGTCCTTCAAACAACTCCCACTTTCCCATTTCTTTTTTGTGGGAAATAAAGTTCTTACATATTTTATTCCTGCATGAGTATTTTTGACTCCACACCAAGGAGCATCAGTCTCTATCATTAATTTTTCACTAGGTATTGACTTTAACACTTCTAGATTGGCCTCAGTTTTCAGTGAGCAACCATTAATTCCTATGTAAAGATTCATGTCAATTAATGCAGCTGCTTCTTCCTTTGTGCCATCAAATGAATGCACCACTCCTCCCACACATCTGTCTCTATTTTTCTTCATTAAATCCAAAAATTCAGTGTGTGAGTTTCTACAGTGAAGAAACATCGGTAGCTTTGTTTGTTCCGACAGTTCAAACTGTTTTTCAAAGTACTTGAGTTGTGTATCTTTGGGACAAAACTGTAATCTATCAAAATCCAGTCCACATTCTCCTATTGCTACAACTTTTCCTTTATTATTTTCAGTAAGATTTAGCAGCTCAGTTAAATAAAGGTCAGGATTATTCTTTTCAAATTCTCCACAGCGGGTAGGATGACATCCAACTGTGCTGTAAAACATATCATTTGTCTTTGCCAAATTCAGGGCATCTTTACTGTCTTCTAGACTTCCACCTGTAATCATAAACTTTTTAACACCAGTTTGGACTGCTCTTTCTATTATATCCAAGAAATCATCTTGGTGTTTTTGAATCCCTCTGTAAATTCCTCTGAATATAGGATCAGTCAAGTTGACACCGATATCGATGAACGGGAAGCGAGTCATGGCGGCAACCTCAATTCTGTTTCGGGAAGGAGAATTTTTAAGAGCTGTTGCTTGTGCATTTAACATTAAACCCTTGAAATGGTCATAAAGCGGAAGTTGACAATGTATTCTAGAGAAAGGATATATCTGGTTGTTATCTAGAATATCTACATCTTGAGTCCTCTTGCAGGATGAGAGAAACCAAATTTTGACAGCCTATCTGTGGATTCGCCAAATCTGGTACGATGCATATCTCAAGTGGGATAGAGACCAGTATGATGGGCTAGACACCATCAGGATTCCCAGTGACTTAGTATGGAGACCAGACATTGTTCTTTATAACAAGTAAGTTGGAATCAAAACTAACAGTGTGTCACTATCTTCGTGTGTTTCAACTACTGATTTATTTGATTCTAAGCATAAGGATATTCCAAGCAGGCATGAAATTATGCCTTTGTTGTGTAGGAATTGGACAACCAGCCTAACAAAACATTTAATGTATTTTTGCATCTTGTGTCTCTTTTGGCTTAGATGTCCGGAGTTTTTGTGGGAACTCTGAGTGTATTCATGGCTATTAGATAATATTTTTTTGTCCATAATTCTAATGTAAGAGGAACAATCTGAGAGCGTGTGCTGCTAACAATAGCTAACAAATTTATATAGCAATTAAGGTTTGTTCACTATCTTTCTTACTATTCTTTTTATTCTTCTTATTCAATATGTTTGCATATTAAGTATGTAATATATTTATATCATAAATACTTATTAAATATTATCTCACATTATACTCACAATAACCCTATGAAGGAGGTGCCATCATTATCCCCACTTTACAGATGAGGGCTGAGCAAGGTGAAGTAACTTATTGAGAGTCACACAACTGGCGTGTATCTGAGGCAGGATTTGAAATCAGGCCTGTCAGATTCTGGGTCTGGCAGTCTGTCCCTTTACCACTTTAGCTGCCTATTAGGACAAGAAAGGGAGACACAGTCACGGCACTATTCTCTGGCAGCATCGTGCCAGGCACATAGAAGTTGTGGAGGCTGAGGGTCCTATGCATTTTGTCATTTAGTAAGTGATATACAAATAGTTACCAACACTTTTGAATAAACAGCTTGGGTAGTTTAAACAATACCATTGAAGTCCTGGAGATGAACAGGTAGCCAGGCAGTGTCATAGATAGAATCTGGGCCTTGGATTTAAGGAAACTGAGTTCAAAGCCTGCCTCAGATGCTTGAAAACTAGGTGACAGTGGACAAAACATCTGACCTATCATCTGTTGAATGGGGATAATTACAGCACCTGCCTCATGGGTGGTAAGGATAAAATGAGATGATGTATATAAAGTGCTGTAAAAATGTTAACTCTTATTACTTTCATGTTCTGAAGGAACATCAAATCTAGTCTTTGTCAGCAAAAATGCTGAATGTCCTTATAGAAGTCTGATGCCTGCCAAGGACATTTAATCACATGCTTCTAGTAAGTGATGCTCTCCCTGGGAATCTGATGGTCTGGAGAGAGAGGACAGGGAAATGTAGTAGAGAAAATACTGAATTTGAAGTCAGAGGACACTTACACGCAGGGGTTTTACCCCTGTGGGAGCCTAGGCAAGTCACTTTCCTTTTCTGTTAAAAGGTTCTTTATGAGGGTGGGGTGAGGGGAGTGCTTTGTAGACATCGAAGAGTCATAGAACCACGGACTGTTGTCGCGAAGTTTTCCAGGTCACTAAAGGGCCATTGGCTAAATTATCACTGCTGGCTAGCATGTACAATCTCCTAGGGAGTAAGATTGTTTGGAAGTCTTGCCTTGTGCCTTGCCTGTGGTGTATCAACTTGGTTTTCCACGGACATCTTAAATTCAACATATTCATTATAGAACTCATTACTTTCCTCCCTCCCTCAACCTGACCCTCCTTTATCCAACTCCTGTTGAAGGCACCACCGCGTCACCCTGGGTATGTAACTTTGGAGTCATCCTTAATCTGGCCTCAGACCCTCACTAACTGTGTGACCTTGGAAAAGTCACTTAACTTCATTGCCTTGGTTTCCTCATCTATAAAATAGGGCCAACACCGGCATCTACTTTCAGGATAATATTTGTAAAGCACTTAGCCCTGTGCCTGGCACGTATTAGGCATTATATAAATGCTAGCTCTTGTTATTATCATTGTTACTGTGTTATTATTCCGGATTGTCCCACTCCTGCCCTATATCGAATCAGTTACTGATATTGATTCTATCTCCAAAATGTATTTCCTTCTGCCTGTTTTCCCTACTCACATGGCCACTCATATCCTCTGAAACTTCCTAATCAGCCTCCCTGTTTCTAGTCTATGCCTTCTCAGTGTGTTCTCCACTGTCCATACCACCACCAAAATAGTCTTACTAAGGTACTGATTTTACTTAAAAACATTCAATTGTTCCCACTGCCTCTAGAATAAAATATAAACTCTTCTGCCTGGCATTTAATGCCCTTGACAGTATAGCTTCAGGCTGTGTTTCCAGCCTTCATACCACTCTTCTTTACAAACTCTACCTTCCAGCCAAGCTGTTTCTCAAGCTTGACATTCCTCCCATCTCTGTGCAATTACAACAGCAATCCCCCAGGACCAGAATGAATTTCTTCTTCATCCCCACCTCTCAGAAACCTTGTTTTCCTTCAACACTTGACTTAAGGGCCATCTCATCTATGAAGGCTTCCCTAATCTCTCCTTCACCCACCCCCCACCTTCATCTTTACCTCCCCTTGCCCTAAGTTGTTAATATTTTCTCCCACCCATTCAGAAGAGGTGTTTCAAAGGAACAACTCCACAGGACTTGGTAACTAACCGAATATAAGGTGAAAGAGAGGGCTGAATCATCAACAAGTCTAAACTTTTGAGCCTAAGGTTTTGTTCAGTTGTGTCCAACTCTTTGTGACTCCATAGAGTAGACCATAGCACGCCAATGCTCTACGTGGGAGTTTCTCAGCAAAAATACCAGAATGGTTTGCTATTTCCTTCTCCAGTGGATTAAAGCAGACAGAGGTTAATCGACTTGCCCAGGGTCACACAGCTAGTAAGTGCATGAGGTCAGGTCTTCCTGACACCAGGCCCAGTGCTCTGCTCACTGAATATAACTGTTTCCTTGAGCCTAAGTGCCTAGTAGAATAGTGGAGACTTTGATGTGGAACGTTAAAAGGTAGAGAGCTACTTTGGGGGATGGGAAAATTGGGAAGGGAATGAGATGATGAATTAAACTACATTCTAAACAGTTTTTATTTTTCATTTCTGCCACCCTACTCCCCACCCCACCTTAGAGCTGATGATGAATCTTCAGAGCCAGTGAACACAAATGTGGTCCTCAGATACGATGGGCTCATTACTTGGGATTCCCCAGCTATAACCAAGAGTTCCTGTGTAGTTGATGTATCTTATTTCCCTTTTGACGATCAACAGTGCAACCTAACCTTTGGTTCCTGGACCTATAATGGTAATCAAGTGGATATATTTAATGCATTGGATAGTGGAGACCTCTCTGATTTCATTGAAGATGTGGAGTGGGAAATCCATGGAATGCCTGCAGTGAAGAATGTGATCACTTACGGCTGCTGCTCTGAGCCTTACCCAGACATAACCTTTACTCTTATTCTGAAGAGGAAGTCATCTTTCTATATTGTTAACTTATTGATCCCATGTGTACTAATATCTTTTTTGGCCCCCTTGAGTTTTTACCTCCCAGCAGCCTCTGGTGAAAAAGTGTCCCTGGGAGTCACTGTCCTCTTGGCCATGACCGTATTTCAATTAATGGTTGCAGAGATTATGCCTCCTTCTGAGAATGTACCTCTGATTGGTGAGTAGCAGTAATAGTGGTTATATTAAGAAGAATAATGATGGTCATGTGCTCAAAGCGAATGAGTCACAGTTTGACAATGATGATAATGAGGATGGTGGTGATAATGATGACGCAGGGCACATATTAGGCAGTTAAAATTGTCATTCTATTTCTGTTGCCTTTAATATAGTAGATACTTAAATAAATGCTTTTGGAGTTGGATCAGTCAGTTCCAGGTTACTGCTTAACTGATTGCAATTGGCACAGATCACAAGCTGTTAGAATTGGAAAGGAATCTAAAAATCATCAAATTTTTATAAGTTTGTAAGTTTAGTTTAGAAGTGAAGTGGCATGGAGGATAGTGGATTTAACTTGGAGTCAGGAATTCTGATATTTGATCAAATAGAATTCTATCTGCTCTTTAAAACTAGCATAAACAAAGGTTTGGACTTGGGAAGCGTAGCAGTAGAAGAAAAAGAAAAGTTATTTTTAATGCAAATTGGTTTTTTTTTTCTTTTGATTCGAGGCAAATACTACATAGCAACAATGGCCTTGATAACAGCATCAACTGCACTGACCATTATGGTGATGAATATCCACTTCTGTGGTGCTGAAGCCAAACCAGTACCCCAGTGGGCAAGGGTAGTCATCTTGAAGTACATGTCCAAGATCTTATTTGTTTACGATGTTGGGGAAAGCTGTGCCAGCCCACACCATAACAAAGAACGAAACCATCACCAGAAGGGCTGTGGCAAACTCCCAGAGCTGCATCGGAAAGGGCACAGGAACAGAGACAATAACATTGCCCGAAAGAAGGAAATCAACAGACTTTTAAATAATGACTTGGGAACCCAGGGTGAGAATACCAAAGAGGCAGACAATTACTGTGCCCGGTATATAGCCCTGACGAGGAATATTGAGTACATTGCTAAGTGCCTCAAAGATCACCGGACCAATAATGCAAAAGGAATCGAGTGGAAGAAGGTAGCAAAAGTGATCGACAGATTCTTCATGTGGATTTTTTTCATCATGGTGTTTGCTATGAGTATTTTAATTATAGCTAAAGCATAATCTATGAGGTTGAAAGAATATTGGATCTGGGAGTCAAAGAACATGATTCTGAATTGTGACTATAATACTTACTACCTGTGTTATGGTGGGCAAGTCATCCATCTCTCTGGGCATCACTTTCTTCATTTGTAAATTGTAGGGATGGGGGAGCTTCAAGGAGGTAGTCTACAGTGAAAGGAGCACCAGCTCCAGAATGGGAGTCATAAGACTTAGGTTCCAAGCCCCAAACTGTCATTTATTGTGTGACCTTCAGCATATCACTGCTCCCATTTTAGGCTTCAGCTTCCTCATTTGTAAATTAAGGGCATTAGACTTCATAACAGCTAAAGTTTTTTGCACTCTGAATGAATATTCCATGACTCTTCCAGCTCTGAATTGTTTTCATAAGCCAGATGTTAAGATTTTCTCTATCATGTAATTGAGGGGCCAATATTATTTAAAACATATACCACACACACACACACACACACACACACACACACACACACTCATGCAAAACCCTCAAACAAAGCCTAAAATATATCAGTGCCATTCTAGATAAAAATAAAACAAGAACTTAGACTTCAATTCTAATTATAAGCTTTTTCTCTGTTAAAAACTTTTCTGATATTTACAAGGAGGTAAAAGGTGTGTATATATATATATATATATATATATATATTTTTTTTTTTTTTTTTTTGGTGTGGAGGGAGGATGATCTTTGAACATTGTTATACAAAGATTAATTAAAAGTCACCATGAGGATCATCTCCAAATAAGGCTATAGCAAGCCTGCAGTCTTCCTACCACTTCCAGCAGAGGCCAGATGACCATTTATGTGGGTTAATATGATTTTAGTAGGCCATGAATTCATTGACCTGTGAGGTTCCTTTTAATTCTGAGATTCTATAACTGTATACATGAAAACAGAAAGGAACATGTAGAACTTTCCTTCCCTTCAGGAACCCCTTGAAGACAGAGAGCTTCTCTTTTTAGGGGTTTAGAATAGGTAGTGCTTACCCTATTAACATGTGCTCAAAAAGCATAAATTTATGTTATCTGACTTAGCAGGTGAGTGAGTCAGACTGTCTTACCAAAGGCAATAATACTACCTATCTACAAGCAAAAATTCATTGACATACTACCCTATCCCCTTCTTCTTTCTTGGGATACCCATGCATGCATTCTTCCTCCTTCTTGCTGAGCATATGGACAAGGAATGGCTGATGCAACTTAAGCAATCCTACCCAACAGTCTTGGCTTAGACAATCCAAGATTGCTAAGAGGGCCCTTCTCGTGAACAGTAGCAGCTGCCACCACAGAACCGCAGAACTCCAAAGGGGAAGTTGTTTCCCTCTAAAGTCCTTGACTCTTATAGGCCTAGGACAGTGGTTATTAAGCTTTTAGAAGTTATAGAACCATATATATCTATCTTAAAACTGCAATCAAGGGGTAACATTTTTTTTTTACTTTTTGAAGGGCAATTGGGGTTAAGTGACTTGCCCAAGGTCACACAGCTAGTAAGTGTTAAGTGTCTGAGGTCGAATTTGAACTCAGATTCTCCTGATTCCAGGGCCCGTGCTCTATTCACTGCGCCACCTAGCTGCCCCAAGGGGTAATATTTCAATGCTATATTAAGCCCTTGGTTCGCTAACAGGCAAGTTCAAGCTCTACCACATTGGAAAAGGGATCTGGGTACAGGTCTGGTGATGGATTGATTGTGTGCTGTCTAGCAGAAAGGCTCAAGCTGGTTGTCAGGTTGCCATAATGACTCTAGAAAACAGGCTACCCCATATAAAGCCATGGCAGTTTGCATCAGTGGAGGCCAGACCTACACCGATGAAATTATGGGTCCTTGTCAAAATTGTAAAAGTGTGTGTGTGTGTGTGTGTGTGTGTGTGTGTGTGTGTATACATACACACACATATACACATGCATATATATATGCATATATGTTACAGTATAGTGAAAATAAAGCAAAAATTATACCAGTTTTTAGGAAATGATCCTCAGTAGGCACTTATGAAATATTGATTGGTTAATCCATGTTGCTATTGAAAAAAAGGAGAGAGGGTTGGGAAGGATTCTTGAAGATATTATTAATAATAAAAATCATAAGATAGTAAGAAAATAAAGTTAGGGATGGAAGTCATGGAGGCTGTAATAAAATTTCCATTGTTTATTATTGTTCAGTTGTGTCTGACTGTGATCCTATTTGGGGTTTTCTTGGCAAACATACTGGAGTGGCTTGCCATTTCCTTCTCTGGTTTATTTTACAGATGAGGAAACTGAGGCAAACCAAATTAAGTGACTTGCCCAGGGTCACACAGCTAGTGAGTGTCTGAGACTGGATTTGAACGCAAAATCTTCCTGACTCCAGGCCAGGTATTCTATCTACCGCTCCACCTAGCTGCTCTGTAATAAAATTACTCTGCTTTTTATGTTGTTTCTTCGAAGGATAACAGTAAAACAAATAGAACCCATTTTTTACATATATATATATACATATACATATATATGTATATATATACACATACATACATATATATACATACATACACATACATACATACATACATATATACATACATACATATATGCATACATACATATATATACATACATGCATACATACATATATATACATATACATATATATAATATACTACAGGGTATAGATAGAGGTGGGGAATTTGCCACAAATTAAGGCCACAAATGTTCTGTAAAATTTGGATTCAGCCAAAAGGCTGCCCTTGAGGACCTAGAAGGCCACATGTGACCTTAATACTGCAGGTTCCCCACCCCTGGTATAGATGCTGATGAAATCTGGAGATAGATACAAATTTCATTTATACAAGATGTCCCCAAAATCTTAGGGTGCTGCACTCCTTTGGGACGCCCTGAATACCACTTCTAGATTTACAAAGTGCTTCGCAACTGAGTAGGTAGTGTAAGCATTATCTTCATCTTACAGAAGTTTAAATAACTTGCCCATGATCACAAAACTAGGAAGTTTCTAAACTGAGATCAGAACCTAAGTATCTCCTAATTCCAGAACTAGCTTTTTTTTTTAATTTTTATTACTCTGTTCCTTGAAGGGAAATAATTTGGAAATAATATCCTCCCACAAACCTATTCAGGGATGGGGACTTGTACAGCACTTGAGGACCTAGAGGGCCACATGTGGCCTGGAGGCCATAGGTTCCCCACCCCTATTTGATTATAAGTTCCAAGAGGGCAAAGGAATATAGTTTATTTTTCTTCATATGCCAACCCCAATGCCCAACAAAATGCTCTGCCCATTGGACGAGCATTAGAAATACTTGTTGAATCAAATCAAATTTAAAATGTGAAAAAAGTCTGATCCTTTCACACACACAAAAACAGGGCTAATTCAGTGGTTTCTTCACCTCTCCTCTTCCTCTGCTAATGAAATCTCCACCACCGAAATTGAGTGGATATCTGGGGAATTGTTGAGTTCTGGGGAACATAGTTTGAAAGCATTTGGATAGATTGAGAGGTCTGTTTTGGGGCACAAATGTTTTGGGGCAGACACTGAGGCCTGTGGGATAAAAGCCTTCTGGGTTTCAGTATTACACAAACTGATTACTTCATTCACAGGAGAGAAAAGTTAGAAGCTGACCTACTTGGTACATAAGCCCAAAGAAGTGAATTAATTACCTTGTTTGGGTCCCTGGGGACTTGAAACAATGATCTCCAGCACCACACAGAATCTTGACCCTTCTGAGATGAAGTCCGGGCTAAAGTTCATGTGATAACCCTTGTTTTCCTAATTGTTTCAACAAATAAGCAATGCCTACATAGAGGGGTAATTGAAAACCTTTGAGGGTCAAAATATAGCTAGTCAATGTCACCATCTTCCAGGAAATTCAGCCCCAGAAAGGGGTTTGCGTCATCAAATAAATGATCTATTGAATTTTTAATGACAGGTTTTGTGTGGAGTAATTAAAGCTGTAAGTATATCTGGACCTTCATATATAATGTAAAGTCATAAAGCATAAAGCAATTGAGATTCTCCTGTTCACATACTCTGGGACTGGGTCCCAGGATCATCTACTATGAAGGCAGATGGCAGGAATCCAGAGTGTTCTTCGCACTTTGGAATAGGCTGCCCAGCTTCCTTCATCTGATGTACCAGGTGGTGACCAGTACCTATACTTCAGCAACCCAGGATGGTGCTGTTTCTCAAAAGATCCCTGTTCTGCTCTAGAATCCACAGGTCAGGGGTATCTAGAGCTGGAAAAGTCCTATCAAGATTAACTAGTTCAACTCCTTCATTTTGAGAAAAGGAAACCCAGGCCCATTTTGTTGTTGTTCAGTCATATCTGATTCTTTGTGACCGTATTTGGGGTTTTCTTGACAAAGATACTGGAGTGGTTCCCCATTTCCTTTTCCAGCTCATTTGACAGATGAAGAAACTGAGGCAAACAGAGTTAAATGACTTGCCCAGGTGTATCAGCAAGCACCCTAGCATACCCAGGGTGGCTTCTAGCTCAGGTTCTTAGATCTGCTTTTCTACAGGAAAGCAACTCAAAATGGGTTAACAGTCTTGCTTTAATCAATTAAACATATATCATGTACCCAGTTCAGGGGGAAAAGTCAGCACCCTGAACTTCAGAGAATGCAAACACAAGTTACAAGCAGTCAAAGAAACAAATCAGCAGATGGGCTTCCAGTTGTCTGACTATTATTACATCCATACCTAGTTAGTTACCAGAGAGGAAAGCACCAACATCTGGGTTTTCAAAGCCAGAGGGCTCAATGGCTTCCCAGAGTCTGCTCTGGCCAAATCACATAACTCTCTCCAAAGTGAGACCCAAAGCAAAATCTCACATAAGGGTATATATAGCCTTCTTCTGGGTCAGAGAATGTCACAACCTTCTTGACCCACTGCCCACAAAGTAACAAGGTGTGGGCATTCCTGAAGCACAAGCTTCCCTCCACAGGCTCCATGTGACCACATTCAGCCTATTAAGGGGCAGAGTATATTTTCAAATCAGGAAAGGTCCTCAGATTCACTTAGGCCTGATGGGCCTAGGGGCAGGGAAGATCTTCAGATTCCCATAACACCAGGTCACACAGCTAATAAGTGTCTGAAATCAGATTTGAACTCAGGAAGATGACTCTTCCTGACTCCAGACCTGGCACTATGCACTGTACCAGCTAACTGGTTCCGTATTTTTACAAGGTGGCCCAAATTCCCTTAGCACCGACTTCAACATTGAACCGATAATTCAGTTCAATTTCATAAATGCTCATTCAGTGCCAGCTCTATGTAGGGTGTCCTGAAAGTCTTCATGAAGCTGTTAAAGCGTGAAACTACTAAGACTTTCAGGCAGCTTGTATTTTCTGACTCCTGCCTTTTGGGGTTTCCTTCAAGTCTCAGCTCAAAACTGACCTTCTGCAGGCAGCTTTCCTGACATCCCCTCCCCAGGCTCACCCTTGGTGCCTTCCCTTTGGGATTACCTCCCCTGTATATTGCATAGCTCTTGGATGTGGACTTAGTTATTGGAATGCTGTCTCCCATGTTAGAATGTGAGCCTCACAGAGGTGGGGAGGGGCTGTGTCTTAGCCTTTCTTCAAGTGTCCAGGCTTTAACCCCGTGCCAGGGATAGAGCAAGTACTTCATAAATATTTGGTGACTGCAAAGGCAAAGAGAAAACAGTCCCAGCTTTGGAAGACTAAATATCCTCTGAGGTCCCTTTCAACCCCTTCCTGTGAGGGGAAGAGAAGGGGAGGAGAAAGAGAGAATGAAGAGAATTCAGTTTTAAAAATATGGATTAAAGGCCTGCTGTTGTGCTGTAGGCACCGATCAGTGCTAGATGCTAAGGACACAAAAATGAAAAAAGTGATAATAAACATTCATATTTAAGGTTTGCAAAGCAATATTATACACACATACATATTCTCATTTAATTAAAAACATTCTCTGTGCTTATGGAGCTTGATGTCTACTAGAAAAGAAATGTATGTACAAATATATATTGTTGTTCAGTCATGTCCAATTCTTTGTGGACCTCATCACACCAATGCTGTCCATGTGGTTTTCTTGGCAAAGATACTGGAGTGTTTGACATTTCTTCCTCCAGTGTATTAAGGCAAATAGAGGTTAAGTGACTTGCCTAGGGTCACACAGCTAGTAAGTGTCTAAGGCCAAATTTGAGCTCAGGTCTTCCTGACTCCAGGCTCAGCACTCTATCCATTGAGACACCTAATTGTGTGTTCTCACACACACACACCCCAACCTCACGCTATCTTTCAGTCGTTGGAATCCAGTGTCAAGACAAGTTAAGATAATTGGTGATGGCTCATTGTGCAGAGGATGATGTGGGCGTCTTGGATATTTGACCAAACTTTAAGCACCCCACAGGGCCTGCTTCAGCCACCCTCATGGCCACTGGAACAGATTGTTCTCATTCACCCATTCCAGTGGAGGGAGTCTTCACATGCTTTGGGTGTCCAGACATTCCCCTAACTCACTGATAGGTTTGAAGCCTGTTAGTTACCCTCAACCTGGTTTAGCCCATCTGCCTAGATAGTTTTTCCTGGGGTGTGCTGCTCTGCACAGCTTCTTGGAACCACAAATGAGAGTTGAGTTCCAGTTAGACACCAAAGGTGGGTGAGCAGCCCTGAAAAGGCCTCAGTAAGCCCTCACACCAAAGGGGCTAGTTCTCTGTGAGAACCCCAATGCATTATAGATAGATGTATATGTATATATGTATGCATCTATCAATATCTCTATGTCTGTTTTTCTATGTATCTTTCTATCCATCTATCCACCCATCCCTCCATCCATTGGATATACATCCATCTATCTATCTGTCTATCTGTCTATCTATCTATCTATCTAATCTATCCATCCATTTATCCATCCATCCATCCATCCATCCATCTATCTATCTATCCATCCATCCATCCATCATCTATCTATCTATCTATCTATCCATCCATCCATCCATCCATCTATCCATCCATCCATCCATCCACCCACCCACCCATCCATCCATCCATCCATTATCTGTCTATCTATCCATCCATCTATCATCTATCTATCTATCTATCTATCTAATCTATCTATCTATCCATCCATCCATCATCTGTCTATCTATCTATCTATCTATCTATCTATCTATCTATCTATCTATCTATCTAATCTATCTATCTATCCATCTATCTATGCTATAAAGTGGAGTATGATAAGTTTAGAGACAAAACCAGAAAAGGAGGGAGAGGCCTCCCTGGGAGCTGCTTAGACCTGCTCATGAGGGTGGAGGGAGTCAGGAAATTGAAGCCACTAAAACAAGGACCTGGTCACATTCCCTTCTGCTCCCTCCCCTTCACCTCCAGAATTAGCCACAAGGCAAAGAGCTGTATTTTTCTGTTACCAACTACAAGGTCCCAGAGGAGTCCACCCCATTCCAGGGTGAATGGGGGGCCTGCCGCCGGAGCTGTGAGCTCCCTTGCCTCTGGTAAATGATCTTTTCCTTAAGGATTCTGAATTGCTCATCTCCAGCTATGGCCTAACCCGAAATTCGAGTTCCAGAAGTTGAAATGAAAGAGGCAGAGAGTCCTTTTCTACGTATTAGTGATGACTCAGGTGTCATTCATCACAGCATTTGTACAAAGGGATAGAACCTAAAATCAAGGAGACAGGAAATTCAAAAGAGCCCAACAGTGGGTGTGGGGCCTGGTCCTCTCTGTTCCTGAGGCTGGCTTCCCTGGGCTTGCATTTGTGGGTAGGGCACTCTCAGTATGTAAATAAGCACTTCAGTGGGGACCTGGGGAACTGCCCGGAACAGACTGGGCTCTCAGAAATGTGCCTCCTTAGAGACTGTGTGGCCTGCTGGAAAGAGCCCTAAGCCTCTTTCAGGTCAAAGGCCCTACCTTTGCGTCTTGGGCTCTGGACTTCCTCAGATTTATGACCTTAGGGGCTTTATGTCACTGAAACTCAGAGTCCTCATTTGTAAAATGGAGATTCTGGCAATCACTCTATTTACCTATACTGGGAAGCATGCTTTTGTAAATATTCCAACTATAGGAATGGGTGATTGCTGTAATTATGTGAAAGTTCTTCAGTTGGAGGGGAAGGGGAGGGGGGTGGGTGGTGGTTCCTTGTGGTGACTTAGACATAGGCCAGGGATAGTAACTTTATTTTTTCTTTTCTTTTTTTTCTTTCATTAATTGATTTGTTTATTTACTTTTCGTTTACAAGATTCAGTTCTAGAGTCCTTTGATTTTCAAATTTTCGCCCCTCCCTTTCCCCCCACCCATGGCGGCATGCAGTTGAGTATAGGATCTGCAAATACTTTCACACTGGACATTAGTCTGGTTGTATAAAAGGGTTGTAATCAACGGAGTGAACAATTGGAAAGAAGAAACAAAACCAAACATGGAAAAGAACGATAGCATGTAGATTGCTTCAGTCTCCATTTAAACTCTGTTCTTTCTAGATCTTTCTCTGAATGTAGGTATCTCCTTCCATCCTGAGACTTGTAGAGTTGTCTTATAGCTGTGCATTGATGAGAAGAGTTCAGTCTATCAAGGTTGGTCATCACACATACTATGCGTCTGTGATTGTGTACAAGTTTTTCTTGGTTCTGAGGGATGGTAACTTTAAAAGCACAAGGTTAATCAGGCTGGTTTGAAGTGGTTTCTTTACTGGGCAAAGGAGGCAATATGTGTTGTTGCTGTAGCTCCAGGTGAAATGGAGCCCAGCGTGGCTAATATAGTGGAGCTCACAAGGCATTTTCAACTCAGTCTCCCTATTACCAGCTATGGCTTATCTTGTCCTGCCTTTTAACTTTAATCCAAGGACTAACTCTTCCAAGTAGCTGCTAACAGATGAACTCCCAACCTATTAGTATAATAGCTTTGGGACGTCTAGGTAGAACAATGGATAGAATTCTGGGTCTGGAGAGAGGAAAACCTGAGTTGGAATCCAGTCTAAGACACTCACCAGTTATGTGGTCCTGGGAGAGTCACTTAATGTCTGCCTTGCTTTCTTCAGCTGCAGAAATAGGGATAATAACAATACCTACCTTATCGTTGTTGTAAGATGGAATGAGATCATATTTGTAAAGCATTTAGAGCAGTGGTTCTCAACCTTCCTAATGCTGGGGCCCTTTAATACTCGTACGTGGGTGTATCTGCATGTGGGCAGACCCACCTGGAGACAGATAGAGGAGCGCCGTCTTGGTTCCTAAGACCATCGGAAATATGTGTTTTCCGATGGTCTTAGGTGACCCCTGTGACCCCTGTGAAAGGGTTGTTCGACCCCCCAAGGGGTCGTGACCCACAGGTTGAGAACCACTGATTTAGAGCATAGGAGAGGCTATCTAAGTGCTTTTTCCTTTCCCTTCCCTTTCTAGCTATGTGGGATAGTACATAGAAGGCTGGGCCTGAAATCAGGAGGACCTGAGTTCAAATCTAACCTCAGATTCTCACTATATGATCCTGAGCAATTGTTCTAGTGAGGATAATAGCACCCACCTCCCAGAGCTGTTGTGAGGATCAAATGAGATAACAGTTGTAGAGCACACGGCACATAGTAGGTATTATATAAAAGTTATATATTATATAAATATATTAAATACATAATATTTATATTTATTATATATAAATATATATAAAATAAATAAATATATAAAATATATTACACATAATATATAAATAAATAAAATAAATAAAATATATTATATAAATACATTATATAAATTACTATCTGCAAAACCCTACCTACTATGTGCTAGCTGCTGTAGAGGGCTATAAGACGTATGAGCCATTGTTCTCAATGAGCTGACAATCCCATGGGGAGGGAGAAGACAGAGTCCTCTGAAATGCTAAATCACAGCACAAACAAGGTATGACGACGAGGGAAGGAAACAACCACTTATTAAATACCAGGCACTTCACTAAGTGCTTTACAAATTTTATGTACGGCAACACTTCAGGGTAGATGCTATTATTATCCTCTGTACTTTTGAGGAAAATGAATCAGTCAGAGGTGAAGTGACTTGCCCAGGGACTCAAAGCTAGTAAGTGTCTGAGTCTGGATTTGAACTCAGGTCTTCCTGATTCCAGGCCCAGCACTCTATCCACTGAATCACCTAGTGGAAGGATCAAATGAGGGACCTGGTAAGTGTTGCAGGAGACGAGGGTCAGAAGAGACCACTATGGACTGGAGGGTTCTAGGAAGCTTTCACAGGGGAGGTAAGCAGGGGATTCTTGAAGGAAGGAAGAGTTAGAAAGAAATGTGAGAAGGGGCAAGGCATTCCTAGGAGAGAGAGCAACAGGATCAAAGATACAGAGGTAGAAAGGAGCCATGCTCAAGGAACAAGTGCAGGTCCATTTGGCACCAGAATGGAGGTTATGGGAGAGAATAACAGGAGATGAGGTAGAAAAGGGCGTGTGAGCCTAGGATGAATGAATGCCAGGCTTAGCAGGGAGTTGGAATTTGTCCTGTAGATAGTGAGGCACCACTGAAGGCAATAAAGCAGGGGAGGGCCTGGATGGCAGTAATACTTTAGGGAGATTAATCTGGGAACCTTACACAAGAAGACTGAGAAAAGGGAGACCCTAGAGGTAAGGAGCCCAATCAGGCTAGTGCGCTTCTTCCATTAGGTCCTAATGGACAGTGTCCATCTCTAATTTCCCTGAGCACACAGCTCTGCATAGGTGCTCGTAGAGACTCATAGACTGTATTTGGTGGGAGGGGCAGTCAAGATGAGCCTGTCCTATGTGGAAGAAGCAACCAGGGGTTTGCTGAGCTACCCTACTGCTAAGCCTTACGATTCTATACATCCTGAGGCAGTGTGGTACAGGTGAACCTGGGGACAGAAAGGTCTGGGTTCAAATCTCAACTCAAATACCTACTGACTGTATTAGTCTGGCCTAATCACTTAACCTCTCACAGCCTCAGTTTTCTCATTCATGAAATGGGAATAATAATATATGCTGTACTTATCTCATAGGATTATTATGAGGGCCAAGTGATGATGATGGTGAGGATGATAATGATAATGGCGATGATAATGATGATAGTGATGATAGTAATGAGGATAATGGTGATATAATAATGACGATGTGATGATAATGATGATGGTGATGACAATGGTGGTGATGATGGTGATAATGGTGATGATCATAATGATGATAATAATGATGATGATGATGTGGGGGGGTGGTAGTGGTGATGGTGATACTGATGATACTGATGATGGTGATGATAATGGTGATGATAATAATGATGATGTGATGATGATGATGATGGTGATGACAATGGTGGTGATGATGGTGATAATGATATAATGATGATGATGATCATAATGATGATGGTGATTATAATAATGATGATGGTGTTGATAATGATGGTGATGATGATGGCGATGATAATAATGATGATGGTGATGATGATAATGATGATATAATAATAATGATGTGATGATGATGATAATGATGATGGCAATGATGATGATGATGGTGATGATGGTAATGATGATGGCAATGATGATGATGATAGTGATGACAATGATGGTGATGATGGTGATAATGGTGATTATAATAATGATGATAGTGTTGATAATGGTGATGGTGATTATAATAATGATGATAGTGTTGATAATGGTGATGGTGATTATAATAATGATGATGATGGTGATACTGATGGTGATGATGATGGTAATGATGATGGTGATGATGATGGTGAGGATGACAATGATGATGGTGAGGATGATGACGATGATTAACAGTGACTACTCTGGTCCCCATGTCCTGAAGGCTAGGTCTCTTACATTTCAGGGGGTGATTCTACAATGATCCATTTGGGCCCAGAGGAGGTGGGGGCCTGATATGACAGATGTCGATAGCTATTGGCTCTAGAATATCCATAAATTCAGCTTCTTTCTCCAAAGGAATTCTTCCAACCCCAGGGTTTTAGTCTTATCTGACTTACCCAAATCTGTGCATTTGTAAAAGGCTCCAGCTCACTATGTCTTAGTATAGAAATGAACAGCCCTAAGGGTCAATGAGTCCAGCCATGCCTGGAGAGTCTATCTTCTCAAAATAATTTTGTGAGGCGAGGGGGAGGGGCAAAGTGGGAATGAGACCCAAAAGTTGACCCTGATGCAGATATACATTCACGTCTTCTTATATTCTCTCTATGTGAGAATATTCATGGGCTTTGATGTTATTTGAATCACCCTGTAGTTATTAGGGTGGGTATGACTGTGTTTCTGTTCCCTGATCAATAAAGGAGCATTCATTAAGTACCTACTATGGGCCAGACATTTTGATAAGTGCTAAGGGATGGGGGAGGGGAGAGCCAAAAGTTAAACAGCCCCTGCTTTCAGGGAACTTGCATTCTATCCCACTACCCAGTGGTGACCTGATTGTGAAATTTGTTCATTGTTCATACCCTGGTCTTTTTGGCAAACCTGTCTTTGCCTCCTCCGATCCTTCTCTTTCTTTTCTTTCAAGCTCCATTAAGACCCCACATCCTTCATGAGGACTTCCCAGGTCTCTTCTGTTGGGAGTAATCCTTCCGTCCTTCTGTTTTGTTTTACCGTTTTTTACATGTTTTATCTTTCCTGTTATTGAGTTGTAAGCTCTTTGAGGTCAGAGATTCTGAGTCATGAACCTTTGTATCTAGCATATAGTAGATATTTAAACGCTGGCTAAACTCTAGTTCTAGGTTGACCTTTTGGTCAGGGAGTAATATAGCACAAATAAGTGAGAGAAAATAAAATTAAATTAAAATTTAAAAAAATAAGAAGGATCTATATTCAGGGGATGATCAAATAGCCTTCCAGAGAGAACCTTCATTACTCATTCACCCTAGGTCACTTTTGGTTGGTACTTGAAACAAATTTTCTAAGATGTACTTGCCTCTAGAATGCTCTGCCCCCATCAACCTCTCCTGGGCCTGGTCGAAATAAAAGAAGAGACCCTACAGCAGACCTGCACAACTGGACAGTAGGTAGGGACCAAAATTAAAATAGGCTGAACTTCTTCGGCCACAGATAGGTTAGACTAGAGACAGACTAGTTATCATTGGTTGCCGTGGGTCACATGACAAACAGGAGAGGGCTCACATTGGCAACCCTACATTTTTCACAGGCAAGTGGCCAGAGGGCCACATGTTGTGTAGGCCTGCCCTAGAGGGTGCAGGTGAAACTTCCAATGTAAGAGTGGGACTCCCTAAATTCTAGGCCTAGCTCTGTCTTCTAACACATGATCCCATGGGCATCTCAATTACTCTCTCTGAGCTTTGGTTTCTTCCATTTTTGTAAAATTAGGCTAACGATGCCAGCCTCACCATTCTCACAGGGTTCCTGTATGCACTGCTATACACCTGTAAGGTGTCAGCATTGTTATTTTAGGCAGCTTGTAACTCCTGTTTCTTGCCTCTTCCTTTGTACCCTCTTCTCCGGAAACCAGAATCCTCATATAGAACCATGGACTTGAGGCTAGAAATGCCAGAGAAGATTTAAATGTCTCTGTACTTAGTATGGAATAGGAATTTGAGTCATCAAGTAATACAGAATCATCAAGGTGGAAGATGCCTCAAAGATTATCCAGATGTTCGTTGTCAGTGAGTTGGTTCAGTTGTTTCCAATTCTACGTAAATCACAAATAGGTCAGTACCCTATTTGGGGTCTTCTTGGCAAAGTTACTGGAGTGGTTTATTGTTTCCTTCTCCAGCTCATTTGACAGATGAGGAAACTGAGGCAAACAGGGTTAAGCAATTTTTTCAGGGTCCCACAGCTAGTAAGTATCTAAGGCAGGATTTGAACTGATGTCCTCCTGACTCCAGGACTTGAACTCTATTCACTGTGCCACCTAGCTGCCCTCAGAAATGATATAGACTCACCAAGATGGAAAAGGTCTCAGAGATCATGTAGTCCAACACTCTTATTTTATAGATGAATTTGATGGGGTACAGGCTCTGGGAAACCTCTTGAACTCTGGCTCCTTAAGAATCTACCTACCCATTATGGCGAATCTCTAGTAAATTTTGTTTTACTTTGACTGGGAGAAGACATGAGTCGAATTCATTCGGCAGGACCTGGCATGTTGGTATTTTGGGGTCTCGAGCTCCCCTAATCTAAACCTAAAACTTCAACAAACTCATTGAGGCCCAGAGATGTAGAGGGGATTATGATTCCGTGCTCTTGAGCCTTGATCAGTTGTGATATTGGTGAATATAAATGTGTTTCCGTGCCCTTTCTAGGTAACAAATTTGCATTTTAATAAGGGTCTTCTGGAAGTAATGTTCCAACTCCAAAGAGTAACTTAAATGATTGAAATCTCACATGCAAGTACACAGGAAAGAGAGAGACAGAAAGAAACAGAGAGAGACAGAGAGAAAGAGAGAGAGAGAAAGAGAGAGAGAGAGAGAATGTTTAGCCAGGAAGGGCCTTGTATTCCTCAAATCATACCATGTTTGTGACTGCCCTCTTGGCCTGTACTTAGTTTGGAGGCAAACTCTGCTAACCCTAACTGTTAGGCAATGTTTACCTAGGTAAGACATTTTGTACACTGCAGACATTCAATGAATAATTTAATGAAGAAATGCCACTAACTTGAACAAATCGCTAAACCTTCATCTGGATCTCAGTTTCCTCATCTGAAAAATGAGGGACCTGAAATGGATGATTTCCAACCATCCTTCAAGCTCTAAAGATATTCATTAAATGAATGAGTCTATGAATCAACGTTCAAAATTTTTCGGAAGCCAGTAATTTGTCACTGAACCACTAGGGGTCCTATGTGCTCTGTGTTCTTCACCTGTGCTTTAATTAAGCAAGGTCAGAAACTTCAGAGAAGATTTTTGGGAAAGTTCTAGGTCTAGCTTGGAGTTAGTGTGCAAGTCTCCTAACAAGAATAGATTCACAGAGCAGGAAGGGACCCTAGAGAATATTCAATCCAATCCCATCATTATGATGCAGAAGCCAGAACCTAGACAGGGGAAGTGACTTGGTCAAGGTCCCTCAGCTAAGCAATAGCAAGACCGGGACCCAGTGTTCTTAGCATGACCTTTTAGTGTTCCATTATGAACAACAAAAGAATATGACTGTGAGCTATAAGTGACTTTCTTTGAATTGTAAACATGTAATACTGGGCAGGCAGTCTGAGGGCTCTAGGCAAGTCATGAGGCCAGAATCAGTAACTGTTGGGGGATGAGAGGCCAAGTAATCCGAATGGGTATAGAATAAACCAGAATGTTGATAATTGGCAGAGGGCAGAGCTATCAACTTGTGATCAAAGGGCAAAATATAGCCTCCCTGGACCTTACTTTTCCCATCTGTAAAAAGAAGGTTGTGGACTAGATAACCTCTAAGATTCTTGCTATTTCTAACATTCCAAGATCCTAGTAATCTAATCCTTAAATCAAGTAACAAATACTTACTTTCTCAGGATCTATTTAGAAGTAGAAGACCTCAAGCAGCTTATAACCTTTTGGGATCATGAGTTTTTCAATACTCTTTCTCCTGCCAAAATAATTTCTTTTGTTTTTCTTACAAAATAATTTCTTTTAGGAATTTAGCTACCCTCTCAACTAACATAAACCAATAAATCAATGAATAAAATATGGAATAAAACTATTTATATTTAGATGTTCAAATGCTAGAAGGAACTGTGATTTTTATCAACATAGGTCACTCAGTGTGGGAAGTTCCTCCACTAAAGCAAATTGCAATCAATCTTTACTGACTAGACGTGTCTTTGGGAATTACCTGGGGTACAAAGAAGTTAACTTGTCCAGGGTCACACAGATAATAAATGGTATAGGTAGGATTTAGACATAGATCTTAATAGGAAAAATAATAATAGCTGACATTTGTGTATCACTCCAATGTTTACAAAGCATTTATAAATATTATTTCATTTGAGCTTCAAAACAGCCTTATGAGTTAGGGAATTCGGTATCATTATTCCCATTCATTAGAGGAGAAAACTGAGACCCTGTGAAGGGACCCCAGAGATGATCCAACGGAGGTTAAATGAGTTGCCCATGACCACATAGCAAGTAAGGGTTAGAGGCATAATTTCAGCCCAGCTTTTCCCTCCTTCCAGTCCACCATATTATCTATATGCCATTCTGCCTCGTACGTTTTGATGAAAAGAAAATATATATGTGTATGCAAAATAAATGCTTTTTAAAGAAATAATGGGGGTGGCTAGGTGGTGCAGTGAATAGAGCACCGGCCCTTGAGTCAGGAAGACCTCAGTTCAAATCCGGCCTCAGACACTTAACACACATACACACATACACACAAACTAGCCATGTGATCTTGGGCAAGTCACTTAATCCCAATTGCCCTCCAAAAAAAAAGCAACCAAAAAAAAAAAAAGAAATATCATTTATTTCTTCTTTGTCCTCTTTTGACCTATTTTTTGTTTGTACTTATAAAACAATTACAAATATTATTTTTAAAAATCATAGTCAAAGCATATATTCTAGTCTTGTTACCGTCTCCTTGTATCACTTGTATAATTTTTTTTACTGTATTTTTTGTATTCTTTGAATTTGTCATGTTTATGCATGATAGTATTCCATTATGTTGACATATTCAGCCCTTCCCTAATTGTTGGATATAAAGGTAGTTTCCAGTTTTTCGTTATTAAAAATTAAGCAGGATAGGTATTGTGATAGCTACCAGAAAGGCTGAGACTGGTGGATCTCTTAAACTCTGAAGTTCTGAGCTGGGCGGGCTATGCTGAGTGAGTATTCATACTAAGTTCTACATTAGCATTATGAATTTTCTGGAGCAGGGGGCTGCCCAGTTGTCTAAGGAAGGGACAAACCAGCCCAAATTGGAAAAAAGAAGCAGGTCATCAAAGTTCTGGTGCCAATCAGTAGGGTGATAGAGCCATTAAATAAACCCTGCACTGCTATCCTGGAAAAGATGGGGATGCCCAGGCAAGAAAGAAAGAAAGAAAAGAAAGAAGGAAGGAAGGAAGGAAGGAGGGAAGGAAGGAAGGAAGAAAGGAAGGAAGGAAGGAAGAAAAGTAGGAAGGAAGGTAGGGAGGGAGGAAGGGAGGAAGGAGGAAGGAGGAAAGAAGGAAGGAAGAAAGAGAGAAAGGGAGGAAGGAAGAAAGGGAAGGAGAGAGGGAGGGAGGAATGAAGGAAGGGAGGAAAGAAAGAAGGAAGGAGGAAGGAAGGAAAAAACAAATAAAGGATAGTGGAAGGAAAGGAGGAAAAGAAGAAAGGAAGGAAGAAGGAAAGATAGAAAGGAGAGAAAGAAGGAAGGAAAGAAAGAAGGAAAGAGGGAGAAGGAGGAGGAAAGAGAGGGAAAAAGAAGGAAGGAAAGGAGGAAGAGCAAGAAGGAGGAGGAGGAGGAAAATAGGAAGGGGGAGGAAGGAATGGAAGAAGAAAGGGAGGAAGGTATTGTGAATATTTTTATTTCAGGGAAGTTTTTATTTCAATAGGTTTTTCACTTGCAGTTCCAGTGTACACAACATGCAAGGTTAGGAAAGCAATTTTCCTTTTCCCCCCCACAAGTATAAGTATACGATAAAGTGTCATATGACAATCAATGTTTACCATGGTCCTTCTTCTTTTGTCCTGTCCAGGATGGAATCATATATACAGCACCTACTCAAGAACATCTCCCATTCATCAATCAGACCCGACCTTGAAGTCCATTGTTTGTTACCCTAAGACTTGATCTTTGATTGTCTTCCCCAGTTTGGCAACAGAAATAAAAAGTATCCCTAGTTCATCAGATTTAGAGCTGAAATGAATCTCAGAAGCCATCTAGGTCATAGGGTCATAGAAGTAGAGCCGGAAGGGCCCTCAGTGGCCCTTTGGGGCAACTCCTTCATTTTATAGATGAGGAAACTGGAGCTCAGAGAGGTTAAATGATTTACTTGCCTAAGGTCCCACAGAGCCAAGGTTCAAATCCAGTCTTCCTTCTACTCAGCCAGTGTGTCTATGGTAAACACATGGAAAGGACTGTGTTTTCACTTGTGTTTCATTTTCCCTCCATCCACAAAAGTTCATCAATATTCCTCAGGATATGGAGGCTTCCCTGAACTCTTAGCATCTATGCCCTGAGCATCTGGAGCGCCCGCTTTGGAAGAACCACTTCAACTGGAACACTTTTGAGTTTGGATCTGGTGATTAGTTATTGTCCAAGCACTGGTATAGGAGAGGCCACCACAATTGGTTGCTACCATTTATAATGATGGTTTACTGGGTCCTGAAGAAGTTGTAATCCAGTTGATGGAAGGGATTCTCACACCAGCGAAACCAGAACTCAATTAGGAGATTAAAGTGCTTAGAGCTTCAATACCCTTCATGCAGCTTAACACCTCTCTGGTGACCACATGAAGGAAACCACGAACAAAGTAAGGGAATGGATATGATTAGTGTTACTGGTCTTTCTTGGTTTTTCCATTGTGCTGTCTCTAGTTTTGTTGAAATAGGAACTGATATAAAGCAGTGGAAAGATGACTGATCTTGGAGCATCTAAGTGGAGCCTCAGTGCCTGAGTTCCAGCTTTACGGTATATTCCCCGGGCAGTGCCGGTCAGCTCATTTTACACTCAAAGGCTCCCAATGCGCAGCTCTAGGAGGGTTTCTTTTTATATATATTCTGATATTTGTATTTCAATATAACTTATTTCTTTTGTAATCTTATGTAATTTATTTTAAAACATTACTCTGGAAAAGGGTCCATAGGCTCTACCAGACTGCCAAAGGAGTCTGGGACACCAAAAGGATTAAGAGCCCCTGTTCTAGATTATGTCTAAGGTTTTTCCCAGCTCTAGAGCTAAGATTTGATGTTTAAGGACACCACCCTTCCCTCAGACACCAGACTCCAACCCTTGGAGTCACCTTTGATCTTCTTTTCTCTCTAATCTTCCATTCTCAGTTTTCCAGTCCTTGGGAATTCTACCTCTCAACATCTCTTGAAATCATCTTTTTCCTTGTCATGCCCACTGCCACCAGCTTGGGACTTGAAGAAAACCAGGGAAACCGGCAGGTGGAGGTATAGGGGACAGCCAGGAAAAAAAGTCTTGGAGCCAAGAGATGGAGTGTCTTTTTCATGAAACAGCAAGAAGACTGGTAACATTAGATAGAAGAGTAATGTGGCGGGCGGGGAGGGTTAAGGGGGACGGGGAGGGCAGAGGAGAGGTACAAAAAGACTGGAAAGATGGAGGTGGGGCTAGGTTATGAAGGGTTTTGAACAACAGAGGGTTAGAACTTGGCAATAACCTCTTACCTAGTGTCCCTGAATGGTAATTTTCCTAATAGATTAATTTTTCTAATAAGCAGGTCTGATCACATCTTTTCCTTGTTCAGAAATCTTTGATTATATCCCCATTGTTCAGTGACTAAAGTCCAAACTCCTTAGAGTGGCATACACGGCCTTTCATCTGGCTCCAACCTACCTTTCCAGACCTGACATTCCTGTTTACATGAACTACACTCTGGCCAAAATGGATTATTTATTTGTCCTTTCCTTTCTTGCTTCAGCATCTTTGCTTATGCTCATTCCCCTACCTAAAATACCCTTTCCCTAAATTTCTTCCTGATATTTTTTGACCCATTTGTCAAAGCAAAATGGTATAGGGAAGAGTCCTTGATCTGGAATCAGGATACTTAAATCTGAGTTTTAGCCCTGATATTTATTTGTTTTTTTAAGGATTTTGAAAAATTAAACGCTTTATTAGGAACTTTGCTTTGAAGGTCATGAAAGCAAACAAACTTGCACAGTAACTAGTTACACTTAAAACTATTAATTTCAGTGCATGTAGTAACATAGCCCTGTTTCAATCTCTTTCCCAAAGTCTCCATTAGGATTCTTTGCTCATTCATTCTCATTTACTTTTCATCATATGCTCATGATTAGTGTATCATCCAGTCTTCGAGTTATGCTTTTTAAAAAAAATATTATTTTATAGAGGTCTTTCTAGATCTCTTTGCATTGGTCTTAATTGTATTATATATCTGTTGAATTAATGTACCACAGTTTATTTAACCAGCCCCTTATTACTGGACATATGTTTCTCCTCCTCCTCCTCCTCCTCCTCTTTCTCCTCCTCCTTTTCCTCCTCCTCCTCCTCCTTCTTCTCCTTCTTTTTCTCCTTCTTTTCTTCTTCTTCTTCTTTTCCTTCTCCTCCTCCTCCTTCTCTTCCTCCTCCTCTTCCTCCTCCTCTTCCTCCTCCTCCTCCCCCCCTCCTCCTACTCCTCCTCCCACTCCTCCTTCCCTTCTCCTCCTCCTCCTCTTCTGCCTCTTCCTCCTCCTCCACTTCCTCCTCCTCCTTCTCCTCCTTCTCCTCCTCCTCCTTCTTCTTCTTCTCCTCCTTTAAAACTTTGAACAGAAAGCTCTGTTTCCTTTTTGATAACAGTTTCAGGTTATAGTCCCAATAACAGAATTTTTGCGCCAAAAAATTTGTTTTTGTGACTTTTACTGTACTGCAAGAATGCTCTCCAAAAAGATCCTACACATTTGCAATTCCACCAAAAATGAACGAATGTGTTTCTACCTTATGGTCTTAAGCAAATCATTTAAGCTCTATTGGACCCAGTTTTCTCATCTGTAAAATAATGGGTAGAATTTAGAAAACTTCTAAGCTCTTCTCCCATTCTAAAGCCACGAGTCCATGAATCTTCTTTCAGCTTTGATATTTACTAGCTGTGTGACCAATAGCAAAATCAGTGAACTTCTCTGAACCACACTCCATTTCCTTGTTTATAAAACGAAGCAAATAGTACATAGACTTGCTATGAGTAAAACCCTATGGAAATGAGTTAGAATTACAGGCCAGCTCCGATCATTTGTTCTCCATGAATTCTTCCCTGATCTTCTGCCTGAAGAAATCTTGACCTGGAGTGAATGATGAAAGCACTTTGGTCTCTCCTATGCACACACAATATTCTAATTTGTACTACAGTTATTTGTACCAATTTCTTTTCCCCTCTATTTATAGTAGTTGTAATTAGGTTGGAATTGCCTGAGGGGAAAAGCCCTGGCTTTATTTATCACTATATTTCCATGCATCGCAGAGAGTAGGTATTTAATGTATTTGATAGCTTACGCATCTTTCTTTCCCTCCCCCATCGGGCAAACTAGGGCCTCCCGCCCCTTAGGGTGGAGGGTATGTGATGCTCCATCGCCTGATCTGGGGCATTTTCAGTGGGGCCCCATCCTTGAACTCTCTCCATCCTCAATGATACTTCCTTCAGGTCTCAGTATAATTCCCATCTTCTGCAAGAAACCTTTCCAGTCATTCCTCGTCGTAGCACCTTTCCTCTTTCCAATCTATCCTGTCTCCATCTTGCTTGTACACGGTTGTTTTCTTTTCGTCTCCCATATTGGACTATGAGCTCCTTGAGAGGAGGCACTGTCTTTACCTTTTTTTGTATCCCCAAATTCTGGGCCAGTACCTGGCACACAGTAGGGGAATAGAAATGTATTAAGGCATTTATTAAGTACCTACCATGTCCTAGACACTTGCCTCTTTGTTTTCACAAATATTATCTCGTATGATCCTCACAACAACCCTGGGAGGTAGATGGTATTATTATTATTTCCATTTTATAGTTAAGGAAACTGAAGCAGAAAGAGGAAAAGTGACTTGCCCAAGGTCACATAAATAGCATGTGTCTGAGGTTATGTTTGCACTCAGGTCTTCCACTGGAGCACCTAGCTGTATCTTTAGCAGCTTTTTGGTGTCCTGACTTCTCAAAAAACCATCTCTTAGACTGGAGCAGCCCTCCTGGGCCCCAGGGTGCAGAGACACCCCCATCCTTCTTTGCCATTTGTATCTGTTTCCCTGAGCCAGTGGCCTACTTTTCCATCTAATTTGTTCCTTGGCTATGTGCCTCTTTCCACTTAAACTGCAAATCATCCATACAGGGCTTTACTCTTCAGTGCTCACACTTAATTAAGGAAACACAGGACTGCCCTGTAGGCCCTTTGCCCACCCAATTGAGCTGGGAAAGCCAATGGCATTGAGAGAAAGTGGAGGGAATTGCTCAAAGTGGGTAGTGGAGAGGCAAATTGATAAGAATAACACAGAAAGAAGATGCATAGTTTCTCTAGGCTGATGAGTGGGTATTCCTTTCCCCATTATTAGTGTGGAGTTATATGTTTCTAACTTTCAGGCTCATACCTTGGACTCTACCAGCCTTATTATTTCAGATTGCAGAGGTGATGGGAATTTTTTCTGGGCTCTCTGGCCCCCTTCTTGAGTTTTCAGGATGGATCCTGCTTCAGGCTAAACATCTCAATCTTTGCTTCCACAGTCTGTACATGCAGAGAGAAGTCAGGTATCTATCTGGGGAGATAGAAAGCCTTACTGGCAATTCCTGCCTTGATTCCAGGTGTCCTCTGGGTACAGGGCAACTCCACCTCAGGGAAGCCTTCTTTAGGTGGAGAGAAATCTGGTATTCAATCCATCTTGGATAGATTTGTGACTTAATTTGGGCCCCTCCTAGGAAATACTTGATCACATTTAATGAATGGTTCCACCCTTGCCGCTCCTGGGAGTTAAGCAGCACCCCCACAGTGACCTTGAACAAAAGAGTAATTGAAACTCCACCTTCCATGACTGAGTACACAGCTCTTGTTCCAATTCTTTAAAAGAAAATGATATATTTCCTCCTTGGGTATTTATAGAGAGCACAGAGGCTGATGATGTAGATGGAGTCCCATCTTTGGTTGGAGTAGATTTTACATTTTGAGAGGACAGAGGAAATACTAATCTGTTGTTTCAATGGTATAAGGAAAGCCATAAAGAAAGGGTTCCTCCTCTCCAAAAAAGAACCATACCTACTCTGCCCCTTATAGTCTTAGAGAGTTGTCTGAAGGCACTAAGAAATTAAATTACTCATCTAGAGTCATACAGAGGAGCAGCTAGATGCTGGCCCTAGAGGCAAGAAGACTCAGAAAGATCAATTCATATTTGATTTCAGATTCTTACTAGCTGTGAATCCCTGGCCAAGTCACTTAACCCTGTTTGCCTTAGTTTCCTCATCTGTAAAACAAGCAGGAGAAGGAAATGGTAAACCATAGTTCAAAAAAATCATTCTAGTATCTCTGCCAAGAAAACTCCAAAGGGGTTATGAAGAGTTGGACAACAACCAAGAGTCATATAGCCCGTGTTTGTCAGAAGTATGATTTGAATACAGATCTTCCTAACTTATAGGCTTACTCTCTCTTCACAATGTCACAAGCCACATCATGGATGGATAATGGACAACAATTAAGTAGAGGCTAAGAAGTCTATTGATCTCTTCTCTGGGCTCAGACAGCTCAGGATACTTTTACATCTCAAATTACAGGAAGAAAAGAACACAAGGGTCATAGAATGTCAGAGAATCTCAGAGCTAAGAGGGGCCTTGGCTAACATTTAGTCCAATGTCTCACCTGCAGGGAGGTAGCAGAGTGAACAGAGTGCTGGAACTGGAGTCAATAAGATCTGAGATCCTGCCTCAAATGTGTACTAGTGGGGGCAGCTAGGTGGAGCAGTGAATAGAGCACTGACCCTGGAGTCAGGAGGACCTGAGTTCAAATCCACCCTCAGACACAATAAAAAACTAGCCATGTGACCTTGGCAAGTCGCTTAACCCCAATTGCCCTCTAAAAAAAAGGCAAAAAAAATGTACTAGTGTTTGACTTTGAGCTAGTAACACAATTTCTCCTGGCCTCAATTTCCCCATCTGTAAAATGCTGACAATAGTAGTATCTACTTCCCAGGGTTGTTGTGAGGATCAAATGAGGTTGAGTATATAAAGTTCTTTTGTAAACTTTAAATGTTTCTTTTATGCTGTGTCCCAAAATTCTTAGTGCAGATTAAAGCTACTAAAGTTTAAAATAGCTTTAAATAAAACCACACTAAGAATTTGGGGACACCCAAAATCAGTAGTTGTAAAAGTGCTTGTATGGCATGTGTGAAATAGAGAGGGTCTCAAAAGTCTTGGAAACAAAATTAAAGCTTTGATGTAATTGTACTAAGATTTTTAGAACATGCTATATGTATCATGTGTTGTTTATATCTCTACCAGAGGTTCTAAAGCTGAAATAGATTGCAGGGAATCCAGGAACTTAGATGGGAAAAATATTGCATCTTTATTTCAATATAACTGGTTTCCTTTGCAGCCCTATGTATTTTATTTTATTCATTTAAAATCTTATTAGAGAAAGGGTTTCATGACATAAAGTTAGGAAAATCTGATCTACACTAAGCATGTATGAATATAATAAATACTTTATATGCATAACAAACACACATACCAAAACTGGTAAGAAATTAGAGCAGATTTCTCCAAAATAGTGAGCAATCAGCCATGCTCCCCAGATCCTGGATTCCATCTCCAGATACAAGCCAAGGCAAGAAAAGAGAGGGGCAGAGAAGTTACTGAAAGGTCTGGTAGCAGTGGGAGGGGAGGAGGGGGAGATGATTCTTGCTTTTTGCTGCAGATAGGAGTGGGTAATATGCAGGCCTTTGCCTGAGGATGTGATGGTTCACTGGACAGTGTACCATGCTGCCCAGGTAACGCATGGAGTAGGCCCCCATTAGGCAGGCACATCATGAAGGACAACAATTAAGTAGAATTTGATTTTGACCTCTTCACTGGGCTCAAATAGCCCAGGGTGCTTTTATATCTGTTAGGAAAAAGAGAACATGAAGGTTCACAGAATATCAGAGCAAAGAGGGATCTTGGATATCAGTTAGTCCAAACCTCTCACTGGCAGATAGGTGGCAGTGTGAATAGAGTGCTGGACCTGGAGTGAGTAAGACCTGAGTTGGAATTCTGCCTTAAATGCTCACAAGCTGTTTGACTTTGAGCTAGTAACTTAACCTCTCTCAACCTCAGTTTTCCTATCTATAAAATATGAATAATAATAGTACCTACCTTCCCAGGCTGTAGTGAGAATCAAATGAGATAACATATGTAAAATGCTTTTGTAAACCTTAAAGGACTATATAATTCTATATTATTCTATTGCTAGCTATTTTACAGGTGATCTTCCTCCTCTTCTTGGCCAAAGTGGAGTTGCTGGAGGGCTGAAGCCAGCAAGCATAGGACCCAGGGAATAAATTCCCAGCTGATGGATTCTGGCATCCCTATCCACTCACCAAGATCTAGTAGTTCAAATTAGTTTTAGGAAAAAAGAGATAATGAAAAATGTCTTATGTCCCTAGCTGAGAAATCATTTTGTCACTTTATGAGTAAAGATTCTTTATAGGATAGTTTCATTCAAATTCTGGTTATGATACAGTTTGTGATTGCTGGGGACCCTGAAATGTCAGGATACAGGGGGGACTGTTTGGAAAGAATTCAAGCACTCAAACCTTCTTCCAGTCAAAATGGCAAGGTTTATTGCAATGCCAATAGTGCCAGAGAGATTCCTAGTGAATCAGCAACTTAATGGGAAGCAAGACTGATACTTATATACAAAAAAGGGACAATGAAAAGACCTGGATGGGATTAAGGAGTGGTAAATAGCCTGGGGTGGGTCTGGTGTAACAGTAAAAGGCATAAAGTAGTTGGGGGTGGGTCAAGACAGAGGTGAAAGGACTGTCAAGTACCTAGGTGAGAAGTCAGTGATCTGGGCTGCTTTCTAAGATATGGTCTTTTCCTTTTAGGGGTCCAGGTCTCATCACTCCATCAGTTAAATGTTTGGTCTGTTTGTGTTTACAAAGGCAGCTGGTGACATGGTGGATAGAATATTGGGCCCATAGTCAGGAAGACCTAAATTCAAATTCAGCCTCAGACACTAGCTCCAGGTCACTTGGCAAGTCATTTAACCTTTATTTGCTTCAGTTTCTTCAGCTGAAAAAAATAGGGAGAGAAACAGCGTCTACCTCTCAGGATTATTATAAGAATAAAATGAGATAATATTTGTAAAAGTGCTTAGCAAAGTGCCTGAAACAAAGTAGGCACTATATAAATGCTTATTCCCTTCCCTTCCTCTACTGTGGGATATCTCCAGATTTTCAATGAGCCCAAAATCTGGAGTAGGGGAAGGTAATATAGTCTTAAAGGGGCAGCTCCCCCAACACTGTTGATTTATCGGTATATTTTTGCTCACTCCATTTCCAAGCCTCCATTTGTGTTGTTTCTTCTGAAGGCCCACTTATTTTAAGAAGGTGAGAAAGGCAAATTATTTCAGTCACCTCCAAAATGGAGTTGTCCCAAATCTCTTAAGAGAATTCTGGCAAAGGAATTTTGCCTATCAATCAATCAATAATGATTTATTAAGTGCTTACTATATGCCAGCCACTAAACTAGGTGCTCAAGAGGCACAAAAACAAAAAATGAAACAGTTCCTGTCCTCAAGGTGCTTACAATCCAGCAGGGAAAACATGTAGACATTTGAGTTATCAAATACTTCTTAAGTTCCTACTTTGTGCCAGCAGGTGTTGTATACAGATTCAAAATATAAACGTGGTAGATATAAGGTACTTTAGAGGGATGGGGCACTTAGCAACTGCAGAGGGGAGGGAATAGATCAGAAATGGCCTCATCTAGGACGTGGAACTATGAATTAAACCTGGAAAGAAATGAAACATCCGAAGAACCAGCTAAACATCATAGTGGAGAAAGCACCACCTTTGGAGTCTAGACAGGCCCCTACTAGGTGTGTTGCCTTGGGCTAGTCATTTAATTTCACTGATCCTTCGTTTCTTCATCTGTAAAATGGGGATAATAGGAGCACCTGCCTCACAGGGTTGTAGTCCTAGGATAGAAAGAGATAATGAGAGTGAGGTGCTTTGCAAGCCTTAATTTTGTTTTTAGTAGTTTTTCAGTGTGTCTGACTCTTTGTGACCCGCTTTGGTTTCTCTTGGCAATGATGTTGGAAAAGTTTGCTATTTCCTTCAAAACCCCTTAATAAAAAGATTAATAATTTATTAATAAAGGATAATGATTTATTAATAATAAAAGGATTAAATCCCTTTAATAAAAGGATTTGTTCTGTAAAGTTTGGATTCAGTCAAAGGTCCTCACTTGAGGACCTAGAAGGTCACATGTGGCCTCAAGGCTGTAGGTTTCCCACCCCTGAAAACCTAATCTACTCTGGAGAGCTGGTTGGGTTAGAAATGTATTTTTTTATTTGTCACTTCTCACCTTCTACCCATTGCTTCTATTTCTACACCCTTGGACTAACTAGAAACAATTCTTGTTCATCTTCCATGTGACAGCCCTTACAATACTCAAGCACTATTATTTTATTGGAGTAGCTAGGTGGTGGAGTGGATAGAACTCCAGGCCTGGAGTCAGGAAGTTCTGAGTTAAAATCTGGTTTCAGACACTTACTAGCTGTGTGATCCTGGGCAAGTCACTTAACACTGTTTGCCTCAGTTTTCTCACCTGTAAAATTAGCTGGAGAAGGAAATGACAGACCACTCCAGTATCTGTGCCAAGAAAACCCCAAACGGGGTCACAAAAAGTCAGACACGACTGAAACAACTGAAAAATAAAATTGTTTTATTCCTCCCCCAGCTCATTCCTCCAAGCTGAACATTCACACAGCTCCCCAGCTAATTAGTTAAGCATATAATAAAAGTAGGAAGTTATCAGATGGCATACTGCCTCACCCCTAATGCCTACAAGCCAGGTGATCTCCTCCCACAGCCCAGCCCTGTTTATATCACCAACAATGGATCACCTGCTCCACTCCCTCTGGGACTATATCCCTGGGTCTCTTCTCATAGGTAGCTTATATCCTGGGATCTCTTTTCCTACTGGGACATGTGTTTAATTACCCCCTTGTCATATTTTCAGATTGTAAATGTGAAAGCCAATTTAAGAGCATGCTTAATTCAACATGCTCTTGGTACGGTTTCATGTTGCTTGTTTGAGGCATCAAAATTGCTAGCTATCTGTAGTATTTATTATATAGGTTTTCTTGAAATGGAAATTTATTGCTGCATATTTTGAATCTTCTCTTACTCTGTGCTGTACACATGGCAATGCTTTTTTTCTGTTTCTTATTTTGTATTTAAGTTTCAATATTTAAGTTTTACTTGTTTCTTTTCTTATTGTGTAGTTACGTTTTAGTATTTAGATCTAAAAGAGAAAAAAGAAAAAATTGTTAGCTATTGAAGAGGTTAGCCATAAAGAGGGTTAGGGTTGCTCTGGAGACCCCCAAAATACCAACGTGCCAGGTCCTGCCGAAAGAATTCGACTCAAGTCTTCTCTCAGCCAAAGAAAAGCAAAGTTTATTAAAAGTTCATTAAAAGTTTGTTCAAAGTTCACCATATTGGGTAGACTCTTAAGGGACCTAGGTATCTGTGACACTTGCATTGGGCAAGCAGGACTATGACGGAGTAAGTCTGTCACAGAACAAATCTGTGCTAGGTCATCCTATGGCGCTCTCACACCACAAGGAGGAAAGATGTGGTCTTATGTACAGAGGAATCTAGGGGTGGTCTAGAGGAGGAGTTTGGGGAGGGTCTTCAGGAGGAGTTAATGAGGTCAATGCAAGGGTAGACTGATATTTTGATAGGCTCAAGGGTGGGAAGTAGGTGGACAATGGAGGGCTAGGCTAGTACCAGAGGTTTGGGCCCAGCCGCAAAGAAAAACTTATGGTCTCTGCAAATGCCTCATCAAGTGGGAAGATTTGATCAGACTTCAAGGAGGCTCCCAGAGCCTACACCTCATCAGCTATGACTGTGCCATCTTGTCTATTCTGGAACCTTAAAGATAAATCAAGAATCCTTGCTACAGCATTTCCAACAAGTCATCCTCCAGTGACTGAGAATCCACTATCTCCTGATAGAGCCTTTTCCACTTTTAAATAATTCTTGTTGTTTACTGTTCAGTTATTTCAGTCATGTCCAACTCTTCACGACCCCATTTGGGGTTTTCTTGGCAAGGATACTGGAATGATTTGCCATTTCCTCCTCCAGCTCATTTTTCAGATGAGGAAACTGAGGCAAACGGGATTAAGTGACTTGCCCAGGGTCACATAGCTAGTAAGTATTTGAGGCCAGATTTGAACTCAGAAAGCTGAGTTTTCCTGACTCCACTCCCAGCACTCTATCTGCAGTGCCATCTAGCTGCCCCTAAATCGTTCTAATGATTAGGAAATGTTTCTTTATATGGAGTAAAAACTCTGCTTTCTTCAACTACCACTCTTTCTGCCCTCTGGTTCCATACAGAACCAGTCTCATCCCTCTTCCGTGTGAAAACCCGTCAATACAATAGCTTGTTCTCCCTAAGTCTTTTCTTTCTAAATTAATTCCTTCAACACATCCTTGTATGACTGAGTGTATTAATGTCTTTCCAATTGCCAAATTGGAATTGGGATTTGGGAGCAATATAGCTCAAGAGAATAATGGGTTGATGGTATTTTTCTGCAAGGAGACACTGAGCTTTGGGAAATCCTAAGACAGGAAAGGTGTAATAGTGAAAGCAAGGAACTGAAAAAAAAAAATACCCTTTGACCCTTAGGTCCCACTTACTAGGCTTCTACCCCAAAGAAATCAAGGAAAGAAGAAAATGATCTATAGGTACAAAAATATTTACAAAGTACAAGGTACATTTTAAAATGGTAATTATACACATTATAATATATTAATTATATAATATTTATAACGTATAAGGTACAAAAATAATTTAAATAAAATTATAATTTACACCATCTTTTTTGGGTAGCAAAAAATTGGACACTGAGGGTGTGTCTGCCTTTTAGGAAATAGCTAACCAAATTGTGGTAAATGAACACAATGGAATATTATTATAGAAGAATTGACAGAATGGACAATTTCAGAAGAAATTGGAAAGACCTTTTATGAAGTAAGACAAAGTCAACAGAATGATAACAATGTACACAAGGATGACATTTTAAAGAAAAAAAACTTTGAAAGACTTTGGAATTCTGATCAATGCCACCATGAACCATGAGGCCAAAATAATGAAAACAATGATGACGACAAAGATAAAACACACCACTCACCACTTTGAAGAGTCTTGACAGAGACAATCATTTTCAAACAGGATTAATGTGGAAATTTGTTTTGCTGATATACATTTATATATGTGTGTATATTATATATGTATATATTTATATATGTGTTTATATATGTGTGTATACATATACATACAAATTTGTTGTAATTGTTAAAATTTGCTTAATGGAAGTAATTAATTATTTATTATTAATTTTAAATGCTTGTTGAAAAATATTTTTAATTTTTAAAAAACTAATTAGGCTTTAGATGAGGGTAAATTTTAAATGCTTTCTTAATGTTTCTAAAAGAGCAAAGAAGTAAGGGGAAGAGCGATACCTTAGCCTGCTTCCATAAATAGAAATGGAAAGAACACAAGAAGGAAGTTGAACTGAGTAATGGAGAAACCAGAAAAGATCTTAGAAAAGAGATAATGAAACAGACACCATCTCTCATGACAGAGAGGTGGCAGACACTAGACAGACCTAGTGTCTGTATTGGATATTTTTATATAATTGATTTTTTAATAATAAGGGAGAGTTCAAACTGGAGGCGTCAACAGAAGAGGTTAGAAATTATGGAAAGAGAAACTTTTCTCTATATATAGAAAAAGAACCAAAAAACCCTCTCATTTCTTTGTAGGTGTTGTGTTGGCTATCAATAAATAGGACAAAATAATATGCTCTCAATGTGATGTGTCTTAACCAGTGCAAAAACTCTTTGGGTCAAATATTCTAAAATCCTTGCTGCAAACCACTAGAGCAGCGGTTCTCAACCTGTGGGTTGCAACCCCTTTGGGGGTCGAATGACCCTTTCACAGGGGTCACAGGGGTTGCCTAACACCATCGGAAAATACGTATTTCCGATGGTCTTAGGAACCGAGACATGCAGATACGCCCACATACGAGCACCAGGAAGGTTGAGAACCACTGTCCTAGAGGAATGTAAATAGGAATAAAACACTAATAGGAACTCTGTGGGAATAGACACATGAATGGTTCACCAGTGTCCCCTATCATAGATAGAGTAGATCAGCACTTGGACCAAAAAAGACCTCAGTTCGAATTTTGCTTTAGATATTTTCTGGCCCTGGGTTTGACTTCTTGCATCCTTAGTTTCTTCATCTGTAAAATGGGGGTAATAATGACACCTACCTCACAAGGCAGTCGTGAGAACCAAATGGGATAGTGTGTAAAATGCAAACCTTAAAGCAATATCTAAATGCCAACTATGATTATTGTTTTAAGAGCTGGGATGGTCTAAGGTAATTTTAAACTAAGATCATTTTTTACTAAGATTACTTTTTTTATCTGATTAGACAGGCAAATTAAGACTTAATGGTACTATCAAAAAAAAAAGACCTTGGACAAGGTGGAGAAGAGCAGGTTTGAATGGATGGGGGAAATGTTCATCTCTGTTCAGATTTCACACCCTTATTTTCTCTTTCCTTCTGCAGGACCAGGCTGAAGTCTAAGTGGTGTGGGTGTAGTGCCCCACCTAGTTCTTCTTTGGCACAGAAAGTGTTTGACTCATGTGCCATTTATAATTTTTAAAAATTCCTTCTGTTCTCTTTTTTTTTTCCAGATAAAAACCAAGAGACTCAGCCTTCTGGGAATGGCAGGCACCTGGTTACATGAAGTTCATTTTGTCCTTAGGTGTCTACCTCCCCTTTGTTGATCTTGCTGTGGGTTTTGGCTTTGGTTCGTATTACCTTCCTCCAAGGTACATAGTTATATGCCGTATGCCTCTTGGGGAGTGAACCAGGAAAACATCGACTGCATTGTTTCCTATCTATTCTTGCTGCATCAAAGTCAAGTTAGGGACATCACCTTCCTGATTCAGGTAGTCTGGACTCCCCGTTTAGCCCCACTTTGCTTGAAGAGTTAAATGTATTCTGTAGACATTGACTCAGCCAAAGAATGGTTTGGGAGGGAGGAGAGTGGATACTTTCCCATTAATAATGGCGAGTAGGATGATAAGAATAACAACAGTTCATGTTTCTATAGTAGCTCAAGGTTTACAAAATACTTTGCTTACAATTCAGTTCAATTCAATCAGTTTTTATTAATTATCAACTAATTAATTATCAATTAAATTAATTACTATGTGCCCTACACTGTGCTAAGTGCCAAGAACATACAGACAAAAATGAAAGTGACTTTGCCCTGAAGGTGCTGACGTTCTACTCAAGGGATATGTGCATACAGGTATATTAATACAAAGTATATATACAAAAGCAATTTGGAGGTGAGATGGGGTGGAAATGGTACTAACAACTTGAGGGGAATAAGGGAAGGCCTTGTGATGAAAGGAAGGTCCCTCAGCTGATCCTTAAAAGAAATGAGGAGGTAGAAGCTAGAAGAGATGATGCAGTTATGGGACCTGGACCTCTAAAAGGAAAAGTCCATGTGCTTGGGACCAGGAACCCTAAAAGTCCCTGAACTTTCTCACACTGGCATTTTGCCTGAGGCATCTGGTCCACGTCAGTCCACCTAGATATTTAGTGATACTTTTAACCCACCTTTCACTGTGGCTCTGGGACCCCCTAACTCTTTTCTTTGTCTGCCCCTGGACCACACCCCAAGCTATTTACCACTCCTTAAGTCCATTCTGTCTTTTCTTATATATAAGTACCAATTTTACTCCTATCAAATTTGAAGATTCACTAGGAACCTGCTATTGGTGTTGCAAATAAACCTCACTACCTTCACTGAAAGAAGGCTTGCGTGGTCAAATTCTTTGAAGGCAGACCCCCTGTACCCTTGCATTTTGGGGTTCCCAACACCCCAAACCACAACAGAGTATTCTAAACATGGGAAGTAGCCTATGCAATGGATCAAGATCAAGAGATAGACTAATTTGTACAGAGTACTGGCTGCAGTTAGCCTTGTTGGTCTATGAAAGAGAGAAATATGTGAAGTTTGGGAAGAAAGCTTGCAAATGTCTCAGTAACAGTGAGAAAAGTTTGTATTCTGAAGCAACAGGGAGTCACTGTAGCTTCTAGAGAGGCAAATGATATAACATGATGACCATTAGAAATAGCAATGTGGCAGTTGTTTGGAGGATGGACTTGTGAGAATAAACAGATCAGTGAAAAGATCTACTTTTCTATTTTCTATTTTCTAGGCTATTATAACAGTCCAGGCAAGAGGTAATGAGGACCCAAACCGGGGCAGCGACGATGTGAGAAGATAGTAGGGCTGCTACAGAGATGCTAAGATAGGGGGTGGATGGAGGTCAAGTCCGCTAGAGTTGGCAAATGATTAATTATGGGAGGTAAGAGAAAGTGAAAAGTCAAGGATGGCTGAGGTTGGAAGGGTAAGTGTCTGTAGCATGGTAGGATCTTTAACGATAAAAGAGCAGTTAGAAGGAGAGGATAGATTTTGTTAGAGTTGGGTAATGGGGTCATGTTTTATATGTGTAGTTTGCATAAGCAAGGTAGCCATGCCAATGCTATTTTATAAGGAAGGAAGAAAGGAAACAAGCATTTATCAAGGGCTTATAATGTGCTGGGCACTATGCTAAGCACTTTTACAAATCTTATCTCATTTGATCCTCATAACAACCCTGGGAGAAAGGTGCCATGACCATCTCTATTTCACAGCTGAGGAAACAGAGGTTTAGAGACTTGTCTAAGGTCACATAGCTATTGTCTGAGGCTGGACTTGAACTTGGGTCTTCCTAACTCCAGGCCCCACTCTCCTCTCTACTGTGTCACCAGATGCTACCAGATGAGGAAGCTGACGCTTAGAATGATGAAGGTAACTTGCCCATGGCCAGGTCCCATTTAGTAACATGACTTTTTTGTTGTTCAGTCATTCAGTTGCATCTGAGTCTTCGCGAGCCCTTGGATGTTGTCCATGGAGTTTTCTTGGCAAAGATCCTGGAGTGATTTGCCAGTTCCTTCTCCAGTGTGTCCCCATTTTACAGTTAAGAAACTGAGGCAAATAGAGATTAAGTGTCTTGCCCAGGGCCACACAGCTAGTGTCTGAAACTGGATTTGAACAGATTTTCCTGACTGGTACTCTACCCATTGCACCTTCTAGCTGCCCCTATAACTCTTTTAGGACATTCAAATCATGTCCAATGTCCTTAATTTGATATATCCTGATGAAGGAAAACAGACTTCTTCCTATAATTCAAGAGGATAGCATTGACTTGACACCAGCCAAGAGTCTCAAAGATTGCAGCTGTGGCACACACATTCTGAAAGGGGCAGAACAAGCAAAAGGAAGTTCAATAGCTTGCCTGTGGTTAATGAGCAGAAATGGATGTTGGAACATAACTCCAAATGTTCAACATCTGGGTCGTTAGAGTAACCACTGACAGCTCTCCCTTATTAGTGAGAGAGGAGAAACTGTGTGGGAACAAAAAGCAGAAAACCCTCCCTGCAGCCTAACAATCAATCTCTCTCTCTCTCTCTCTCTCTCTCTCTCTCTCTCTCTGTCTCTGTCTGTCCCTCTCCCTCTCTCCCTCTCCTTCTCCCCCTCCCTTCCCTTCCTCTCTCCCTCTTTCTCTCTCTCTTTCCCTCTCTCCCTTTCCTTCCCTCTTTCCCTCTCTCCCTTTCCTTCCCTCTTTCCCTCTCCCCCTTCCTTCTCTTTCTCTCTTCCCCTCCTTTCTTCTCTTTTCCTTCTCTTTCTCTTTTCTCCTCCCTCCCTCCTTCTCTCTCTTTCCTTCTCTGTCTCTCTCTCTCTCTCCTTTGTGATAAATGGTTCTGGGAACAATAGTCACCTCAGGCCTTAGATTTTCTTGCTTCCATTTCAACAGCTTAGAATTAAGGCTTGGACCTTGAGCATAGTATAGGAAGAAAAAGTACAATTACCAGGACCTGGGGAACCAGGAGTCCTGTTCCAAGTCTCAACCCTGTTGTCATGAAATGGGAACTAGGAGGCAGGGGAAGAGATCAGTAATTATTATCAAGAATTAATTTATATGTGGGAATTAAAAAAAATAATGTGTACATATGGCTAGGAAAGAAAGTGGCCAGTCCTGAAGCTAATGATAGAGAATGAGATAAAATGAGACAATATAAAGAGTAAATGACGTAGTACGTATAAAGTTCTTTTCAAACCATAAAGATCTATGTAAATATAAGCTATTATCATTATGTAAAAAAAAAGAGACAGCAGATAGACAGATATACTGGGACCTTCAGAAGGAAGTCTCCTGAGAATGCTATTCTTTATGGGGCATTCACGAAAGACACAGGAAGGAATTATAAAGGATGAGAATGTAAGGGTAGGTTGGGATCTGAGTCAGTGGAAGGAGTGCCTACAGTGAAGAAATTACAAAAAAAAATCCAAAATATGAGTTAACTTCTACAGGCCTAGAACCAATTAGAACCAAGACAACCTATATTCTCAACAGTGATTTACTGCTTTCTATAGAAAAGAGAATGAGTTTCCAGTCTCCCCTTAGGGCAGGTGTTCTTGATCTAGGGTCTGCAAACTTGTTTTTTTAAAAAGAATTTTGATATTATTGAACATATCAGTTTCCTTGTAATCTTACAAGTTTTATTTTATGCATTTAAAAATATTATTATGAGAAGAGTCCACAGACTTCACCAGATTGCCAAAGGGGTCCATGATAATAAACAAAATTAAGAGTTACCATGCTGGGTGAGGTAGAAAGAACATTGAATTTGGAGTCAGAAGATCTAATCATTCAGCTCTGTCATTTACTAGCCAACAAATATTTGTTTAAAACCTGCCATGTGCCAAGCACTGTATTAGTCCTGAGGATACAAGTACCAGAATGAAATGATTCTTACTTGCAATGAACTTATAAGGGGATGCAACAAGAACATAAGAAATAAAAACACAGAATAAGTGTAAATATGTAAATGTAAAATAAATCTAAAGCTAAATATATGTGCTGGTTAAGTACGAACAGTTTGGGAGAGCTTCATGCAGATGGCGCCTTAAAGGGAGAGAGGGCCTCTGAGGTAGAGGTGAGGGGTAGAGGGCTGCATTCCTGGTAGGTGAGATGGCCAGTGCAGAGCCAAGGAGACAGAAGATGAATGCACGAGAGCAGCACGGAGAAGCCCAGCGTGACTGGGTCTTGGAGGGTGGGTGGAAAGGCGGGTTTAGGCTGGGTTGTGTAGGACTATAAAAGCTACACTTGAGGCCTTCATATTTTCTGCTAGAGGTGATAGGAATCCACTGGAATTCACTGAGTAGGGAAGTCAGATCCTCACCTAGGGAAAGTGACTTTGGCAGCAGTGTGTAAGATGAATTAAAGCGTGGGAGACAGGAGGTGGGGAAGCCAATTAGGGGACTGTGGTAATAGTCTAGGGGGGAAGCCAATTAGGGGACTGTGGTAATAGTCTAGGGGGGAAGCCAATTAGGGGACTGTGGTAATAGTCTAGGTGGGAAGTGAGAAGGGAGGTAGCAGTGGGAGCAGAGAGAAAGGGTCGGAAAAAAGGGAGGCTGTGAAGGTAAAAATAGCAGGATCTGGCAAGTAATTGGATGTGTGAAGTGTGGGACAGCTGATGATAATACCAAGGGCACAAACCAGAGCTTCTGGTGTAGGCTTTGGGACCCCCCTTAAGTTCTCCTTGAATCTTTGAGGTA
>CM053583.1:91098697-91115691 GCA_028627135.1 Pseudochirops cupreus
AAACAGTCGGGGAGGGGTCTTGACTAAGTTAGGTTATAAATTCCAGCACTATCTTTTGTAACTTGCCTCTTCTCCATGATGAGTCACGGGGAAGACCGCCCTCTTCTCCTGGGGAAGAGAATAAAGTCCTGTTCTTATCCTAAGAGATCTCTGTGTTTATTTCTTTTCACTAAACTAAGGATGAAGGATATTTTTCATCCCAAATAACAGAGTGCATGTTTTACCTCTACTTCTAATCCCTAGCTTCCTTCAAAGTGTAGCTCAGGCTCTGCCTCCTACGTGTGTCTCACCTGGAGTCCCCCTAGCTGCCAGTTGTACCTCCACCAACAAATTACCTTGTGATTACTTTGGATTTATATATATATATATATATATATATATATATATATATATATACATCTATATACATTTTCTTCTATGTGCATGTGTTATTTCCCCTGATATCGTTTAAGATCCATAATAGCACAGAATCTTTCATTTTTTACTTTGTGTTCCCAGCACCTAATATGGTGCCTGTCAATGAATACTCATTCGTATTTAACTGATGGATTATCCTTTGATGTCTTTGGTGATGCCCAGCGATCAGGAAGCCAGAATTGCAAGGTCAAACAGAGTCAATTAAAAACAGGAAAATTGCACCTCTATTCAAATGGATCTATAACCTCACTAAGGATACCCTGCCTGTCCTCCACACCAGGGTTCTGCTGTGGTGTGAAGGTGAGTTCTTGAAGGTGTTGCCAAGAAAGGGCAAGCTCTTTCAGATTTGTCCATGCTGGAAAGACTTCAAATCCCAGCCTAAGCAATCAAGCAAGTTTGATTTCTGGGGACCCGCCTAGCCAAATATGAAGAGACTCATTATCAGTAGATTGGTCACTCAGTGATGAATTCTTTGATTATCACTACCCATGAAAAACAGTCAAAGGGATACCTTTACCCTTCAGCTCTTCAAATGAGATGAGGTGTTGGGAAAGAAGATTATGAAGAAAAGTTACTGCCAAATGACACCAGTCATCTAATTCTTTCATCAACAGAAATTCGTCAGACAACATCACCCTTAGCAGAAGAAAGCTTAAAAACAAAACAAAACAAAACAAAAACATATGAAAGAATAGTCATAGTATCACACTGAGTCATGTTCTTTCAAAGACTCAGTTTTGTAGGTAAGAGCCACAAATTTCTAAAAGATTGGAAACTGGTTCTTGGAAAGTGGTTCTATCTCTGACTTTTGCCAGAGTTCAGAAGGTGGCAAATTGAATGGGTGTTTTTGTAAAATGTTTGCAGCCATCCTGGTCCTGTAAAATAAGGAGAAAATAAATAAAAAATGGTAAAACGTGGAATGGGTCATATCATTACTAGGACCAGCAAACAAACAAACAAAACTTACAAAATAGCCATGCAGGATTTAATTTCAGGTTAAAGCAGTTTTTTTCTTTAATGACTGAAGAAATAAATATAATTTTAAGACACTGGGCAGGCCAAAAGAAATGATACTTAGATCCTTTAGAGCAGCAGTTCTCAACCTGTGGGTTGCGATCCCTTTGGGAGTTGAATGACCTTTTCACAGGAGTCACCTAAGACCATTGGAAAACACATATTTCCGATGGTCTTAGGAACTGAAACACCACTCCTCTATCTGTCTCCAGCTGAGTCTGCCCACATGCAGATATGCCCACATACGAGTATTAAAGGGTCGCGACATTAGGAAGGTTGAGAACCACTGCTTTAGAGCAATTTTCCAACATATGGGCTATAGACTCCTGGGAGTTATTATAAGAATCCTCAAATTTTATGTCAATCCACAAATAAGTAAACATGTAGATCAAAAATAATTTTTCAATTCTCATACGTATATGTGATAGGAATGATAGGGAGAACCTTCTGATCTTCTGGACTGGGATACATCCAAAGGAGCTAGACATGCATTCTTGCCCCTTTCATTGACGACACTCCCGGATTACATATGCTTATTACTATTTTCCAAATGGGCCCATAATTAAATATCCTTACAATTATTTTCCAAGTAGATTCATTGTAGTGAATAATAAAATATAAATTTATTTAAAAGTATCATTGAATTTATAGTAGTTTTTATCATCATGTATTTTTCTTAATCAATAGATGCTAATGGTATAGTTACTACCACATTAATTTTTTCTTCATTAAAAAGTGGTCCTCCCAACAAAAAGTTCAGGAGACTCTTGGCCAGTTCAAATCCTTCACTTCACAGGTGAGGAAATTTCATATTAGACCCAGGAAGGTGGTCCTCAGGTGCTCTAAACAGAAAGGGATGTCTTCTCATTAGGGAATAGCTAAATATAAATTGTGCTATACAAATTAATGGAATATTATTATGCCATAAGAAATGATGAAATAGGGGCGGCGAAGTGGCACAGGGAATAGAACACTGGCCTTGGAATCAGGAGGACTTGAGTTCAAATCTGGCCTCAGACACTTAACACTTACTAGCTATGTGACCTTGGGCAAGTCACTTAACCCCAATTGCCCCTCCAAAAAATAAAAAAAAATAAAAGAAAGAAATGATGAAATAAATAATTTCAGAGGAAACTTGGAAAACTTCTATGAACTGATGCCTAGTATAGTAAACAGAACTAGGAGATCAACATATTTAATGATGATAACATTCCGGAGAAAAATAAATTTGAACGATTTTGGAATTCTGATTAATGCAGTGATATAATATGAGTCCAAAAGAATGGACACGGATCATGGCCTTCACCTCCTGACATTTAAGTGATGAACTTAAAACCTAGAAAGAGATGTGCGTTTTTGGACGTGGCTAATATGGAAATTTGTTTTGCTAGACTCTGCAGCTATATATTAAGGATTTTAATTTTTGTTTCTTTTTTTTTTTAATTGCACAATTTAAGGGTGGGGAGAAGAAGTTAGGAGAAGAAGGAGGGGCAGGTTAAATTTTTTTTAAGCCTTCAATTGAAAAAAATTAACCGTTAAAAAAATAAAATAAGTAGAGATTCTAAAAAATCTGCCTGTGGAGACTTGCTCAGTCTGTTAAGAAGCTGTATAAGGATTAAAGACAGAGTGAAACAAATGTCAGTTTGCTGCCTTGTAGCCTTGCCTTTCCTCTTCTGTGGAAGGTACACACCTCTCCAAGTCACACTGCAGTGGCTAGACAGGTGGCCTCCCTTCTTCTGGATCACTGGAGCTTCTTGGCATGGACCTCCATTGCTCAACCACAGTCCCATGTTGTTCTAACACTGGGCCTCTAACCCCAGGGGCCTTCTTTTGGCAGCTGTCCCCCGGAGTCGAATTTCTTCTCCTGAATCCTAAAAGTTGCCAGCTCAGCCTATCCCAGTTCTTAGGCTATGGGCAGAAGTGAACTTGTTTTCCTTCTCTGCTCCTTCACTCTAGGGAAGTTTTCTCTCTGGCCTTTGGAACTCCAGCTCGAGTGGTTTTGCTTGTTTGAGGCCTTGATTCTGTTTCTTGGATTCTGTGATATTTAGAAAACAGATTACGAAATGCCCAGCAAGTACATGCGTTGCCCCAAGTTGCTTAGCCTATGAACTCTGACCTTCTCTAAGGGTCAAGAGAACTGCCAAAAATGGGGCAGAGATCAGAACTTGATCCTTTCCCTAGAGTTTGGGGTTTGCAGGTCCATAGTTACACCATGTTCCTGCTTAAGAAAGCCGGCCACCACTCTGAAGACGTGATTTGTGCTCCTGAAAGTACACAGAAAGAAGGAAATTAAAAAGTTAAGCATACAAAGAAACCTTTTGTTCACCAACTGATCCATCTCGTTGGGTTTTCCACTCTGCTTCTGCCGCCTTCTTTTTGGTCTGTCTTGATCGCCACAGTAGTCAATGTTCTTTGTACACACCACTGGACTTTGTACACACCATTTTGTGGTGTGTACAGCCAGACTTTGTGAAACTTCAGGTAGCATCTCCAGACAGCCCTAGTGTTACTTCTTTCTGCCCAACCCAGAAACATAGAAAGTCACAGAGATGGAAGGGACCAGCTGAAGCGATCACAAGGTTTCATATGCTTGGAGCTGGAAATGACCTAAAAGGTCATATTGTCCAACCCCTTCATGTTATAGATAAGGAAACAGGACTGGACAGGGGATGAGATTTTTTCAAGGTCTCATAGCCAGAAAGCTTGACACATAATAGGTGCTGTATAGATTCTTATTCCCTTCATTGACTCTCCTGCTTCCAATTGATTTCAGTTTATTGGTATGGGTAAGTCATTATGGTAGGCAGTGGGGATACGTTGATGAGCAATGTCCTAGCCTATAGGGGACATGGCATGAACACAGATAATCATGCCAGAGAAGAAATGATAGAGACAAAGGAGATATCCCAGTAAAGTTCTCCAGGAAAAATAGATGAGGAAGAGAATGCATTTAACTCTTTTGGAAAATCAACCAAGGGAAGCTCACTTTTCTACCCAATGAATCGATCAAAATGCATTTATTAAATACTTTCTATGTGTTGGGCACTGTGCTGTGTTCTGTAAATACAAAGAAAATAGAGTTGTATGTGGGGAATAGGAAGTGGGTTGGTATGGCTGGGCCCCGGAGTGCAGAAAGGGGAATGATGTGTAAGGAGATTGCAAAGGAAGAGACCAGGTTGTTTTGTCCCAGAGTCAGAGTTGCCAAGATGCTGTGATAACAAGAATTCACAACCATAGAAGATGAAATATAAGGCAGGTTTATGGACTGTAGCAATTTGGAGAAGGCACCACACCTCCATCCAATGGTGTTTTAATGAGTACAACCACCGAACTATCTGGTCAACGCTATGGATGCTCAGAGAAATGATACATGCAGCATTGAATGAGAGGCACTTTCTTGGTTGAAACACTGCTGCTAGGAGGAAAACCCAACCTGAAGCAAATCTTGAATGGGCTAGGAACACAATTTATCCTTCAAATCCTTGGGGTAGAAGGGCTGCTTTCATAGACTCATATGATGTAGAGCTGGAATTTAGAATTTAGTTATAATCTAGTCTAGGGGTTCTTGACCTTTTTTTGTGTCATAGACAACATTAGCAAGTCTGGTGAAGCCTATGGACCTCTTTTCAGAATAAGACATTTAAAGAATCATGCAGAATTACAAAGGAAACAAATTATAACAACATGTGCTTATCAAAATATTTTTTTAAAACAAGTTTGAAGACCCTAGGTTATGAGTTGTGATCTAGTCCAACATTCTTGCTGTATTAATGGGGGATATAGAGAAATAAAATTATTTGCCCAAGGTCACACAGACATTAAGTAGCAGAAGGAAGAGTCTAACCCAGCTCATCTGACTCTAAAACCAACACTAACTCCAAATACGCTCGTTGTTGGTAAAACCCTCCCATTTAGTAGCTTTTATGTTGAGACTGGATTGGGGGCTGGGATTGGTAGGAGTGTTTTTCATAGGAAACCTATCAATGAGGCCACAGACAAGAATATTGTATTAATGTATCCTGAGAAATACTTACAGACCATTTGAAAATGAAGTAGATGAGGACTTTTCCCTGGGGACCAGCTATTCCTGAATGGGTCAAGGGCCCCTCATTACCCTTATGGCGATAGTGACCCCACTGGGCAGTTGCTGTGGGTGTCTGGGCCATGGCTAGGGATGGTTTAGCTATATTCTGGTGTAATGACCATATCTGAACAGAATATATAATTCATATTCTCTAAGAGCCACCCTAAGGCCGTCTATCTCCTGGAGTCCTATAAACATGGGCCTACTTCTTATCCTTTTCCAGGTCTCTCCTTCTTACTTTATCCCCTCATTTGCTTCACTGGAGGGGTGACATAAAGAGGCTATGTAATTGGGGGTGCTCCAGGCAGCCTAAACGAGGGATTTCTTCCCTATATTCGTTCTCCTCCACAGAGTACAGAGACAGCAGCAGGCAGGCAGTAGTACAGGGAATCAGCAAAAAGTATGAGCGTGGAGGACTAATATCAAAAAAGGGAAGGGTGATTGAGAATAATTACGGTGCTTCTCCTTTTACAAAGCACTCTCCCTACAACAGCTCCTGTGGGTCTGGTAGTATGAGTTGCTGCAGTTTGTCCTTCATTCCCAAAGAGGACCATGACAACAGGAAGATGATGCCCTGGCTTGCAAGTGAATTGGATTTAAGTGAGGCAGGGCTGCGCAAAGTCACCAGCCTCACTCTCTCCTCCAGTCACCTGTATCCAGTGTTGAGATACAGATCAGGATGACTAGAGATGGCCCCCGGGTAATATAAGTATAATTATTGCCATGTTCTAGATGAAGAAACTGGAGCTTGAAGAGGGGAAATCACTTCCCCAAAGACCAAAGGCTAGTAAATGGTAACACTGGAGACTTGTCCCTCTGAACCGAGCTCTAGCTAGACTACATCTGGAACATGCTACAATAGAGACCAGTTTAAGAAAGACCTTGATATGTTGAAGAATGTCCAGGGGAGGGCAATCAGGAAGGTGAAGAGCCTCAGGGCCTTGTCATGTGAGGATCAGTTGAAGGAACTGAGGATGTTTACCCTAGGGGATAGATGGAGGCCTGGGCCTGCAGTCAGGAAAGCCTGAGTTTATATGGAGCGTCTTAGGCATTCACTAACTGTGTAACGTTGGGGAAGTCACTTAACATCTGTTTGCCTCAACTTCCTGCTCTGTATAAGGGGGATGCACCTACCTCCCAGGGTTGTTTCAAGGATCAACTGAGATATTTGTAAAAGCCCTTAACATGGTGCCTGACACCTAGTAGGTGTTATATGAATGCAAACCAGTCCTGTATCTTTGCCAAGAAAACCCCAGATGGGGGCACGAAGCGTCAGACGTAACAGGAACAATAACCAAAGCAATGGAACAGGAATTGGGACTAGACTTGGGAGATTTCTGTCCTGTATTTAAAATCTTATGGGCTTCTGATAAGGCCCCAAGTATTGATAGGATTTCGTAACTGAGTAACTAGCCCTCTGAAGAATTTTTAGTCTCCAGTTTTGCCTTCCCCCAATCCATGCATATTCCTCTATCTGACCGCTCTCCCTAGACCAAGAACCTGATTCTGTCCCATTAGAAGGTTAAAAAATTTCCATGGTTCTCTGTTGCTTACAGAATAAATAATAGCCAAAATAATGATAACACTTGAGCAGTCTTCAGTGCTCTCCGTAGAACGCCCTTACTCAGAGGGCCATAGGGAGAGCTGGCTTTTGCTATCCTGTTTTAAGGTTTCGCTTCTTATTTCCTCATTTGGGCAGACCATAGGATCCTCATGTTACAGATTAAAAAAAAAACAAACCCTGAGGATCAGAGACTAAACTAGCCAGTCTTATCAGCTCCTGCTCCTTGGCACATAGCCCCTGCTCCAGCCAAACTGGGCTCCTCACTGTTCCCTGCACGCCCTTGGCTTTTCTGCCTCGGAGGCTTTGCTCATGCTTTCCCTTCACCTGGAATACCCTCACTGCATCTCTGCTCACTAAATCCGATGGAGCTTTCCCGTGGCATTGACCCCCCCTCTTCCCACCCCATGCAAAGTGTTCCCTGCTCCTCTGACCCAGCTGGACACTCTGCTCTGTGCCCACACAGGATACTGTTTCTGGCTCACATGTAATTTACTATATTTTTCTTTGTGTAATCCTTATCGAGATACTTATCTCATTGCTACAAGGCAAGGAGAAAGAGCTGGAAGACCTAGTGTAGAATCTTGATTGTGCTCATTTCGGACTGAGGGCCGCTAGGTGGAGCAGTGGAGAGAGTGCTGGGCCTGCAGTCAGGAAGACTTTATCTACCCTGTCTGCCTCAGTTTCCTCATCTGTAAAATGGACTGGAGAAGGAAATGCCAAACCACTCCATCGTCTTTGCCAAGAAAACCCCCAATGGGTCACAAAGAGTCAGGCGTGACTAGAATAACAACAAATGCAACCTAACAGAAATTAGGACTGGACTTAAGAGTTTCTCTCTGGCAATGCAGGTTAGCCTTTTCTTTGGGACTTTGGGTCTTAGAGAGCTGCCTAAAGCCCTGAGTTTAGTGATGTGTCACACAGCTGGCATCAAAGGCAGGTCTTGACCCCAGATCCCCCTGGCTAAGCTGCTTCTCACTACCTGTATGACCCAGGTCAAGTCACTTTACTCCTGGGCCTCAGTTTCCACTTGAGTTTGTTGGAACAGATAATCTCCAAAGTCTCTTTCAGCATTAAATTCTGTAATTCCTAATGCTTTATAATCTTTTAAATAAGAATAGCTTACTTTATAAATATTATCTCATTTGGTCCTTTACAACAACATTTCAAGGTAGGTGCTATTATCATCCCCATTTTACAGCACAGAAAAACAGAGGTTAAGTGACTTGGCCAAGGTCACACAATTAGCAAGTGTCTGAGGCCAAATATGAACCCAGGACTTCCTAACTCCAGGGCCAGCACTCTATCCAGTGAGGCACCTGAATCTTACGTCTTTGCCTCATTTCTTATTAAGCCTTAACAGGCATTGCCTCAGTCAAACTGAGACCTGTTTAAGACCTTAGCTTAAAAAGGCCAAGGTTTCCCACTGCATCCTGGGCCATTTCCAGTTGTCCTGATCAATATCTGGCCACTGGACCCAGTTGGCTTTGGAGATGAAAGTGAGGTTGGTGACTTTGCACAACCCTCCCTCACTTAAATCCAGTTCATTTGCATGTCATGGCATCCCCTCCCTGATGTCAAGGTCCTCTTTGAGAAGGAAGGACAAACAGTAGCACCTTTGTTCCATCTCCTAACCTCCTCTACTCCCTCGCTGCCACCCTACCCACTCATCCAGCCCCTACTGCACCAAGTAAATGCTTAAAATATATATATATATATTTGTTTTGTTTTTGCTTTTTGGAGGGGGGAAGGCAGGGCGATTGGGGTAAAGTGACTTGCCCAAGGTCACACAGCTAGTAAGTGTTAAGTGTCTGAAGCCACATTTGAATTCAGGTTCTCCTGACTCTAGAGCCAGTGCTTTGTTCACTGCACCGCCTAGCTGCCCCTCAGTAAATATTTGTTGACGTGAATGGATAAAGTGAGGAAGCCGAATAAAGATACTTGCAGGAGAGGGGAAGTGGGGGGCGGTGTATAATGGAGATAATCTCCAAAGTCTCTTTCAGCATTAAATTCTGTAATTCCTAATGCTTTATAATCTTTTAAATAAGAATAGCTTACTTTATAAATATTATCTCATTTCGTCCTTTACAACAACGTTTCAAGGTAGGTGCTATTATTATCCCCATTTTACAGCACAGAAAAACAGAGGTTAAGTGACCTGGCCAAGGTCACACAATTAGCAAGTGTCTGAGGCCAAATATGAATCCAGGACTTCCTAACTCCAGGGCCAGGGGACAGTGCTAAGTTTTGGGCCACATTTCCTTGCCAGATGTTTCCTTCAGCCCAAGGGGCAGCACTTGACACAAGGGTTTTAGTAAGACAAAGTGACATAAAGAGTGACACATGGTACTGAAGGTCTGTCATAAAGTATCCATGTCATATGCTCTGTAGGGAGAAAATACAGGAAGCTTGAGATTTAGCAGAAAACTTCCAGCTGGACGTCGATGGTGAGACCTGTGTAACTTGAGGTCTGCAGAGCCTGGGGTCCTTGGGACAGGCCTAAGGGGCTATCCTTCGCTCTGGAGCTGCTGACCAGCCACTGACACAGTGAGGAAACTCAGGACAGACTCCGTGACAGTCAGGTGGGTCAAAATCCAGTCATGGAAACTGGGCAGGGCGCAAAGGAAATCTGACCGTGGGAAAAGAAGTCTTAGATTAATGGGGAAAATGTGATTAATGGGAAAAATGAATGGGACCCACAGCTCCTGAGTCTCCTTTCTTTCTGTGGCAGGGTTGTGCTGAAATATGCTGTAGCCTGTGCCAAGCAAGGAAGGATGGATTCCTTAGCCTTGGCCACCTCTTATAATAGGATTATGAATCAAAAGGGATAAAATTGCCTCCAATTGCCTCTTTTTACAGATGAAACTAGGTGACTCAGTGGATAGAGTGCTAGTCCTGGAGTCAGATGTAATGGTAATGCAATTTGAAGATCTTCCCTGCCCTTTAGTAAGCCTAAGGGAATGTGAAGACCTTCCCTGCTTTGAAAATATACTCTGCCCCCTAATAGGCTGAATGTAATCCCATGGAACCTGTGGTGGGAATAGTTTGCTGAAGGGTGGAACAGAACCTGTGGGAAGCTGAGAGCCAGAGCAAACTAGATGGTTGGGAGGAGAGGACACTTCTGAGGGAGACAAATAGGCTTGTAAATAAATATAGGTCTTGTCTTGGTTTGTGGGAATGCCAAAGGATGCTGTGACTCTCTGTGCTGTTGTGACTTATTAACGTCTTTGCTACTATGATGGAATCGGCTTCCTGGTTTTGAGATTCAGTTTTCTGGTGTCTGAATAAATGTTTTGCTTCTGTCTTCTGTATGGAGAGTCTGTTATATTTTGCAATCAAGTACTATGTGAGTATATTTATTGTGAACATGGGCACTATGAATATTGCATTTGTGCTATATCTGGAAGGTCTGAGTTCAAATCCAACCTCAGATACTAGCTGTGTGACCCCAGCAAGTCACTTAATCCTCATCTATACAGTGAGCTGGAAAAGCAAATTGCAAACCACTATAGTATCTTTGCCAAGAAAATTCCAAAGGGCTTCACCAAGAGTTGAAGAGTTTGGCATGACTAAAATGACTGAATGACACAGATGAAGAAATTGAGAACCAGAGAGATTGATTATTCTAGGAATACAAGTAGCTGAGACTAGCTTTGAACCCAGGAGTTTAGACTCAGGAATCTAGGGCTATTTTTTTTTTTGCCTTTTTTTTTTGGAGGGGGGAAGGCAGGGCAATTGGGGTTAAGTGACTTGCCCAAGATCACACAGCTAGTAAATGTTAAGTGTCTGAGGTTGGATTTGAACTCAGGACCTCCTGACTCCAGAGCCAGGACCTCCTGACTCCAGGGCTGGTGTTCTTTTCACAGCACCACTTAGCCCTAGGGCTATTTTAAATAAGATTACCACTTTACCTTTCTTAAATCAGACCCCCCCCCCCCAAATCCCTCCACCCCAATTCCTGGGACAAAGCCTGAGGCAAACTTCACCCTTACCATAGCCGGAGACAGGACCTGGCTTTATCTGTCATAAGACTTAGCCCTTTAAACTTTATAAAACACAGTCCTCACAACCTTGGGTTAGGTTGGTAGTTCTAGTAGCATTATTAACTGAAGTTTACTGATAAGGTAACTGAGGCTGGTCACACTGGCTAATAAATGGAGTCTGAACTAAAATCTAGGTCTTTGGACCTGGGAAATCCTGTGCTCTTACCACTAAGGCCGGCCTTCCTTCTCTAGATGCTGAGCCTACCCCCGAGATCTGAGTCATCACAAGTGGGAGGGGAGGCTTAAGGAAAATGTTGTGAGGGGGTGTTGATTTATTTTGCCCGATTCTACTTCTTATTACAAGGACTGTAAATATTTAAGAACAAGCTGGAGGAGGTAGAGGGGAAATGTACACGTTTTTAAGTTTAATTTTCACAATTAACATTTTCTTAATCATTTTCTTGAGCCTAAAGAATAATAAAAAAACAATAAATCAAGTCCTGATTTGTAATTTACAAATTTCCCAGGTGTATGTGCTCACACTGAAAATTTAACAAGCTCCTCAGAAGATCATGAGAGCTGCCTCCAACACAACTCTAGAAAGAAAGGATTGCATGGAGGAGGGGAGGCATTTGTGGGCAGTGATATCAATGCAAAAAAAGGACAAGAAACTAGAGAAAAGGAAAGAAAGAAAAAAGTGACAAAGAAACATTTTAAAACTACACAGAACAACTTTCCAAAGACTAGCGAGGTAGGTTTGTTACTCCTTAATTTTAATATGCTTTTAAAAAGTATATTATGTTATTTAAAAGTATATTATGTGTGCTAAAAGAGCAGAAGTTCACTTTCCTACACAATTCTCTTTTCTGTTCTTCCTTGTACAGAGGATTGCATTTGTTGATATTTAAGTTCATGATTAAAAAGGAAAAACATTTTTATTTTATTTTTTTAACAATTTTTTTTGCTTTTTGGGGGACAATTGGGGTTAAGTGACTTGCCCAAGATCACACGGCTAGTAAGTGAGTCAAGCGTCCGAGGTTGGATTTGAACTCAGGTCCTCCTGACTCCAGGGCCAGTGCTCTATTTACTGTGCCACCTAGCTGCCCCTTTGGGCTTTTTTTTTTTTTTTAACAATTTTTCAAAAACATTTTTAAAGAAGAAAATGTTTGATGATCTTCTTCTTTCCCACTCCCTCCAACCTATCTGTTCATTACTAATTAACCAACAACTCAGTTAACAATTATTAAATGCCTGTTACATGCTTGGCAATGTGTTAAGGAAACTAACAGAAATTAAACAGTGCCTGCCCTCTAGACACTTGTATTCTATTGGGAGAAACAACATGCTTACAAAGGCATACGAGTATATGCAAGATAGGTAAAGTACATTTCTGTTGTTCAGTCAAATGATACCATTTGGGATTTTCTTGGCAAAAATACTGGAGTGGTTTGACATTTCCTTCTCCAGATCAGTCTACAGATGGGGAAACTGAGGCAAACAGCGTTCAGTTACTTGCCCAGGGTTACACAGCTGGTAGGCGTCTGAGGCCGGATTTGAAGTCAGATCTTCCTGACTCCAGGCTGGCCTGTGCATCTAGCTGTCCCCACACAAAGTAAGCACCATTCAGAAATGGGAGGCCTTGTAGCTGGAGGGAATCAGGAAAAGGCGTCACAAAGGAAATGTTGCCCGGGCTGAGCTTTGAAGAGAGCCAGTCTTTCTGAGAAGCAAAGGAGAAAGGAGAGAACATTCCAGGTATCTGGGACAGGCTGGGTAAAAGGTATGGTGTAGGAAGTAGAATGTTTTGCGTAAGAAAGAGCAAGTGTGCGTTTGGCTGCTCCCCAGAGGGTATAAAGGGGAGTAATGTGAAACAAGCCTGGGAAGGTAGGTTGGAGTGAAGGCAGATGCGAAGGAGAGCTTTCAGTGCCCAGCAGGAGTTCCTATCTGGTCCTTCAGGGAGTCACTGGAACCAGTAAATCTTCCCAAGCAGCTCCTCCTGCCCAGCACAAACCTCCAGGCCTCCGTCTGAGGGCCACCTGCCCATCACCTGGGGGAGCTACCTGACTGGATCCCAGCTGGAAGCTGTCTGCACAAAATGCCCCTCTTCCTCTCAAGCACCAAGCCTTGTTTGTGGTGCACAGGCCTGGAGAGATGGCTTCGGCCAGCCCTGGAGATCCCGAGCAGATGGTGCAATGTGTTCCTTGACCTTTGGCAGAGATTAAATCTCTCCCTCCTCTAGGCAACATTTCAAGGACGGTGTTTGCACCACTCTTAGGCTCAGCCCCTAGGGTGCTGGGGTGAGTGCCTTCCTCCAAACTTGGATGCTGGGAGAGGCACCCCGAGGTTCTAGCAGGCCCCAGGAACTCCCATGTTCTTCCAACTCCCCTCTCCAGATCTCTACCCAGCTCCAGGGAAGGGAATGCATGAGACCTCTCAGCTTTCAAAGGTCATGCCTATCACATGGTTACAATAACAAAAGCCAACGGTCTAAGCCTACAATCTTCCCAGGAACCGCCAGGCTTTAGGGAAAAACTCTTGTGTTTGCTTCTCAGCTCCATCCACTGGATTGTCCTTCCCAAATTGGAGTTGGCAGGGCTGTGATGAGTTGCTCTTTCGTAAGCCATCAGCACAAAACGCTACCCCCTCTTCCATATCCTCTCCCTCCCCCTTGGAGGAAGGATTAGACCTATCAGCTCATCTTTCCACAGGGCTCTCTGATTAGCATGGCCACAGTGGCTTACAAAATGTTGAAAAACAAGTCGAAGTAGGACTGGGTGCCAGCTGCTGGGCATTAACTTCCTCTTAACTGTGTCTTGGGAGTTGTCGCTGAGGAGGACATTGCTAAGCAATCAGGAACCTCATCCTCTCCACCCTTTTCCTGCCCTTTCTGCAGGTCTCTTGAGTTCAAACCCAGACTCAGACACTTAACGCTAGCCATGTGACCTTGGGCAAGTCACTTAACTCCAATTGCCTTGCCTTTCCCCCTGCAAAAAAGAAAAGAAAAGAAATACTAGTTTGTTTGTTTCCACATTCTCCTTCGTTGATATGAACAAAAACTTATCTGTCCTCTTTTCTCAGCATTCCAGACCATTAGACCCGGAAGGAACCTCAGAGACCACCAAGTCAACTTCCTCATTCTACATAGGAGAAAATGGAGGTTCAAGGCAGTAAGAAGTGACTGTTCAAGATCACAAGAGCAGTCAGTGGCAGAGCAGGACTCCCTTGTTTGCAAAGGCCATGTTTTTTTTTTTCTAATAAGACCCAGATGCCAACTCTGCTTTCTGAAGTGACACACAGATGGCTAATTGGATTAATGGTGAACCCATGGAATGTTCAGACTAGAAGGGATTTAGAAATCCCCTAAGACACAAAGATCACAGGAATCTGAAGGAAATGTATCGATCTTCATTAGATCATAAGCTCCTTGAGGTCAGGGGCTGTCCTTTGCCACAAGATTGATTAATTGATTGATCATCATCTCTAGTTTCCTCATTTTGCAGATGAAGAACCCTTCAAAGATGCTGCAGTGACTTACCCAACGTCACTTACCCAATACCTCATTTCCTCTGCTGGGACGTTTGAAGGCTACCAGGAGCTGTCTGGAGACTGTCTTAGGTTAAAAGAAGGGATTTCAAGGGTAGAAATGCCAGGAGCCAACACAACTCAATTACATAAGCTGTTATGTAAGGCACTGTGTTAAGGGCCAGGGACACAAAAAGAGGCCAAAGACAGTTCCTGCCCTCCAGGAGTTTACAGTCTAGTGGGGGAGGGGAAACATTCCAACAAACAAATACAAAGCAAGTTAGATACAGAATAAATATCAAATAATGAAAGAGGGGAGGGACTGGAATTTAGAGCGGTTGGAGAAAGCTTCCCTTAGGAGGTGGCAGTTTAGTTGGAACTTAAATGAAGCCAGGAGGTCGGTAGTTGCAGTCGAGCAGGGAGAGCATTTCAGGCATGGGGAATGGCCAGAGAGAGTGTCTGGAGCAGAGAATTGGAGCATCCAAATAGAGGAGGAAGGTGTTGGGGACAGGGAGGTCGTTGATACACCTTTCAAAAGAGGTGAAGAGTTGGGAAGACCTGAATTCAATTCTGGCCTCAGACACTTACTAGCTGTGTGACCCTGGGCAAGTCACTTAACCCAGATTGTCTCAAAAAAAAAAAGAGGTTAAGAGTACTAGTCCAACTCCTTATATAGATCTGAGGTAGGACCTGATCCAGCATCATCTTCTAAGATAACCTCCCTCACTGATGACAATAATCATTTACATTTGTAGATAGCTTTACAGGTTATGAAGCCTTTTCACATATACAGTGTCATTTGACCTTCACAACCACTCTATGAAGCAGATCATCTCTTTGGAGTAGGTTCCAATTCTTCCTCAGACAGATCCAAGGTTTGTGAAGTTGGATAAATAACCCATTTAGAGAACACCTCCAAGACCTTCCTGCCTCAAAGTCTTTCTCCCTTTAAGAAGAGTGTCTAGACATCTTCCTATGCTATCTGTTAGAGGTCTCATGCTATAGAGAAAGAGAACAAATAGGCCTTGGAAGCAGAGAAACCTGGGTTCTGGTACCATCTTGGTCACATTTTGGCTCTGTGACTCTGGGCAAGCTACCTAAATTCATGGAGATGGTGTCTATTTGTACAAGTGGAAGGTCATTCCTCCTCCAGGAATTTCCCTTGGCCAGTGAACTTACAGGTCCCATCCATATCCTGTTTTGTCTATGCATAGGCTCATATGTGACCATGTCACTCTGCTGAATGAATGAAGCTGAAGAGAGGAGGAAACAGCTCTGAACATTGACTCTTTGTAAGTTTTAATGAGATTGAAGGGCACGACCAATTATAATTAAACAAGCATTTTTTCTAAGGGGATGTGTGTGAGCATTATTGTTGAATAGAGAGAATCCAGTGTTTTGAAAAAGTTGTTACCAGTAGCAAATACTTATACATTTTGCAAAGATGACCTATCCCTACCAGCCAGTTTTCCCGTTAATTTTTTTTGGAGGGGGGAAGGCAAGGTAACTGGGATTAAGTGACTTGCCCAAGGTCACATAGCTAGTGTGTCAAGTGTCTGAGACTGCATTTGAACTCAGGTCCTCCTGACTCCACTGTGTCACCTAGTTGCCCCTGCACATTAGTTTTTTAAAGATGTGATCAAGTGACCATGTTATGTGACCAACATAGTATGGAGTTTATTGTTTCTAACCAAATAAAACTACAAAGTTAATCTGATAACTTGGTAAATGATCCACACAAGTCTTTACCTTCCATGAGCCTCAGTGTCTTCATCTATAATATGGGTAATGTCAGTCAATATGTCAAGACACATTTAAGAAGCATATTTACAGAGAGATGGGGAGAAAATTTGGAGCTCAAAAGTTTGTGGAAATGAATGTCAAAAATGAAAAATTACTTGAATTAATTAATTTTTAAAAAAAAGCACATTTACCATGTGCTAGGCATTGTGCTAAGTACAGGCATACAAATAAAAGCAAAAATATGGCACCTATCTTCAAAATCTCCACCTTCCGAAGGGGGAGAAAACATGGAAATGACTACGTATGTACAAAATGGGAGCTACACGAAGAAGGAAGGCAGTGAGGGGTGAAGGTGGGGAAGATGGCGAGGGGGAGGGAAAGGAAGGCTGGAAAGACGTCTTGAAAAAGGTGAGATTTGGGGGCAGTTAGGTGGTGCAGTGGATAGAGCACTGAGGACCTAAGTTCAAATCCAACCTTAGACACTAGCTGTGCGACCCTGGGCAAGTCACTTAACCCTAATTGCTGCCTTAGGGGGAAAAAAAAAGGAGTGAGATTTGAGTTAAGTTTGAAGGAAGCCAGTGTTTGAGATGAAAAATAACCCTCATCCTTAATTTAGTGGAAAACACACACACACACACACACACACACACACACACACACACACACACACACA
>CM053583.1:91116191-91216120 GCA_028627135.1 Pseudochirops cupreus
CACACACACACACACACACACACACACACACACACACACACACACACACACACACACACTCACGCGCACACACACACACACACACGCACACACACACACACACACACCCACCCACCTCTCTCTCTCAGGATAAGAACAGGAGTTTTTTCTCTTCCCTGGGAGAAGAGGGTGGTCTTCTCCATGACTCATCATGGAGAAGAGGCTATTACAAAAGACAGTGCAAGAATTTATACTCAAACGCAGTCAAGACCCCCTCCAGAGTGTCTCCTCTCTTGTTGGTTGAGAGGCGGACTTCACCAAATTCTTCCCCAGGGAGGAAGAGTGAGCCTGGGCTGTCTCTGACTCGAACTGGCCAGGAAGAGCTGGGAAAGCAGACCAAGGAAAATTAAAGTGATTGACAGCAGCAATGGAGGAGGAAAAGGGAAGTTAACAATCCCAAACTGAGAAGTTTTCATTTATCCCATACAACAGGGAAGCCTTACCTAATGAATGCCATAACTCCTTCCAAGTGTTGTTGAGATCAAATGACATAATATATGTATGTAAGATGACTTTGTAAACTATAAAACCCCAGATAAATGTAATTATTATCATTGAGTGGGGGTGGAGATCGTAGTGGATATAATCCTGAATTTGGAGTCAGAAAGACTTGGATTCAAATCCTGTTGAAGATACTTAGAAGACGTGTGACCTTGGGCAAAAGTTTACTGAGCCTCAGTCTTCTCATTTATAAAATAGGTATAATAATTGTCCCTACCTTGGCAGGTTATTGTGATAATCAAATGTGAAAACATGAAGTGCTTCACAAACCTTTAAACCTGGCTAAATGCCAGCTATGATCATTGGTTGTTCCTGAAGGAAGAAGCCACATAACTAGGAAAGAATAGGCTGGTGCTTGGAAGAAAAACGTGGCCTATTTGGGGTTTTACCTGGAGCCTACTTTCTCTATGCTCACCTGTGTCCAGAGGGATGTCATGCCCTTCAAACGCATGCCTGAGTGTAGCTGGGATCTTCTGCTGGTTCCTCTCTGGCCTTACCCCTGAGGGGGCTCCTCTTTCCAGAGATTTCCAAGGAGGCCTGAAAGCCCAATAGCTCTACAGCTCTGGGGCTCTGTCACTCATTTTTGACAATAATATCCTCCTACTAGATTTTGAACTGTCTGTAGGAAGAACCTATAACTCCCGCTTATTTGTTCCTCTTTTAAAAACATCTCGATTGGACATTTCACTAGATCTGCCTCCCCTGCCCATGCTTTAAATCTATGGTCACATGATCTTTTTGATCAGTTCTACGGTATGGCTAATCACCTGCCAGCAGTTATTAGCTATTAGATTAGCTAGTTGGTTTTCATTTTCCATTTTTAGAAAACTTTTTTTTCTCATTAAAAAGTTGAGACTGGAAAGAATCGCAAAAGGTCATTTAGTGCACCGTGAGCTGGGGAAAAGATTGGAAGTTTCTCTCTCTTTTTTTTTTTAAAGCCATATAAAGAAGGATCACAGAGATTTAGAGCAGGGAAGGGCCTTAGAGGTCATCTCTTGTCCAACCCTGTCCTTTTAGAGATAAGGAAACTGAGTTCAAGAGAGGTTAGACCACTTGCCCAAGGTCCCATGGAGAATAAGAGGCAGAATTAGGATTTGTACTCATAATTCTGTGCTCCCAATCCAATGGTTTTTTCCCCTTTATTCTACCACATCATGCTTTCTCTTAGTTACCCAATGCATTTTTTTTTAAGTTTAAAGTAAAGTAAGACATTCTGTCATCTTGGAAACAAGAGCTGCCTGGGGCTGACTTTAGGGATGTAAGGAATTATCCAGGGTACTCTCAGAGCCAGGATTTTCCATGTGTAACCATTGCGAGATTGCAGTTCAGATCTTCACTATGAAAATACAAGAACAGTGTGGAAAATTAGAATGCACAAGTGTAGTGAAGTTTATAACTAAAAAACAAAATATTACTTTATAACTTAAAATAAAAAAAATAACTTTATAACTTAAAAACTCTTAAACATTCAACTCCAGAATTTTAAAGCCAAACTTCCATTTACAAAGTGGTTTCCTCACAACCAGAGCATTGTGGTAAAATAGGTGGTAAGAGGCAAACAGGTGGTAGGTGATACAATGGATAGAGGATGGACCCTGGGATCAAATTTGGCCTCAGACACCTATTAGCTGTGTGACCCTGAGCAAGTCACTTAACCCCAATTGCTTCCTTCCCCCCCAAAAAAAAGAGAGAGAGGGAGAGGGAAATGAGTGCAAATCCTACACAGACGCGCCACGGGATCCTGAGCAAATCATTTCATCTCTTAACACTAACTATGTCTCTTTAATGCACAAATTCTTACCCTTTTTTTGTGCCTTGTCTAGGTTTGGCTATGGACCCCTTCTGGGAACAATGGTTTTAAGTACATGAAATAAAATGCATAGGATTACAAAGGAAACCAGTTATATTGATTATATTAATATTGGATTGATATAGCTATGAAAATTTTTTTTTAATTCACCAACTCCAGGTTAAGAACCCTTTCTTAGAGTCATAATGGAAGAGAAGTTGCTCCCAATGTCAGGGAAATTACATGTCCATTCTACTCTCTATCCACTTCCTCCCTTCCCCCAGGCCTGTTCTATTCCTTACAACAACCTAAAAAGTAAGTAGTACAATGAGTGTTATGGCTTTCATTTTACAGATGAAGACACCCAGACTCAGAAAGGTCATTGTTGTCTATGATCACACAAAAAAAACTAGTAAGTATAAAAACTGGAGTTTAAAACTGGCTAAGTCTCTTTGATTCCAAGCCTAAGGTAGCTACCACTAATGAATTCTCCTTTCATTTCTGTAACAGATTAAGAACACACATCTAATGCCACCTCTAAACTTGGTCAGATCTTTTTCCTTCTTTATCTCCCTCTCCTCCTCTTCCTCTTCTTCCTTTTCCTTCTTCTCCTCTTTTTTCTTTCTCCTTTTCTTCTTCTTCTCCCACTTCCTTCTCACTCCCCTCCAAGTGTAGCCCTTTGACTGAAGCCAAACTTCACAGAACAAGGATTTGTGAAGTTATCCAAACTTCAGTCAAAAGGGTCAATATGTGAAGCTTGGCTTCAGTCAAAGGGCTGCACTTGAGGACCTAGATGGCCATATGTGGCCTCGAGGCCACAGGTTCCCCATCCCTGCACAGCCTGTAGAGAACCCCTAGCTCAGGAAGAAATCAGATCCCATTAGAAAACTGCCTCCTTGGCCCAGAGGTGATTACTGTAATCAAAACTTAATTTATCTTAAGATATTGGTTCAACTTACTCAACCTCTGACCTTCCTGGTCACTGAGCTTCTAGCCTCCCTCAATGCAATAATCTAACAAATCCTAATTCCTGATTAGCTGTTCCTCTTCTTCATTTGCTGACACTGTATCCCCATATACAGATTCTCTTCGCCCTATCACCTACTCCAGTTTTCCCTTCCACCACCCTTGGTTATACACTCCAAACCACAAGTATGTTCTACTGGGATTTATTGGCAAGGAAAAAGAATAATAACACAGACATATCAAATGTTAAGATTTCAGGAAATTGAAAAGGTATACAAAGTCCATTAATAAGCATCTATTAATTAAAGTACTAGGCATTGATAGGTGCTGGTAATTGAATTTCCCAGCACAGAATGAGTAGCTCATCTATTCTACTTAGATAAAAGTCTTCAGTTCTGACATCATTCTTCAGGACCATGGATCACCACTCTCAGCACCCTGCACTTTTCTGATTCAAACCACCAAACAGACTTGTCCTCTAAAGCAGGGGTCTGGGAATTTGCTTTTTTTTTTTAATTTGATAACTGTACTTCAATATAATTGGCTTTATTTTTAATCATCTACGTGTTCTTTTATACATTTAAGAACATGATTCAGAGGAGGGTTTCATAAGCTTCTCCAAACTTCATGAGAGGTATAGCACAGGCAAAATGTTAAGAACTGCTCTAGTCTAAAATACCCCTCAATAGGATTGGCCCTGGCCCTTGCTGCATGCTTCGGACTGAGTCTGTTTGTTGGTGTGATAGACCATAAAGAGCCCTGGATTTTGAGTCATGGGACTCAGGTTTGAGTCTCAGCTCTGAGACCTAGTAGTTATGTGACTTCGGGCAAGTCTGAGTAACAGTTTCTTCTCTAAAATAGAGCTAATAACAGTCACACTACTAGCCTCCCAAGGCTGGTAAATGTAAAGTTGTAAGTTGTCGTTCTATAATCTCAAGCCAACTCTAAGCTAATGGAGAAACTGTCGGTTCAAAGAGGATTTATGAAGCACCTACTACGTACAAGGCACTGCAATAGCTGGTCATGTCATTGGTGGGCTTCTGGTACTCCACTCACAAGTTTCTATTCAATTGCTAGTTCACTAATTCATGTTACCTGTCCTCTAACATTGAGAAAGTGGACTTGGGGGCAGAGGAAGAAGGCAAGGAAAATGCTACCGCAGTTTGTCTGTGGTCAGGCTGTCTTCTGTGTCATTGGGCCCACCCCCTGGCCCCGAACTGTTCCATTCTGTGCAATTGCCAGTTGCTTTCCAGGTGAAAAAAATTCCTAGTTACCCTATACTAACCAAGGCCATAACTGTTTCACTTCCATCATCGGGAACTCTGAAATTGTCCTCTTGTATCATACTATCGATATCTCCCTCTGCTCCATTTCTCCTAAATCTAGTCTTTGAGCCCACTGTGACCTATAGTCATTGCCATCCATCCCTGCCCAGGCCCACCTTCCCTCCCTCCACAGTCTTGGCCCTAAAGTTAGCCAGTTGTGACTAACAACAGTCCTTTTAGTCTTTCCTCATTGACTCCCCTGCTGCTGGTGTTGAGCACAAATTCTACAATCCAAACTCCTCTTCTCTCTTCAGGCTTTTACATTGTTCCCCCACCTCCTCCTCAATAGAGCTCCTTGCTTCCTATTTTACTAAGAAAAATGAAGGTGTCTGCCATGTTTCCTCTTCTCTCTACAATGTGCCTCAAAGACTCTCGACAGCAACCCCGATTCTCTCATCCTTTGTTCTAGCCTCTAAGAAGGAAAGGCCTTCTCCTGGTCAAAATTGGACCCTCTTCTTACCCTTGATCCCATCTCCCTAGAGAGCTTGTCCTTCTATAATGCTTTTCCCTTCTATCTTCAATATCCTTTTTTTTTTCCAACTGGCTTGTTTCTTACTGCTTATGAACACTGTAGGATCTCTCCATCCTTAAGGAAAAAAAAAACCACAAAAACCTCTCACCAGGCCCGTCTATCTGCTCATGCTAACCTAATATGTCTTTTCCCTTTTCATAGGTAGTCTCCTAGAAAAAGCTGCCAATTCTTATTACCTCATATTCCAATCACTTCTTGATCCCTTGCAATTTGGCTTCCTACCCCACCTTTCAACTGAAATGCCTTTTCCCAAGTTATCAATTCTTTCATGCTGTAGTTTCTAACCCTAATGACTTTTTCTCAATCCTTATCCTTCCTGTCCTCTCTGAAACTTCAAATGCTGTTGACCAGTTTCTGGGCACTCTTACCTCCCTTGGCTTCTATGATGATTTTCTCTCCTGGTTATCCAGACTGCTTCTTCTCAATGTCCTTTGCTTCATTATCATTCATGCCCCTCCTTCAAAACATGGTGGCCCCTAAGATTTTATCCTGGGCTCTCTTATCTTCTCTCTCTATACCTGTTGATCCCAGCTGTTTTCATGGATTCAATAGTAATCTCTACACAGACCCCCAGTCTCATCTTTCCTGGTCTAGTCAATAGTCTAGACATCTCTACCTGGCTATCTTGTAGACACATTCAACTCAATATGTCCAAAATGGAACTCTTTCCCCCTAAACCTGTCCCTTCTCCTAACTTCCTTGTTTCTCATGCAAATCCTAGGAGTTGGTGGTATTATTATTACCATTTTACAGATGAGGAAATTAAGGCTAAGCAGTTTGCCCAGGAACACATAGCTAGTAAACGTCTGAGGCATCATTTCAATTACAGGCATTTAATTTTCAATTTCATTTGAGGCATTCCTGATTTAGGTTCCTACACTACAGCTTTCCCAAAAGTATATTCTCTTGTTAGTACAAATCTTGCATTGTATATATTCTAAGAGATTCCATGCCTGCCCTATAGTGATGTTCTTTAAAGAATTCCTTAGTGTGTGATATCTTTGGAGAATCTGAAATTAGCACTACATTGATTTCTAAAGCAGTTTTGAAGCAATGAAATCCTAGCATGTGGAAGGCCTCCTCATTCCTTGCCTTATATTGAATATAACATACATTTTCAAAGAAGTAAAATTTGAGCAGAGAATGTTTATGATAAATGTTTGTTTATCAGCTGAATGAATGGATTGTCCAGAATATATTTTTGGAATACTGTATATGACAATACATGTTAAAGAAATTCTCATTCAAATTCTGAGGCATATTTTGGTGTTTTTGAACAAATTTACCCTCCAATTCAACTTAATGATGCCTTTTGAAGTACATCCTTGTAAGAGCCTGAGTTTTGCTTTTCAGGTGGCTGTGGGGCTGGAGGGATGGCAGCCATGTGCAGAAATAGGTACAGGAGCAAGCAAGGTAGGCAGCTGCCTAGGGTGTAATACAAAGGGGGGCGGGGCAGTTCAAGGGATACTTTTCATATTATTTATTTATTTATTCATTTTTAGTTTTCAATATTCACTTTGATAAGATTTTGAGTTCTCAATTTTCCCACTCTCTTCTCCCCAAGATGGCATGCAATCTGATATAGATAGGCTATACACATCCAGTCATATCAAACACATTTAAGGGGAACTTTTTAGAATCACATATTTAGAATTAGAAGGGACCTCAGACGGCATCTAGTCCAACCAACTCACTTTAGAGAGGAGGAAACTGAGGCCCAGAGAGGTTAATTGACTTGACCAAAGTCATGTAGGTTGTAAATGACAAAGCTGAGATTTCAACTCCAGTCTTCCTGGCTCCAACCCCAACACTCTCTTCACTAAACCACATTTTCTGCTCCCTTTCCTCTCACTCTTAGCACTCATTTATGTCTTAGTGCGCCTTCTAATTTTCTAAACCGTACCCTCCTCAAAACAGGAACAGATCTGATACCATCAATGACACTTTGACAAAAAACTCATTCATACTAAAGAAAATGTCCTCCCACTCTAGGGACAGGAAGACAAGTTGTCTTCTTGTAGCTGGAGAAGCAACAATTTCGTTTCTTATTATTCATTTACTTTATTTTTTTTAACCACAGAATACAGCTGCATGGTTAACTGTAGAAGTGGCTGTATCAGGAAAACTTTCCATCCTCTATAGCAGATGTTCTAAACCAGTAGATTGAAATCTATTTATTACCTGTAGATACCAGGCCCTCACATGGGAGAGCTCTAAGTGTCACCATTTGTGTTTCCTCTCTTTGAGAGATCAGCTGTCTATCTGATAGGTCTTTCTGTTGCCTCCCTTTGTGGTAGAACTTCCAAGGCATAGGTCCTCTGTCTCTCCCCAAACTGACAGCAGAAGGCTGTCTGATAGCAAAAATTCAGCAGCTAGGCCTTCTTTCTCTTGATTTGGGCTACAGATGAGATTTGTTCCTTGTTACTAATTAGGCAAATACTCAAGAGTTAGCAGCAGTACATGAGGATCTTTGCAATCTTTATATCTTAGTGTGAATGAGATGATCAAATCCTTTCCTTAGAACTAAGTTTTGATAGGGTAGGAGATGTGGAAAGGATTTGAGGTCACTTAGGTGTTGGAGAGGGGGAGGTAGGGAACCAGCAAAAGTTTATATGTATATAGATAGATAGACAGATGTGTATATGTGTACGTGTTTGTTTATATTTATATATACACATATGCTATAGAGGAATATATTTATACAAACATATATAAATATAAGTGAATACACATACACACATAAAGAGAAAGATGGCTTGGAATACTAACTTTGTAATGGAAAATTCTGAGCTAGTCATTGTCTACTTCAAAGGTCCAAATCTATCCCAGGATATCACTGCAGCATTTGCAGTTCAGTCTTTCTGTGTGTGAAAACAAACAAAACAGAATTCAGCACCTAGTTAGCAGGCATGATTAGCTAAAATAGGAAATTACTGTAGCAACTAGGTAGGCTCCTCCCCTTCTTCCATTAATAGCATCCCAGGAGTTTCCTCCATCCTTGTCCTTTCCCTCTCCCCTCAACATACATAGAAATCACTGGAGAACACTTAATGTTGTTGTCCACTCTCAGGCCTGGTTTGTGGGACTTGGTGCTGATGTGGCCATTCCTAGCTAACGCTTCTGCCCCATATTGAACAGTGGTGTAGTTACTAGCTTTTCTGGGACCGTGGTGCTGAGATGTGGCAAGCCTCTGACACCTTTGTGGAACAGGAAATAAGCCATGATACCAGGCCAATTTCTGGAGACAAGGGGACTTTGCCATTTTGCTAAGTTGGAGAATGAAAAATTCAGCCCAGCTTATACTTTTGCCCTGACCTGTTAATGATATAAAAGAAGAGGACCCTTGAAGTTTTGACATTGGAGATTTGTCCTTTTCTAGACGTGTACACATTCTCAGGCATGAGTGTGAAAATGCCAAATGGGAAATCTCTCTGAAAAGAGGCCTGGAGAAGTGTAGAACGCAGCCAGAGCCTGACCTCTCCATATCTGGGCTTACGTTTAGGGTTTGCTCTAATGTATGGTTAATGGAGTTTTTCCCCATTGACTTTTAAAATCAAGAACGTTCCCCTTTAAAAGTATTAGGCACCTCACCTTTAAAGCTCTCCCTCTCTGGTATAAAGGAGCTAGGGACAAAGGAAGAAAGAAAGTCCAGCACAAGTTAAATGGCAAGATTGGGTTGTCATGGCCCCAGTGAGCTCAGCACAGTTTGAGACAATCCCATCTCAGCAAGGTCAACTCAAAACAACCTTGGTGGCACTTTTAGGCTGAGATTCTCAGAATAACTAAGGCCTATTTAAACCTTATAGCAGGTTAATTATTAATGAAGAATTTTGAAAAACAAAACAGCCCAAGCCAAGGCATAAGGGTAAGTTAAAAAAAAGCTGGTGAAAGGTCACATTAAGTACCCAGGCAGGCTGAAATACCACTCTCAGGAAACTGAAGTTAGCTTGGAAGAATGGCAAATGAAACTCAATGAAATCCTATGCCTTGTGCAGGAATGGTCATGGAGTAGGTGTTACCATATCTCATATTGTTTTCCTTTAGATCTCTCTTGTGATCATTGCTGTGACTTTCCGAGGCAGGCAGCTTAACTTGCTCTATTTCAAAATGAGAGTGGAGAAAGCTGGGGATTAGGGAGTCATCAGTGGGGGAAAATGGCAATGGTAACATGGTGGTCCTTGCTCTCAGACACTAGATCCAGCTCCCAGACTCACAGGGATGAATGTAAGATATTGGCCAATTATTGGAGATTTGTGTGTGCATCTCACACAAGGTAGGGAAATGATGGTTGTATATTACTGCCAAAGAGGCAGTACTCCTAAGCTGGAGCTCCCTAGAACTTTCCCTTCAGGACAGGCATGAGGCAGACTTTTCAATTATTTCACAGCAGTGGAGGGTTTGGTCTTCTTTGGAAACACAACTCAAAAGCATTTAATGCATACTTACAGATACTTTGGTGTAGATATTTAAGTCCAATGGCAAATCTGAGAACTTAAAAAGCAAAAAACAAAAACAAAAAAAACCCCAAACACACAACTAGACTTGATTTCCCCTTTGGTAGGCTAGGCTAGATAGCCTAGGTAAGGTACACCTTTACAGAGAGGTAACAGGTTACGAGCATGCAATGAGGCATTTATTTTGAACGTGACCAGTGTGTTGGTCTGTTCCAGTGACTGGCACATAGTAGGCAATTTAATAAATGTTTGTTGATTGATTGGTTGTTTTTCTTGACTATACTTGTTTGTAATCATGATAATTAATAATAGGTAATCCTTATATAGTTCTTTAAGGTTTTCAAGGAGCTTAGTTCTTCTGGGGCAGGGTAAAGTCACCGGAAAGTGAGAGTGATATAAAAAAGGAGCATCAATAAAATCTTGAGTTCCCTCCCATCATGACTCACTTCTTCAAAAGCAAAACTTTTTGTGAAATCGCTAATTTTAAAATACATGCAAAACAACATCAAGATAACATCAATTTACACTGGTAGACTTCTGGTATTAAAAAGACAGACCTTTGCATCAGGGAGAATTTTTAGGTTTGTCAAAAAAAACCAAGACAAACAAAACCGCTTGCCAAGTTGGAACAAGCAATCCAGCTTGCTCTATTTCTGAGCCCAAATCACTAGCCATTTGCAGTGTCTGTCTCAGACATACACATGTGTATGTGCATGTAAATGTAAGCGTGACAATATACACATATGTGCACACACAAACATATACTGTGTTCCAAGTCTTATTGAAATATGTATATATACATATACATGTGTGCATGCACATACATACTATACGCACACACATATATAGTGTACATTGGCATGTATGTGTATATGTATCTATGTATGGTATACACACATGGATGAGCCCTCAAAGTTGTCCATTTATTATATATCCCTATATATGTGTGTATATGTATATGAACATATACACACACTGAGTATATGTATATGCATATACATACATGTACCTAACCATACGCTGATAGATGAGATCTCAAGATTGTCCATCTAACTGTAGGTATACTCTAATACTCTGTCCTGAGCCCTCTTCTTTTTTCTCTTTATACTTTCTCACTTGGTGACTTTGACAGTTCTCATGGCCTTAATTGATACTGCTTATACAAAGGATTCTAACTAAGTTGTCAAACTTGAGGCCTCCAAATGAGTGCAGGGAACCAGATTAAAATAAAATTGTGAAATTTTAACAAAATAAAAAAAATAATACACCATAGATAATGTTAATTTGTGGTTTTCTAAGTTAATATGCTGTGGCAATGGTAGTCCCTGAGTTTGACAGCAATGATGTAGACAATAGACATTCTTCCACTTGGTTTTCCTGTGGGCATAGTGAAGTCAAACTCCTTTTTGTGGTAATGGATCTCATTCAAGAAGTTCCATAATATTCCAGAGCAATCAAAATGATGTCTTCCACAAAGAGTAGTAACTGGAGGACCCCTTGAACTTAGAGTGTGACTGTGAGGCACAGAACACTACAAAAATCTGAAAAATTTTAAATGAATTATTACCCAGAAGGTAATGGAGAAGTTCATGTTGGATGTGAGTAGGCAAGACCACATTACAAAGAAGGAACAGATGTAGAATGAAAAATGTCATTAAAGAAATGTGTGAGTCAAAAAACATCCCCCAAAAGATGGCCTGGAGATATGACAAGAGGCAAGGTATTACCAGTGGACAGCTCATAGAATGTGTGGAGGGGAATAATGTGTAAGAATTACTGTTAAGATAGGAAGGGACCAGGTGTCAGATAGTGGAGTTTGTTTGCCTTTATAGGTAATAAGGAACACTGAAATTTATTGGATGGGGGTGGGGGCAGGTGGAACATGATTAGACTTGCACTTTAGGAAAATCCCTTTTGGTGGCTGTATGAAGCATGAACTGGAATGGCTAGAAACATGAGGCAAGAAGACCACGTAAAAGGCCAATGCAATAGCCCTGGGTGGTGGTTGGAAGAATCGGAAGAAGAGTATGTTTGCAAGATATGATGAAGACAGAAATAACAAGATTTGGGAACTGATTGTCTATATAGGGTAAGTGAGTTAAGAATGATACTGAGATTACAGATTTGGGCATTATTATTAGCTTAGCTATGATTATTATGGGACATCCAAGTTAAAATATACAATGGGCAGTTAACGATAAGGGAATAGACTCCAGGAAAGAGATTAGAACTGGTTAGATAGATGTGGGAATCATCCGCACAGAGGTATTAAACCCCTGAGAGGTGTAACGGTCACAAAGTAAGAGAGTATGGAAAGGAAATAGAAGAGGGCCTAGGACAGAGTACCCCCTGTTAGTGGGCACAACATGGATGCTGATTCAGGAAAGGAAGCTGAGAAGGGTCATACAAGTAAGAGAGGAACCAGGAAAAGCAACGATGCAGAAAGTCAAAGAGGAGTGAGGATCCAATAGAACAGGGTGGTCAATATTGTCAAAGGTTGCATTTTTAAGTTGTACTGATGTTTGTTGTTTGTTTTTTTTTTTAAGCACAATTATTTTTCAAGAGTCCTACAATGAACCTTCCCCTATAATAAGAAAGGCAGTTCCGCAAACTGGCCAATGCAACCGAATGAATGAAATAGCCTGGTCTCATATCACAGCCCCCATCTCTCCATACAGAGGAGGGAATGTATGTCATCATCTGTTCTGAAACAAGAGTAGTCATTGAGATCGGTAAGTTCAGCCACCTTTTAAGCATTGCTTTTGTTTATACATTATTGTAGTCATCATATACTTGTGATCATTCTTTCTGCTTACTTCAGACTGCATAAGTTCATGCCAATCTTCCAATGATTTTCTAAATTCCTCAGTCATCATTTCTTATGGATCAACAGTATCTCAGATGATTCATAATCTGCAGTTTGCTCAAACATCCCCTAATCAATGGGCAACTATTTTGTTTCTGGACTTTTGCTGCTTCCCCAAAGTGTTATTAATATTTTAAAATTTACTGTACTTTTCATTCTGTCATTAATCACCTAATAGAGCTTCTTTAACCTTTTCCACTCACAACTCCTTTAGCACTTCTTAAAATGTGGGTCACAAAGTGCTCGATGGGCTATAGAGAGATTATTCAAAGGGTAAAACTGTTTAGTGATGTTCCTCACATAATTTTGAAATGTTTTTTGGAAGAGTTAGATTAATTTACAGATCTAGCATGTCTTTCCTGTCTTTTCACAGCCTTCAGAGTAATCTACTTCATCATCTTTGACAATGAATAGGATGTGATGTGAAATCTCAAATGTTTCTATTTCCTATTATTAGCAATTTGTAGCATTTCATATTGTTGATGATTAATAATTCTTTTTTTGGTAAATGTATTATAACCTTTGACCATTTTTTTAGGACATTATTAATAACTAACATAGAGTGCTTTACTATTTGCAAATTGCTTTACACGTATTATTTCATTTGATCCTCACAATAAACTCGTGGGCCTGTTGCTATTAATACAATATCACCATTACCATTTTATAGATGGGGAATTTGAGACTGAGGGATATGACATGATTTGTCCAAGGTGACACAGCAAATAAGTGTCTGAGGCAGGATTTGAATCCAGAATCCAAGTCTAGCATTCTATCCACTACACCACCTTGCTGCCTTGTTGGCATATTTTGACAAATTGTAAGCTGGGAAATGGGCAGTGGATAGAGTACCATGCCTGGAGTGAAGAAGTCTCTTCTTTGTGAGTTCAAATCTGTCCTCACACACTAGCAGTGTGACCCTGGGCAAGTCACTTACCCCTATTTGCCTCATTTCTTCATGTGTAAAATGAGCTGGAGAAGGAAATGGCAAACAGTTCTAATATCTTTGCCAAGAAAACTCCAAAAGGGGTCACAAAGAATCATATACGACTGAAAAATAAAAACTAAGCAGAAGCTGGATGTTGCCTGATGAGCAGTAGCACCTACCAATTCTAGTTCACTGTGCATTACCAAGAAGGCCTAATTGGGATGGAAATGCCTTATGGCATAGGCCCAGTGTATCAGAAGACGTGCTGATGCTAATAGTAAAGATGAGTGATCTGTAATGAGCACTGACACAGGTAATGGCAACTCAAACATCCACCAGGGCTAGGCCATCAGTACATATAAATTGTTTTTATCATTTTAGACCTATCATTCCTGGACAAATTTTCCTCAGATGGGGGACTGGCAGTTAGAACAACCCAGTAATGGTTGGGAATACCACATTGGTTGGACCCCTCTCCCAATTGAGGGGTATCTGGCACACAGTAGGTGCTTTTATGTAGAATGTCATAAATTAGAGCTATATGGTGGAATACTATACCAGTCCATGACTGATCCAACATAACGTATAAGAAAACATTTGATACTACTAGAGGTATACTGCTTTAAAGGACCACATGGTGATTGAAGATTTTTAGGCTAAGAGATAATTCTGGAGCAGGTTAAAAATAATATTTTACTGGATCAAGATGGCAGTAGGTTCTAAGTATGAAATATATTTATATTATAATATATAAGTGAACAAACATCTATATAGTGCCTACTGTGTGCCGGTTAAGTGACTTGCCAAGGTCACAGAGCTAGTGATTGTGGTGAGATTTGAACTCGGGTCTTCCTGGCTCTAAACACAGCACTCTACACCACATCACTTAGCTGCCCAAAGGAAAGTACTATGGATATACTACTTATTTGGTGAATAATTATTGTTAGACGAGTTTCATGTATGGAGTTAGATCATCATGGTACAATCTGGAGGTTAAGTTAAGCTAGACTATCTTGGACCCCAGGGGACATCTGCCCAGATAGGGAGCAAGGCTGAATGCATAGATTGCTTCTTTTCTGGGAGATATGTTAGCTGAGGAGGTGCCAAGGGAATGAAGGACATATATGGAGTCTGATTCATTGGAAGGTTAAGGTGTTATTCATCCTGGAACATCCATGAGTTCTGGTCAGTAACTTGGTAGATTTCTGATGCTTTAGGAGAGTGGTTCTCAACCTTCCTAATGCCCTTTAATACTCAAATGTGGGTGTATCTGTATGTGGGCGGACCCGCCTGGAGATGGATAGAGGAGCGGTGTCTCAATTCCTTAAGACCATGGGAAACGTTTTCTGATAGTCTTAGGCGACCCCTGTGACAGGGTCGTTCGACCTCCCAAAGGGGTCGTGACCCACAGGTTGAGAACTGCTGCTCTAGGAGTAATGGATGAAGTTACACAAGTAATCAAATGGTATTCCTTGGTGGAAAGTGTGCAATGTATACTGAATGTAAGTTCAATATATAACATGCACATTTCATGTTTTTGTATTTACTCTCACTTATTATAGTTAGTGTTGCATATTAGATGTGACCTATGTATTTGGCTTGCATTCTATAATGTTCCAAAGCTTGACAAAATTGGCATAATGCCATTCTCATACTAGTATCTGTAAGGACCAACATCAAATGGTATATGTGCTGTGTATTGTCTAGGTAACTGGCATCTGATCTATGTAATACAATCTTAATGTGAATGTTATGAACTGGGTATTTGTATGTGGACTATGCATTCAGAATGGTTATATTACTATGTTTTATGCCAACTGAGGCATGCGTCAGCATCAGGAGTTATTTTCATGGGCCACAAATTTTTTTAACTGGAAAGATAGTGTAGGGAGAGTAGGAATTTGAGTGCAATTGCAGGCATGCAGGACAAAGATTACCAAACTCCATTCTGTTTGCTTTGAGCTTCCTTAATGGATCTCTAGGGAAAATTTGCATAACCTTGGTGTTAACTTTCTGCTTGTTGGTGGGACTTCAAAGAAATCTACCCAAATCTCAGTAACAGGAATACATGGGAGCAACTTATACCAAAGGTGATACAGAGCAGTTTAAAAAACAAAGATAAGTTAAAGGATTCTTGCTGTGTTGACTAGGTGTACCAGCCAATTTGACTCACAAAAGAGCTGAATTAGTCCTGAGTCAAAAGACCAGACTTTCCTATGGAGAAGTGCAACTCAATTGAAAACAAGTAGATCACAGTAGCAGTTCAAAGGAGAAATAATAGATGGTAGTGCAGAAGACAAACCAATCTGGTTAATGTTCTCAGCAGAGAACTTCAATAGTTCTTCAGAGAAGCAGCAAGTGATAGCTTCAGAGGCCAAAGTGTGTCCTAGGAGGAATATGGCCCTAAGAAACCTAAAATGGTTTGCTATATCTGTTTAGAAGCACGTTCCTTTGAGTAAGGACAGAGGGTAGGCCATTTTACCTTGCTCTAATTAATTTCCTTTATTTTGAGTTATTGTCTTCTGGCTCAGTTTGGTTTCTAAAAAAGTATCAGATGGGGCTAAGGTTGTAGTTTGAATCACAGTTGACCCAAAGTGTGGCTTTAACCTAACTATAGAGTTCAGGGGGGCACATTTTTAAAGGTATGAATGTATAGAGCTTCTGAAAAAGGCAGAGGTTACTTTCGAGGAGAGAAAAGAGAGCCTTTGTAATTTTGCTTATGTTCTATCCAGTTTACCTTTTATTATCCGTTACGTATTATCAATGTATTATCCGTTGAGCAATCTTGGTCCAGCCCAGCTTACTGTTTTATTTTTACTTTCTAAAATCTTAATTTTTTCCCCCTAACTATACAAGAACCATGACTGACTGAACAGGAAAGGTCAGTTGCTTCAATCAGAGGCATGCCAAATGAGGCAGGATCTTCGGGGGAGTCACTGAGCTGAGGTAAAAGTGGAGTTGTTCCAGCCAATGTTGGAAGCATCCATGTCATGATAATTGATATATATCCTGTCCCCAGGGATCTTGGGTGCTTGTCAAGCAGTACAGCTATTTACAGTGGATTTTGTTCCATATCTTACTGATCTTGCCAATCTGGAGAGGAGCTCATGAAGGCTATCAGCTGGTCTCTAGAGCAATGCACCTCAAAATACTAGACTGGTTGGCATGTGTTCACCCAGCAGCGCAGATGGCAGAGCATTGCAAAGGTCTGTATCCCCAACAAGGGCATTTTGGCATAATAGAGCAGAGGAGCTGGAGTGATATTAGGACTACCATGCTTGTGTACAGAATAGTTCAATTTGCTGGAGAGGTTGAGACATTCATGATAAAAACTGTTTTGCTTGGTTTCTGAAGTGTTTTTAAGTAGGCCTACTTTTATAATATTACTTCATAACTACTGTTATAAAGATGCTTAGTTCTCAGAGGATTCATTTATGATATTGTGGCACTTCACTAAACTGCAAGATCCACTTCATGATTCTATCAGATAAGAAACCTTCTTAAAGCATCTACAACAGGAGTCAATTTACCCAATTCAATTTTCGCATCTCTATCAGTGCCCAGACTGGAAAAATTATGCTATAAACATCAGTCATTTCTTAATCCCTCAAGAGAATCATTGGATAATTCAGAAATTTCTTTATAGAATGTTGAAGAATCTTTACCATGGAGTTCAAGGCAAATGAAGGTAGGACTGGTAGCAATGTACAAGCTAGTTAAGTGGAAGAATGAAAGTTACAGGCCTTCTGAATCCACTAAAGTATTCAAAACTCGGCAACAAATACATTGCCAGTCCCTAAACTAGTTGCCAAGAAATACCTTGGCTAGAGGTTCTGATAGAACCAGTACTTTACACTTGGCTCCTCATTCCCTGTACCCACAACTGCCCAAACTGATAGCTATCTTTAATATATGAATGACCACAAGAAGCCTAATTGTATTAGCTAATAAGAGATACTAGCTAATGTTTAAGGTACTATACTCATGCTATTCATGCTCTTGAAATGAGTAACTGAACATTTAATTTCCACAAGCATGTTTAAATTTTCCAGGTTTTGCACGAAAGCTAGACCACAAGTCACTAAGACTCTGATTTGGAAGGGAGCTCATGCCATCCTTCCATCTGACCGAATTGGACTATATTTCTTTGTTTTGGCTTGTATTTCCAGAGCACAGTAGGTGCTTAATACCCATTGCTGACTTGTTACGTTTTTGGAAAACTCAAACAGCAGGTTTTCCGTTTTTGTTGTTTTTGGTCAGTCATTTCAGTAGTGTCTGACTCTTTATGACCCTATATGGGGTTTTCTTGGCAAAGATACTGTAGTGGTTTGTCATTTCCTTCACCAGCTCATTTTACAGATGAGGAAACTAAGGCAAACAGGGTTAAATGACTTGCCCAGGCACACAGCTAGTGAATGTCCGAGGTCACATTTGAACCCAGCGCTCTATTGGTTGCAGCGCCACCTAATTCCCTTAAGTTTTTCTTTACACCTACATTTCCTTTACATCTCTGTTGTCCTCTTTGGGATTTCTCCCCATTACTCCTACTTCTGCGCCTTGGGCCAAGTAGAACAATGTAAATAGCTCTTTCAGATGTCTCAGCAACTTACATATTAATAGTTATAATTAGTGGATGGGTTGAACTGGTGATTAAATTAGCATATGGAACTCCCACTAAGGAATCTCTACCAATGAGGATCAATACCTGTTTTTTAAATTGATAGTCTTTTGATTATCCTTCATAAAGGAAGTATAAACAGAATCTTTGATAAATTCATTTAATTGTTCTTCTTTGAGGAAGATACTGGAGCCAGGAGGATCAGAATTCAAATTCAGACTCAGATATTTACTAGCTATGTGAACTAGGGCAAGTACCTTAATTAGAAGGACTGTTAGGTTAATAGGTCTCAGGGAAGATTCAAGATCAGGGAGGCTAGTCTTCTGCTAGCAAAATCAATTAGAATATGTCATTGATTTTTCTGGATAATTAAATTTTGGGAGTGGGGTGGGTAGAAAGCTCTCGAAGAGTAGGGGTAAAAAGAAAGTAAAACCCCAGTCCTGATAGTTAACATATCTCCCCACCCCACCCCCCCAAGACCTTCTTTAAGAGATGCCATGTCGGTAAAATGGACAGGACTCAGTGACTGATTGGATCCCAGTCCTACAATGCATATTCTCTCCTCCCTTCATTGCTACCACCCTAGTAAAGGTCTACCTGAATAATTGCAAGACTCTAGATGGTTCTTCCCACCTCTATATACTGATATACTCCTGCCAAAATTATCTTCCTTATACAGCTATCTGGTCACTTTACCCTTTTGCTTGAAATTTTTCCTTTACCAGATATTCAAGAACCTCCACAATTTGACAGAATTCTGCCTTTACTCCCCTCTATGCACTTTACACTCTAGCCAAATAATACTATTGTCTTGCCTTCCTGTTCAACTTTTCTCCTCTCAGTCATTCCCTCATGGCTGGAATGACCTTTATGTCTCCTATTTAATCCCTTCTAATCCCTTAAAACCCAACTCAAATGCCACATCTCTCATGAAGCTTTCACTAACCACTCCTTTTGGAAACATCTTTCCTGTCATATCTCACACTGCACTGTTTTGCACCTCTTAAACATGTTAAACATGTAATGATTATTTATGATTTTGTATCTATTATCCCCTCTTAGACAGGATCTATTTATCTAAACTTTCTCTCTAGCCTAGCACAATGCTCTGCAAACATTAATCACTTAAACCATTTCTTGATTCTGTTGTTAAATTGAATCAGAAGAGAGATCAGGCAGGATATAGATAACACATAATTTAGCTAAGCATACCAAGTCCAGTTAGATTCCCAAGTTGAGGTTAAAATCCCACTTGTATTCCCCAAACTGGCAACAGTGAACTTTATTGAATCACTCTTCTTGCAATATTTTCCTAATTTTGTGTAAAGTGTGTTTGGATGTGTGTAAATGTAGCATCTTTATTAAGATTGAACCCAGAATTTGAAATGAAGTAGCAAAAATTACTTTAAAGAATGCTTTATTAACTACATCCTAAGAATGTACTATAAAAGGAGCAAAATCTAAATAAACTTGAAAGTTTTCCAAAATACAAAGAAAGTAAAGATAATAACTAAACTACACCCACATTCAAAAATAAGCCACACTAAACTTTTTGGTCTAGTTTGTTCTTAACCTAAAAACAAACAAACAAACAAAAAACACAAAAACCCCCCAAAACTTCACATTTCAAGTTATAGACTTACCTCAGTAGTGTACATGAAATGGTTTTGAAACAACAGGTACAGATAGACCAGAGACAGGAGGCTCATTGATATCTAACTGGCTATATGACCAACATCAGATTTAAGGTAGTTTGGTACTTGCCAAGATAAGATACCTTTTCTTCTTCCTTTTTTTTTTTGCACTTGATTTACAGGCACATGTAAAATACAGTAAGAACAAGGTGTCAGAGTCTCATCCTATTAAAAAAACAACTCCATAAAAATTCTCCACCATTGCCAATGAAAGAGAATATTTCTTCCACTGTTCACAGGATGAAGATCTGGCCCAAATATTATTTATTCTAATAGGCTAGGGTTCGGATGCAGGCTTCTAGATATGTTTTTAGAACATTGCACAATTGCTCTATTCTCTAAGTGTTGTTTTCAAAATCATGGCAAAGAATGTTAAGAATGCATAAAGCCATCACCTGGCACTCAATAGTTTTATAGAATAGTTAAATAAATATTGTTTATATATAAAAAAAACCCTTCCCATCAGAAGATGAGAAAATAGGCATTTGGGAATCTTTTAAGTTATATTTTTAAACAAAATCTAAAATATTTGCTAAGGGAGTGATCCTGCTTTCTGTCCACACATGCAAATTTCATATTGCCACCAGCAAAACTTCCATGAGTGGAAAGATTTTATGGATCCATAACATGACATAAAAACATAACTGTATGTTCCTTACCTATTGCACACCTCACTTTCTTAAGTTTTCTAATCAAAGCTGATAAAGTTCATAAAGTGGGTGAGAATCAGCATTTTACTGTATTTTACATTCAGTCTGCTAAATAAAAGCCTTTAAACAGGCCACAAAACACTGCAATAATATAGTTACTTCCTAAAAGAAACAAAAATAATATAACAGCAACAAAAAGCCAACAGCCTTACTAACAACATTGAAATAAAATGGTTTCGTTTTCTGGCAAAACGCACACCACGTACTTTTGGGAACATAAAACAACTTTAAAAATGTATAAGTAGAAGATATTTACAAACTGTGAAAACTCCTACAGGTTTTCCCTCCTCCTGCATGTGCTCTCCCAAATTTAGTTCACCTAAGTGGAAGTTACTTGTGCACAGTGAACGGAGGAAAGCCCCATTTTACAAATACAACATTCCCAACTACAGCAGAAATTTAGCATGAAACATGATCACAAAACTACAAGTAGATAAAACATAACTTTCTAGCTGACAAGAACTCCTTTGGACCCTGTCTACTATTAAAGCGCACATTCTCTGTCACTACAACTTAAAATTTCAAAAACAAACAAAATTCAAGAGAATTGGAAGAGAAATTCAGTTCTGGCTTGGATGATGAACAAGCTAGGTAGAGGCACTCTCTTGCAGGTTCTGTAAAAAAAATCCTGCTTCAGCAAATGTACCAAAGCCCAGATAAAAAGATAGTACCAAAAAAAGTAGTTGAGTGGAGCACTCAGCAATTTCTTCTTTGTTTCTAACAACTCACCAATTGTCCATATTGGACAAAAGAAAATGGAAAATGAGGAAGAACATAGTAGGTGAGAGAGGCAGAAATCTAAGAAATCTCTCAGAAATCTGAGGCCACTTCCTCCTCGACGAAGGAGTTCATTTCAATTTCTGTGAAAAAGAGAATGTATCCTAGATGGCTCCATCATCTTAATGGTTGGCAGAAAGACACGGATTCACTCATCTTAAAATTGCACTTTCCAGGATTACTTTTAAATAAGGTACTCAGGGTTGTGTGTGTATCTTTTAAAGCACTACTCTGTTTCGTGTCTTTAAATATTGAATATATCTTCTCAAAATATCACCTAGCTGCATGGATGTTCTTCTTAATATATATATATATATATATATATAGTCAATATTTTTATTAAAGGCACTACAAAATAAACATCTCTGGAGTGCAGAAGTTAAGAAAATAACCTTCATACCGAAAATATAATTACTAAAAAACCTTTTATAAACATACTATTGCATACATAAGCATAGAGGATCATATTAAGACATCAAAAGTGAACTCTCTGAGAAATGTAGGAATGCAGGTGCATTCACTTTAAAAGTCACAAAAACCAGTGACTTCATGAGTATAAAATACTTCAACATCAATATTTGATAACATTCTTCACTTTCAGGGTTTTACACATATTTACTAAAGTTCAAACATATTCTTCTGCAAGTAGGTACTTTCTTCATAAATAGTAAAGTGTTCCTTCAGTGGTTTTTTGTTTGTTTGTTTTCATGAGCCCCCTCAATCTTAGTATGTCTGATAGACATCATGTATGGGAACCTGAATTGTAGCAGTAGGAAATGGCTGAGGTATGTAGCCAGCATAACCTCCGTAAACTGCAGCTGCAGCCGCGGCGTTCTTCTGTAGTGTGGCTAGCGTGGCTGTGGCAGGAGCAGCAAACGGGACATAACTGGCACCGTAGATCCCGGCTGCGGGAATTCTCTGGACATTCGGAGCCACTGTGTATACGGGAGTTATCGGGCGACCCTAAGGAATGAGGAGGGGGAAAAAAAGCAGATCCTTATGTAAATATCCATCACAAACAGGTCTGTAGCACTGGTACTAGAAAGAAAACCAGGGATGAAGTGAAGTGAAGTGAATAGAGCAGTGGATTTCCAAGCAGAGATCTGGCTTTGAAGGTTTTCCCTACCTCTGTTAACTTACTACCTATGGGACCTTGGGCAAGACATTTCCCTTTGGTGGGTCTATCTTCTTCTGGAAAACAGAGTACTGAATGAGGAGATCAGAGATGTGTATCTAAGCTGATGCATTTCATAAACTGGAGGAACCAATATTTTACTGTATTTTATATTGAGTGACTGTATTAAAAATTTTGAAATAGACCAAAAAGCACTGTAGTAAAATATTGTATGTGTGTCTGCAACTTTATATGTATTACATTGTATGCATATGTACATACATATAGACATACACACAAATGTGTGTGTGTGCGTGTGTGTGTGAGAGAGGCAGACAGACAAACACAGACTTCTAATAACAATTAAAAAAAAAACCCTTAAAAATAACATTGGCACAAAATGGATTCATTTTCTGGTTAACCACAAACTACATACATTTGCAACAACTTTGAAAATGTGCATTCAGTTCCACTATAATTTGAAAATGCAAATTTGATTCAACAGGATTGCTATATTAGGGAACAATTTGAGCATAACATGAATTTCACGTTTGCTTATGTGTGATTTCACCCCAAATCTGCTGAAATCTGAGCTGCTTCACAATTCCTTAACCCTTCTGACACCCATTTTCACAAACAGACTTCAGTCAGGTCCTTTTCAAGGGAAACTGCATATCTTCTATCTTCTGGTGGAGTTGGAGCTGTGGTCAGAAGATGGCAGATCCCCAGGCATCCTCCCCCACCTTCTATCACAGCCCCGGGTCCAGGAGTTTGGGGATGCCCCTCGCCCCGCTTTTAGTTTTCAACTTTGCCAGCAAAAGCAGCAAGCAAGAGAAATAGCAGACTGAGGCTGCAGAAAGTGCCACTATCAATCATAGTATTTATAGGTTTCTTCATCATCTAACATGTATAAAGCTGTACTACTGTTTTAATTCAGCTCATACTTTTTATCTAAATGTGTCACTGAGTGTTGTCCCTCTAATCCCTCTCCCCCATAAGCCCTGTGGTTTTCAACAGAACGATTTTGCATAGGTTGGTGATGCTTTAGGAATACATATGTTGAGTTATATACAGTTAAAGAGTTAACTGTACATTAGAAGATATTTACAAACTCTTACCATTCTCTCCCTCTTCCTCTTGGTACGTGGAAGTCATCTGCATCCACTCAATGAGGTATATAAACATAGCATTTCTAACACTCTTCACAAGAGAGATATTTTGCAATAAGACATGATCGACGGTAAAAATTTCAAGTATAAAGACCCCTTTTTAGGTTAAAACAAATGTAGATTCTCACATGATAGTTGATAGCGCCCTCCCACACCAACAATTCATCAGCCATCCTCACTCCTCACCCAGATTTTATAGGCTACAAGTTTGGGAACAACTGCCCACTGTAATCTATGGGATCTCTTCCTGTTCTAAGTTCTGTGGTCCAAAGAATCAACACTTTGCTAGGGTTTTCATGTATACAGAACAAAGGTACAGAATCTCATAGATTATCTAGTCTAAATCATACATAACTATTAATCACTTCTACGATACGCCCCCTATTTTATAAATTCCAGTGGCTTTCTATGGCCTCCGGGACCAAATACAAAATGCCCTTCATAACCTCTTCCAGTCTTCTTACACCACACACTCCTCAGTACAGGCTCTCCCACTGAGTGACACTGGCCTCCTGGCCATTACACAAACAGGACACTCCATCTCGTGGCATTCTGTCTGACTGTCTCCTGCGACTAGAACACTCTCCCTCTTCTGTTCTAACTACTGACCTCCCTGGTCTTTTGAAGTTTCAACTATAATCCACCTTCTACCAGAAGCTTTCCCTCTGTTAATTAATTCCTGGTAATCCTGTCTACAGTTTGCTCTGTATAAATTTGTTTGCATGTTGTTCCCCTTCCCCCCATTATCTGCAAGCTCCTTGAGAACAAGGACCCTCTTTTGCCTCTTTTTTCCGTTCCCAGCATTTTAGAACCAGGCCTGATACACAGTAGATCTTAATAAATGTTTCTTGATGGATTGATGAGTGATTGTCAAAGTTGGCTGAAATCTAAGTACACTGTACCTATATCGTTCTTCCCTGATGGACGGACCCTATTGTGTAAGCTCATTAAAAAAAAAAGATGTGGCTAGTCTAGAATGATCCATTCTTTATAAGGTCAAGCTAACTTTTTAGTTAATACTCCTTACCTTATTCAAGGCTCACAAACCACTCCTTGAGAAACGGAGTGAATAGAATGCTGTACTAGGGAGTAAGAACACTTCCAGTTCTACCTCAGACACTCAGTAGCTGTGAGGCCCTGAACACTTAATTTCTGTCAGCCTTAGTGTCCTCATCTGTAAAATGAGAAGAATAATAGCACCTATTTCATAGCACTGGTGGGAGGATTAAAGGGCGACACTACATGTTCAAACCTTAAAAAACAATGCTAACTATTATTACTCCTACACTTCCAAATGACTGCTGGACATCTTCACTCAGGAGAAACCTCAATGCAGGACAGACTTGACAAACATTTACTAAGCACCAACTCTGTACAAGGTACCTTGCTAGAGATACAAAGAAAAAAATAAGGCCCTGCCCCCTAAAAACTTTCATTTTATTGAGGAAAAATAGTGTATCTACTGATTAGCAAATGTAAAGTAGGGAGCAGGGAACAGTAAAATTGGGAAAAATCACCAGGGGCTACAAGTAGGGGGTGGCCTAAGAGCTGAACCTTGAAGAAAGCTGAGGAGAGGATGGAATACGTTTCAGGTAAGGGAAAAGCCTGTGTGAAAGGCTCAGAGATAGACAGAAAACTGAGTTTAGAGGACAGATAACAGTCCAGAGTACAAGAAGAAAAACCATATGAAGTAATCCTGGAATATCAGCTCACCAAAATATGGTGGGTTTTAAAAGCCAGACTCAAAAGTTTGTATTTTACCCGAGGACACTCAAAATTTGTGATCGAGAGTCACATGGCTAACCAGAACTCTGCCACAGGTAGATTACTTTGGTAGTGATATGAAAGATATATTGGGGAAGGTAGAGACCAGAAGGAGGGAAGCCAGTTAAGAGGGTATTATAATAATAGTGTGAATGAGAATTGGTGACAGACCCAACAAGGGAGTCACTGCTGAGTGACAGAAGCATTGGAGGGACCAATCACATTGGGATCGAGCTCTGTGCACCACCAGTTTTTCATCCACAAGTTTATTATCCAAATCTGCCTCCAAGCCATCTTTTTCCTACATTTATAAGGTTAAGCCATTGCTTAGCAATCCCTCTGAAAGGACTGAGTGAAATAGGGAAAAATAAAACCAGCTCGTTTCATTACCCGTTAACCTCCAATACCTTATCCTTCCCAAGAGTATTTCTGACTTTTCAGACTTTGCCACCATAAATCAGCTGCTTTTTCTCCCCTGGAACATCCCCCATTTCTTTTGGGCCCCCTTCTCTGATTGGTGAGTTCCTTCCAAGACTTCCATTTTAGGGATGGATTTGGGCTAGCCATTCTTTATTTACCTCCTGGATCTGCATCCAATTTCCCAGACTTGGCCAACATTCCCTCCTCCAGCCAAGCCTTGTAGAAGCATTATTTCATTTGACCCCCATGACAACTCTGCGAAGTAGACGCTATGATTTGAGTTTAGTAAACGGAGGCAAAGAAGGATCATATGACTTGTCTAGGGTCCCTCCGCTGGTAAATATCTCAGGTCAGATTTCAACTGAGTTCTTCAACTCAAGGCCCAGTGCTCTAGCCATTGCACCATCAGCTGTCTCTATATGCTGTCCATCAAAAGATAAGAACCATTATAGCTTTCTGGACCAAGAGTCTAAAGAGACCTGCCTTCCAGTCTTGGTGTGGTCACTAATAAGTTGTGTGAACCCAGTCACTTAACCTTTCTCATCACTGTTCTCACTTGTCATCATCCCAAGTTACCCAGGTAGTGAGTGATAGACCCAGGAAGTGAACAGCTCTATTAACCCTTCATGTTGAATATCAAGTCCAATATTTGGTGAATTAATGAATGCATGCTATCTTCTCATATCTTCCTCCTCCCTCCTCAGTTATAGAAAGCTATGCCTGGAGGCATGAAGACCTGAGTTCAAATCTAGTCTCGGACACTTACTAACTGCATGGCCATGGGCAAGTCACTTAAAAATTTCTGTCTGCCTCAGTTCATTCAGCTGTAAAATGGAGATAATAGTAGCACCTACCACACAGGATTACTGCAAGGATCAAATGAGATAATGTTTTTAAAAGTGCACAGCAGTGCCTGGCACAGATTAAGTGCTATATAAAATCTTCTGTCCTTTTCCTTCTTTTCCAGGACAATTTGGAATACTAAATATTTGCCTGCCAAAAAAAAAAGTCTGCCCCTGTGATTACAAGCCTTAATATTATAGCTACTGCTGAGCATATGTATCAAATGTCTCCTGCAGGGACAGCCTCCGAACAGTAGGAACCTGTGTTTAAAAATAACTTGACTTACCTCACCCTATTGTGGATCACAGAGTTCTAGGAACATAAGGTACTCAATACCTATCAATACACAAATAAATGGTGGAAGGAAACACATATCACATAAATTTCCATAACATAAGAAAACTCACCTGGAAAGGTGGAGGAGTTGAAACAGCAGGCATGATAGCAGCAGCAGCGGCGGCGGCAGCAGCACTGGCTGGGTCTGGTTGTACTGCTATGGGGTTGATCATATGTTCCATTGTATGGATTTTGCCATCTTCCAGCATCTTGGGAGCAGGGGCTGCCTGAAACATGGAATACTGGGCCCCAATAGCAGGGATGGCCACTAAAACAGGATCAGGAATGGGAAAAACCAAGCTGATTAAGATTAATATACATTCTCTATGGTGTAAAATAAACCATACCAGCAAGATGCTGCCACTAGCTGAGAAATGATCTTTTAGTAATAACATTCAATACAGAGAAGTCTCTTTCATCTCTATAGTGGGCAGTGGCAGGGGAGGGAGTATCTCCCGTGTTCTAAACAAGTAGGGTCTAAATTGAAAATTGGCCAAGATCTTGATACCTTGGCCAGACCTTACAAGAATGAGTCAGCTACCTTCATTATCACTTTGTCACTGCTAGCCCTGCAACCTTCCTTGGCTTTACTGTCTTTTAAGAGGCAAGAAAGTTGAGGGTTTCATTATAAAACTCAGGGAAAGGGACTCATGCTGTTAGTTCTACATTTGATACTGAACTCTAGACTACTGACACACAATGAGAGAATACCGTATGTTAAATTAAAGACTGTTTATAAAAGAAGAAAGTGTAACAAAGAGAAAATGGTTAGCATTTGCTGAAGTTTTTTTTAAAGCAGTATTCATTAATAAAAAAGGCAATGAGTTTATTTCAACCACCAATTCAAAAGTTGTTGGGGTTTTTTTAAAACTGGGTGTAGAGATAAAGGCATTGAATAGAGTACCGGCCCTGGAGTCAGGAAGACCTGACTTCAAACCCAGCCTCAGACACTTAACACTTACTAGCTGCGTGACCTTGGGCAAGTCACTTAACCCCAATTACCCTGCCTCTCCCTCTCCAAAAAGCAAAAACAAAAAACAAACAAAGAAAGAAAGTTAGCAATATTTCCTGAATGTTTACTTGGTGGAACACTGTCCTAGACACTGTAGGAAGACAGTAAGAAAATATAATGTCCCTATCTTGGAGAGGAATGTAGTATAGTACCTGGAATTGAAATGTATAGATAAAGAAGTTATTTTATGTGAATGATTATTTTTCCAATTATGAAAGTATATAATATATTGATTTTAAAAAATATCAATTCTAGCACAGCATAGAAATGTATTATATGTAATTTACTAGAATTTACATCTATCTAGCTACCTCTTCCCCCTTCCCACCCTCCCCCCCATCCCTAGTGATAATGAGCTGTACAGTGATGAGCTATTAAAATGAATGGAGGACAGATGAGTGAGTTGAACTGTTCATAGGTTTAGTCATTGAAAGAGAAAGGAAGGAGAAATGGTTTATTGTTGAAGAGTTTATCACTTCAAAGGCTCTGTTGACCTTTCATATTATTGCAAACTGGAGAATTTTCAGGCAGAAATGACATTAACAAGAGACTAAGCCATACTTTCTATACACAAATAAATGGGAGAAGGAAATACATGCCACATAAATTTCCATGACATATGGTCATGTCATACTATGCCATTTAAAAAAACCCCACTCTTCACAAGATACTAAATTCTTTTACCAAGTCTTTTCCAGTTTAGATGTTGGGAATTAACTAGTAAACCTATCATTAGGCAATTCTGCTTATCTTCAGCATTTCCAGACCTAATGAAGGTGATCAGTCTTAAGAATGGACAAGAGAAAAGTCCTGTGTAAAAGAGGTGGATGCCATTGTTCCTAAAACAGATGGACAGGTGGAAGTATATAAGAGAGCAAATCTTCTGAAATGCAAAATGCTTATTTTTTTGATAAAAAGAAGCATAGAAGATGAGAGAAAACCAAGGCTACCTAGGACATAAGTGGTTTGAGACTCTTCTGGTGACCAGCTCATTGCAATGTCTCCTGAAATGCTCTTAGCATTACTTTATCCAACTCAAGGGTGTATGTACTATATGTACACAATTCTCTCTTCCATCAACCCCTACATTTTTGCCAAGTACAAATAAGAATCTTCTTCCCAGGAAGAAAACTAAACCTCTAAAATTTGGGTACACAAAGAGACAAGAGAATCCTTAAATGAAAAGGTTAGCTCAACACTTGCTTATAATGTGAGTTGAAAGTAAATGGAGATCTGGTCAGAAAGGTTCCCTATCTGCAGAAAGGATATTAAGTATAACAAATTACTTTTTTATCTCTTTAAAGAGAGGCACTAAATAAGGTAAAAGTACTGTCTTTTCTATGGGCCAATCCAACACTATGATCAAAATGCAATGGACTCCTGGCTTCTTCCATATTTGGGTAAAGTTTACAGAGCTTTGACCCAAGGGAGAATTAGGGTATGAAAGATATAACTAGCTAATATTATCACCTTTTTGGAGCAAATGCTTTACTGGAATTATTCACTCAAGCAATCTTTAGTCTACTCTTGGTGAACCAAGTATGCAGTAAAATGGAAACATGGGATATCTTTGTGTTCCTAACATTGAGTCACTGACAAAAACATGTATGTGCAGATAGCATTTATCTGTAGTGAATGTGTTGCTACTCTTGCTTTTCCTACGTTCGTTTCAGGTATAAGCTCCTTGAGGGGCGGGGATGTTGATGTTTTCTCCCTTAAATTCCCCACAGCACCTGATGCAGAGCTCTACAGATGGTTGTTGATTAATGAATCATAAATATTGAGGACTAATTGACAACTTGCATTGTGGAATTTCTGAGGAGTTAGCTGTGCCTGCTGGGATCTCTTGGCTTGATTTTACCTGCATCGTTGATACTTGGCTGGAGTAAGAGGAACAGGTGATTGTAACTAAGGCTGACACGCATTAATTAGATACTGACTCAAAAACTATAATGTTTGATGCTGCACTTCAATGGCATTCCTAGATCTCTAGTTCATTAAGACCATTATTACAAAGTGGGTGATGGTAGCACTGACCACTGACAAATGAAGACCTTCTGCCCTCTCCACCAACTCTTCTAACAGAATTAAAGGCACAACAGGAGAGAAATGAACTTCCTTCCCTTGGCTGAATTCAGTCCACTCAACTGACTCTGCCCAGTCTCTCTCTGGAGAGGGCAGAAGGTCTAGCCATCAGCGAGCATGTAAAGGTATACTAGTATTGGAAAACACAAAAGAGCCTGGGCATCCACCTGCATTGACTATTTCTAAGGTTCTCTAAAAGTGAAGGCACTTATTTGCATGTGTCTGAGCATAAAGAAGGCTTAGGTTCAGTTTACAGAGAGGTCTGGGGTTTTGGCTGAATGGCTACGGCCCATCCCTCAGATTTATACTGACCTGTACCGGGTTTAATAGCCACTGGATTGACAGCAGATAATTCCAGATTCGGTACAAGCTCATATCCTTTTTCTTGCTGCTTTCCTTTCCCTTCATGATATCGGCTATATATGCCACGGCCTGCAGAGTATCCCCCGAGGTAAGATCCCCTAGGGCCTGGGGCTCTGTTGCCAGCTGCCCCTCGCCCTCGGCCTCTTATGCTCCCTGCTTATAGAAACAACACAAAACTGAGATGAATAACCCCAAGTGACGGTGCCAGGGGGCCGAGCTTCGCAGATCTGAAGTCTCAAGGACCCTGACATTTGGCTGTTTACAAAGCGTCAAAGTTGTCAATGCGAAAACCTCGTTTTAATCAAGTGTTACAGATGCCCCAAGAAACCTCCAATTCCTGAATGAAATTACTATATAAGCACATTATCAATCAATGTGAAAAGTAAATACAGTCTTAGTGCAGCTTTAGGCCATTAAAGTTTAAAACTGAGCTAAGATTTGTGACACACTCTATATGAATAAGGTCAAAACTCTCGGCATATTAGAACACACCCTATCAGTGTATGACATTTACACCATCGGTATCCATTAAAAATCACCATCTTCGAGACCTCATCTTACAAAATAGAGAAATCTAGGCACCAAAATCTATGGTCACATGGTAGGTGTGGGATATAATATTTTTAAGGAATGAAAAAGAAATGTGATTTCGACCTGGGTTAAACTCCTGGCTCCACTAACTAGCTGTGAGACCTTGAACAAGTCATTTGATCATTGTGATCAAATTCCCATCCATTAAGTGGGATAAATAATACCTGGCCTACCTTTTCTACATGATTGTGTTATGAGAACCAAGTTAAATTATACACGGCAAAGCATCTTATGAAGTATAGTGCACAAAACAAATGTCGGCAGCATGATACAATGGATTGGCTCTGGAGTCAGAGGATGTGGGTTCAGAACCTACCTCAGATGCATAACACCTGTGTAATTTTGGGCAAATTGATTTTGGGGGCCTTAATTTTTCAATATATAAAATAAAGGTGTTAAGCTAGATTTTCTTTTAGTTTCTTTCAGCTCTCTTAAGGTCATGATATGATTTTACTTTATATACAGATAGCAATAAGCTCTATACGTTGTAATGACTATTAAAGTGGATATCTTAAGTTCTAGATTAAAAAAAAAACATACTCTCCGTTTACCATGACATATAATTGAGGCAAATTGATGGGCCCAGAAAGTGATGACCAAGGGTATGCAATGATGCCTTAGAGTTATAAATAAAAATGCCTCAGAGAGCTAACATACCTTTCACAAAATAATCTCTGTTGGGCCCAATCAGAGCATTGTAGGGATAGCTATAGTAGGCCAACGTATAGGGATCACATGAGTAAACATAGTTAGGCTGCTGAGGTGTTACTTCCGTTGTCACACTTCCTTTGGCCGCCTTCTGATAGCGTGTGTACTGCTCCTTGTCTACTGGCTTGGCCAGAGTAACTTCAAGACACGAGCCTTCAAGTTCGGTGCCATTGAGGCTGTTCATAGCATGTACAGCATCTTCCCGGCTGGTGAAGTGAACGAATGCATAATCACGGATCTTTTTAACTCTCTCTACACAACCAGGATTAAACTGGCCAAAGCTCTTCTTAATTGTCTCCTCGGTTGTTTCAATCATCAGATTTCTCACGTAGAGGATCTTAACGGTTTCCATGACATCTTCGTCAACATCTATCTCTGGCTCTGCCCAGTCCACTGCAATCTGGTGTCCCCACAGTTGGATTCTTCCAGGCATGAGCTTTCTCCTGGCCATGGCCGCCGCCCTATGGCTCTCATACTCCACAAATGCAAACCCTCTGTTCTTCATCTTATCTGCTGCACTTGCATACACAATAACGTCTAGTACCCCTTCAGTCACTTTGGAGATCTCCTCCAGTATCTCCTCTCTCTTTTTCATCTTAGGGATGCCACCGATGAATAGTCGACAGTTATCCACACTGCAACAGACTCCTAGAAGTCGGCCTGGTCTGATTTCATAATTGTTCAGTTCCCTCACGGCACGCTTGGCTTCATGTTTGTGAGTGTACATAACAAAAGCGTAGCCACGGTTCTTGCCATCAAAGTCCATCATCAACCTCATCTCATAGATACGCCCAACTGACTCAAATACTGGTACCAGCTCATCTTCATACACATCTCGGGGAATTTTACCGACAAAGACCTCGCAGCCACGTGGAGGGTGCAGCCCTTCCCAACCTGGGGGAGGTCCACCGTACTTGCGTTGCCCATTCTCTTGTATCATACTATAACCTGTACGCTCCATGAGGGCCAGGAGGGCAGCCTCATTAGGTGCCCCAGCTATACCTTCAGGAACTTTGGCAGCCGACATGTTGGTGGAATCGTTGCTCATTGTTGTAGTGGAATCTTCTGCTGTCATTATGTCGAAATCATTCAAAACTTGATGAAATCTAAAGAGAGAGAAAAGAAATGTGACTATTCCACAACCTACACAAGGCAAGGACTGCAATTTTATGTCTTAAAACAGTAACATGTACCACAATTCTAGCTGAAAACCAGAGTTAAAAATATGAAAAACAAAACCAAACCAATCATGGGATACATTTGTAAATATAAACAGTTTCAAACAGTCAAATTATGTGGAAAAAACAGAAATCATTTCCTTCTTTGGAACTCATGTTTTAAGAGTTTCCTGGTAGACTGCTATGTTTACTGATTTGCCCAGGGTCAAATAACCAATATATATCTAAATATTGTCAAAGGGAAATATTCCTCTTGCAAAGGCAGAAAACAATTCTAATAATAAATAAGGTATTGCCAAGTTGGATTTTTTTTTTTAAAGATCATATCCTGATATTTCTTTGGAAAAGAACACAAACTTTTTTCACCGTAAGCATGTAAAAAGAAATTCCCTTACGAAGAAGTGGTCACATGACAAAAGCAAATCATTTTCAGAAGAAAAAATGCAAATGATAAATGACTATGTAAAAAGATGGTGCACACTACTAATGAGAGAAATACAAATTAAAATAGTCTTGAGGTTTGCCTTTACCCTTAAGTTCACTAAAATGATTTTTAAAAAAGGAAATAGTGTTAGAAGGGTGGGGAGAAGATGGGCACATTAATATACTGTTGGTGGAGCTGGGAATGAGTCCAACCATTCTAGAAAACAATTTGGAACTGTACAAGATACATGATTCTCTGTGTGGCATTCAAAGTCCTTCAAAACCTGCTCCCTGTCTCCCACTGCTCCAGTATTCTTATACCTTACACACCTACCCCACTGCCCAATCTACTCTTTGATTCAGTGACACTGAATTTGTTACAATTTCTCAAGCAAGATACTTCCATTTCCCGGCTCCAGCTATTTTCACTGTCTGTCTCCCATGCATGCCTAGAATATTCTCCTCCTCCTCATCTCTGCCTCTTGGCTTCACTGGCTATCTTCAAGTCCCAGCTAAAATCCCACCTTCTACAGAGAGCCCTTCCCAATCCCCTTAGTTCTAGTATCATCCCTCTGTTGAATACTTCCAATTTATCCTACATATAGTTGTTTGCATCAGACTGTGGGAAGACCTTATAAGCCCTCGAGGGAAGGGGACTGTCTTTCACTTGTGTCCTTACGGCTCAGCACAGGAACTGGGCACATAGTACATATGCAATAAATGTATATTAACTTGATGCAGTAATCCCTCTCCTGGGAATATGCTGAAAGGAAGTAAAAAATCAGAAATATTCATAGCAGCACTATTTGTGGTAGTAAAAAACTGCAAACAAAAGTAGGTATCAATTGACTTGAGCAATGGTTGGGCAAACTGCCGTTTATAAAAGTAATGGGATACTATGATCCCTGAAGAATATGAAAACTCAAAGAAACTCAGGAAGACATGTACGGAATAATATAGAGTGAATGAAAGCACAAACAAGAGAACACAATGATCCTAATAATTCAAAAGAAAACAATAAGCTGGTACTCATATCAAAGCAATTACCAATCTTATTCTAGAGGCCGGGTGATGATATGTATTTCACCTAGGTAGAGAGGTAGCCACCTAGAGGTGCGTAATGGGACATATGCTGTTGGTCCAGCAAACGTGTTGGTTTGTTTTGTTTTGCTATATTTTATTACAATGGGGATAGTTGGGAGGGGTTGGTGGTGGGAGTAGGGTTTGAGTCTATTTTGGATACTGAGAAACAATAGGAATTAATAGTAAAAAGCACTAAAAAACATAAAATAAAAAAGATAGGAACATCTTCAATGCTAAAAGGAAGGAAGGAAGGAAGGAAAGAAGGAATAGAAAAATTGAAATAAAAGTTGAGAGGCCCCAAAAGGCCAGGGTTTTTAAAGAAGTTATTTATTCCTAATTCCCATACCCAGGTGATGTCACCACAAAATTATCTGTATCCCATCTAGAATCTGCCAGTGTCAATAATCTAAATTATATTTGGGACAGAATGAAATATTCATAACTAAGTGGTTAGCAGAACTTTATGTACTGAGTTAAGTGAATATACTGTTCACATCCCCAAATAACTGATATGCTACCCTCTAAACATTTAACAGTGCTTTGATATATAAAAATAAAATTCCACAAAACTAGGGCATAACAAGAAGGCCCATTTAGAAAAAAAGGGACAAATGAAAGTTATTTTTAAAAAAGTCTCATTGTGATCTAAAACCTTTTTTTCTCCCATCTCGCCATACAATACACTATTGCATTACATATTACATTAAACATAGGGTGTCCCAAAAATCTTAGTGCATTATTATTAAGCTATTAAAGTGGCAAAAACACTGGTGGTATGTGTGTTCTCAGCGCAACAGGCCTGGATATCATTTTAGACCAGCAGTCCTCAACCTGTGGGTCACGACCCCTTTGGGAGTCAAACGGGTCGAAAACACTTGTTTCCGATGGTCTTAGGAACCGAGACACTGCTCCTCTATCTGTCTCCAGGAGGGTCCGCCCACATATCAGTATTAAAGGGTTGCAGCATTAGGAAGGTTGAGAACTACTGTTCTAGACATAGGACTGATTCCTTTAATTTCCCAAAGAGAAGCATTAAGTGATCTTGCTCAGACACTTGTTTATAAATTCTAATTAGTTCATAATTAGAATATAATTATAACAGTTTACAAATTCTAATGCCAATGACGTATTAGACAAACATGGATTTTAAAAACTATTTTAAAATGAAATTATAAAGCATTTTAAACTTTGCAAGGTGTTTTACATACATTTCTTCATTTGAGCTTTATATAACACTATGAAGTATACAATAGGTATCATCTCCTTTTTGATAGTTTAGATGCAGAGAGTTTAAATGCCTGCCTGGGATCCCAAGATGGGATCTGAACCCAGGTCTTACTTTCAGTCTAGCACTATTCACTACCTCTGCTGTCTCAAGAGTAAGATAATGTAATGGAAGGTTTAACCAGAGCCAAGGTATTGATATATAATAATTATATGGAATGTTTTAAAATATAATTGGGGGATGGATAACAGGATTGTGATGGAATACTACTGTGCTCTAAGAAATGATGATCTTAGAAAAACATGGATAGACTTGCACAAAATAATGAAGAGTGAAATGAGCAGAACTAAGAGAATGTTGTATACAGTAACAGCAATATTGTTTTAAGAAAACTTTGAGCAAATAAGTCATTTTCACTATTATAAATAACCAATTACCTACAAAGGACATATGAAGAAAGGTGCTATCTGCATCCAGAGAAAGAACTGATAAATAGAAGTGTATATAGAATGAATAAATTAAATTAATAAATTAATTTATAATAATAAATAATATAAATATAATAAATTTATTTACCCAATAAATAAATAATAAAAATAATAAATAATATAAATTAATAAATTAATAAATTCACACACACACACACACACACACACACGTCAAGAATGACCAGGAAAAAACCCAAACAAACCTAAACATCATTCCCTTCCATTTATTTTATCCTTTATAGCCTTCAGATGGTTACACTGACCTGACCTCTTTCCTAGCCATCTTAGATTTGAGGGACAAAATATCTTCAAAACATTTTTTAAGTCCACGGATTTTTTTCCCTTGCAGCTCTGTGTATCTCCTGAAAGAACTAGCAAACAAAAACAGCCCTCATAGCCCACTTAAAATTATCTGTAATCTCAGAGACAGAATAGCTCGGTGGCACAGTGCTTAGAGTGCCAGGCTTGGAATAAGGAAAAGACTCATCTCCCTAAATTCAAACCTGGCCTCAGACACTTACTAGCTGTGTGACCCTGGGCAAGTCACTTAATCCTGTTTGCCTCAGTTTCCTCATCTGTAAAATGAGCTAGAGAAGGAAATGGCAAACCACTCCAATATCTTTGCCACGAAAACCTCAAATGGCGTCACTAAGAGTCAAGACGTGACTGAAAATGACTGAACAAGAACAAGTTCCTCCTGAAAAGCTTTTTGAAAAAAAAAAGACCAAACCATTTCCTCTTTATAGCCAGTGCACCCTTAGTACAACAGCACACACCATACTACTCTTGGCCAATAACTGCTCCCATTTCTACAACAAGGTCGGGAGATGGACCTCTCATCTTCAAAAAGAGTTAAGACGCCACAACTGAAAACTATGTGGGATAATGTCAGGTACAAAATTGAAATACGTGTTTTTTCTGAAGGGGAGAGGAAAAAGGAAAAGATCTGTTTTTCTTCTTAGAATCAAACTTGTAGAGGTGACAGGACCCTAAAACACTTACCTAAGATATCTTTCCAGTCTAGGACCTAGCACCGATGGTGAAAAATTTCTGGAGAAATACTCTAAGATCTCACAATTTAATTAATTAAACGTGTCACAGACTGAGATTTAGAACAGGCCAGTTAGTCTTATCTGTGCCCAGTGTACAAGGTAAACATGCTCCTCCCTTCTTCCAACTTCACCAAACCTCTCAACACTACCACCATTTCACTTAGTCTCCCAAGTTTAAAACCTTAGTGTTATCTTTAAATCTTTCCTCCCCCTCACCTAAGAATTAAATCAGTTTAATTCAATTCAATAAGTATTTATTCCCATGGTGACTTGTACCTAGAATATGCTTAACCAATATTTGAACTAAGTCCTTTCACTCCAGCTCTGTATATCTGCCTTCATTCCTTCCCCTCTAATCCTTTACCTGTCAGTTCCTATTGTTGTTCAACTGTTCAGTTGTGTCTGACTCAGTGTGACCCCCTGGACCATAACACCCCAGGGTTTTCCAGCTTCTGCTATCTCTCAAAGTCTGTAGAAGATCATGTTTGTTGTTTCCATGACATTCCCTATCCATTTCATCCTCTGCTATCCCTTTCTTGTCAGACAATCAGAAGTTAAGTGACTTGCCTAGGGACACATAATTGTCTAAGACTAAAATTTGAACCCGGGCCTGCTTGATGCAGGCCTAGTGCTCTATCCACCAAGTCACCAGCTGCCTCTTGTGAATTTACAGAATTTATAGAATAAATATAAAAAGAATTGATACAAGAGATGGAGAGAGGGCATTAGGAATTAGGTGAATCAGATAAAGCTTCATGTAGGAGATGGTGATTAAGCTGCGTCTTGAACAAAGATTCTGTGAGGTGGAGGTGAGGAGGGAATTCATTTTAAGCATGAGACAGCCAGCCAGTGCAAAAGTACATAAACAGGAGACCAGAAGACCTGATGTAAGGGATGAAAAGCAGACTAATAGGGGAGTAAGACACACAGATAATTACAATTCAGAAAATTGCAATAAGTTTATTCAGGAAATATAAACCAAAGCGTTATGGGAGAGCTAAAGGCTAAGGGCGGGAAAGGTTTCCTGGAGGGGGTGACATTTGCTTTCAAGGATGGCTAGGAATTGACAACTCATTAAAAAAGACTCTGATATTGGGAAAGATTGAAGGTAAAAGGAGAAGGTTGGATATGACTGAACAACAATTGTCTTCATCCATTTGAAAGTAAACTCCTTGAGAGAAGGGATGGCTTCAGTCTCTATTATTTATATTTCCAGAATCTGACAACAATTGTTGATGGTTAAGAGTTGTAAATGCCACAAGGGCAGGGACCATGTCAATAGTTTAAAAAAAAAAGACAAATATTTATTTGGTGTCTACTATGTGTACAAATTCCTGAGAATCCTATCATGGAGATTAATTTCTCCCAGTTCATTTAGAACCTGTATCTCCCCCGTTGTGCACAGAGTAGGGGCTTAATAAATGTTGGCTGAATTGAATATAAGAATGCTGGCATCCTGTAGGTTTCTGTATTGGTGCACATGCTTTTTGGCATAGCAACCAGTCTTACAAGAATATCTATATATATTAAAATCAACTTTCCAATTACATAGCTAACATAGTGAATTTTGGTGATAAAATTGAAAAGATTTATATTTACTATCTTTAGTAAGGATCTGACAGCCAAGATTTATCAATCAATAAACATTTATTAACATTTACTATGTGTCAGAGAACTGTTTAGATACTAAGTACTAAATATACACACTCATTCTCCTTCTGTACTATGAACAGTCCAAATCACTACTAAAAAAAAATAATTGGTCACAGACACATTGTATGTGTGATGACCAACTTTGATAAACTAGACTCTTCTCAGCAATGCACAGTTGCTGAGTTGTCATAGAACAACTCTACAAGTCTCAGGATGGAAGGAGAGATCTACATTCAGAGAAAGATCTGGAAAGAACAGAGTTTAAATGGAGACTGAAGCAATCTACATGCCATCGTTCTTTTTCACGTTTGGTTCTCTTTCTTTTTTCCCATTGTCCACTCCATTGGTTATAACCCTTCTATACAATCAGACTAATGTCCAATGTGAAAGCATTTGCAGATTCTATACATGACTGCATGCTACCTTGGCGGGGGGTGGGGGTGGGGTGGGGGAGAGAGAGGGGAGAAAATTTGAAACTCAAGGGATTCTGGAACTGAATCTTGTAAACTAAAAGTAAATAAACAAATCAATTTTAAAAATATTGGGAAAGATGACAAAAGATGAGAGTAGTTAATATTGGAAAGGTGGGACTATGAATTGGTCAAATCATTCTGTTAAGTAATTTGGAATTATGCAAAGAAAGTTATGACAATGTCCGTACTCTTTTACTCGGTGATTCCACTGCTAGGCAAAAAGCCCATGGAGGTCAATGATGAAAAGAAAGACTATTTTTAAACACAACAAAACATTTATTGCAATACTTTTTGAGACAGCAAAAAAACTGGAAATAAAAAGTAGATTGTTGATTGGGGAATAGCTAAACAAGCTATAGACATGAATCTAACAGATTAATATGCTTCAAGGAACAATGAATACGATGAATATTTTTAAAAGCATGTTGGAAGACTTAATATGAAATGATGCAAAGTGAAATAAGCAGAACTAGGAAAAACCAACTTAATTATTGTATTGATGTAATTGGGAAGAGCAATAACAACTAAATTGAAGTTAAACACTGTGAAATTATGGGTAAGTTTAGCCCCATAAGAGATAAGATGACTCCTCCCCCTTTTTGCAGGTGGGACACAATTACGACTGTGGAATACTGCAGATATCGGAGAATTTTTAGCTATAGTTTTTCCCTATTATAAAGAATAGTTCTTTGGGAGCAGAAGGAGAGAAGGTTACTTTGGAAAATATAGATGTAAAAAGAGAAGATATCACTGAATATTTATTTTGAAAAATCACTAAGATTGATTCTATAGAGAGCAAGGAAGCTATTTGATCTTAATTTATGAATGCACTTTTAGGTATCCACACCCAATGCTTTAAAAACAAAAACTACTCTTTCATTACATAGTAGCTGGCAGAGACTCTCCTCAGTCTCCCTGAAGGCAGGGATTACCTTTGTTTTCTTAGTGCCTAGTACAGTGCTGGCCAAGCAGTAGGTGCTATAAAAAAATATTTGTTTGGGGCGGCTAGGTGGCACAGTGAACAGAGCACCTGTCCTGGAGTCAGGAGGACCTGAGTTCAAATCAGGCCTCAGACATTTAACACTTACTAGCCATGTGACCTTGGGCAAGTCACTTAACCCCAATTGCCCTGCCTTCCCCCCTCCAAAAAGTTTTTAAAATCTGTTGAATTGAATTGACTGAACTTATCTTTATGACTCAACCTGCTGTTCATTTGATAAACCCTAGAATAAGTGAAGGACCAGAGCCAAATCAGCTATGAGTATATCATACCCAAGCAACTTTGAATGGACCTTCCCAACATATCTTGATACATGAACTAGAAATGTGTCACCACAAGGCTGCTAATATTAAACAAATTGTTTGCCCAATAAAATCCACTTGGAGCATTTCATTCTCATCTTGTCATAGAAATACAAATGCTTGCAAGTTAAACAATTATCTTGAACAGGCCAGATTTTTTTTTTTTATCTTTCACTTTAGCTCTGGTTAAAATAATTGAATGGGGTTAGTTTATTATATTTGAAAACCAGATCAAGAGTTTAAAGTAGCTTTCCAGTTTGAACTAGTTTGTCATTTGCTTTCGATTAGAACTTCAACTTTAACGGCACTAGGACTCCTCAGAAGGAGTCATCAATGAGTGGCCCCGGAAAAATCCCTGACATTTCCCTCTCTTTACACAGACCGAAGACAGGGCAGCTGTCTGTCCAGGTACTGTACCAGTACTGCATAGTTACTAGCTTTTATTTCTTGGAAAAATATGGGTTTCTCAGGGATAGTTAGTTCCTTATTTGTTAATTAACTGACAAAGCCCAAGGGGACAAATTAACTTGGAAACACTGACCTCAATTAGACTGGTTTCTGTATTTCCTAGTGTAAGGATGCATCACATATGTTAGCAAGAGGTAGTTCTACATTTAAAAAAAAAAATCAGACCTCTGCTTTGACATTTTGTACCAACACTATGACATGTCAGTGTTTTTCTGATAGCTTTAGTCTCCAGGGCAATGCACAAATCACAAAACCTGTTGTATAGAAAAGCAAACATCTAACATATCGCCCCCCACCCAATATTCTGATTTATTTAGGGAGTGGCACAGAGTTCAGTTTGCTAGCTTCTATAAAGAGGTAGAGTAAGAAGAATTAGGCACTGAGAGACCTATGTCTTCGTTCCTGAACAACCAGGATCACATCTCTAAGTCCCCTGAAAGCTCTAGATCTGTAATCGTGACACTGAGAATAATGGGTGTAATGTACCAAAGAATGAATGCCATGAATACTCCCACAAACCGATAAAAGTGGCAAAGGACAACCCCCACAGACCTAACCTTGCCCGTTGATCTGACTGCCTGGTGCCAAGCTGACACCACCCATTAGAATAAACAGCTAAGTGAACACTCCCACAAACAGGCAGGCCTTTGGCACTGGGTCATTTTAACTGCCTTAGGGTTTCAAAGTATAAAAAGAGCACAGCTCAAAATGGAGACAAGAAGGATTAAAATACAGAGCATAAGACCAAAACAGTTAACTAAAAGGTCTTCTTTTCTTAGTAGAAACCAGGTTCAAACCTCACGCTGGCAATTTAATTCTCTTCTAAAAGTACCTCCCAGAAGATAAAGGACATTGGAGTGCTGGTCTCTGGAGGAACAGAACTTGTTAAAAGATCACTTCTTTTTCAAAAGGATATCAGTGTAGGCCTTTTAATAGACAATAACATTTTAGCTGTTTTGTTTTTTTAAACTCTTATCTTCAGGCAGTCCTAATTTGAGAATAATTCAAAAGAAAATGGCCCTTAAAGTGTCTGGCCTGTACAGAATGTGTTATACATTCAACAAGTTCCAGTGCTTGATAAACAAATGTGAAATCATGTAGCTCAAATTTCTTAGGTGTCATTATTATTATTTTGGGGGAGAAGAAGGGGAAGGCAGGGCAATTGGGGTTAAGTGACTTGCCCAAGTTCATTCGGCTAGTTAAGTGTTAAGTGTCTAAGGCTGCATTTGAACTCAGGTCCTCCTGACTCCAGGGCCGGGGCTCTATTCACTGCACCACCTAACAACCCCTACCTATTACTTTTAAAAAACATATCTGAGAATGATGAAGTTAAATAGGAGGTGGCACTTGAATTCTGATTTAGAGGAATTCTAAGATGCAGAGGTAAGGAGGAAGAGCAGACCACCTGAAATAAGGCCCTGAGGCAGAAAATGGATTGTCCACTGAGGGGAACAGCTCTTTAAGCCACAGGATGATGCTATGCTCTCCACTGGGGGAAAGAATACTTACAATGATGGAATCACGGATTCTTGAAGAACATTTCAATAAGTTCTAACAAGGAGCAAAATGGACTTTGAGTTTCAACTTTGTTCTTACTTTCTTTTTTAAACTAGGAATGACACAGGTGAAAGTGATAAACCACCACCATCCACCTGAACACCTATTTAAATACACTTTAAACTGAATTAAATACACTTTAAACTAAAATTCTACCAAGCAGGCAGGAAATTCTGAAGAAGAATAATGCTCTAAGGTAGGAAGGAGTTCTTAACAATTTCCCTATCATGGACTCTTTAGCAACCTGGTGAAATCAATGGTTAAATGCATAAAATAAAATACATAAGATTACAAAGGAAACCAATTACAATGAAATATACTTAGCAAAATATTTTAAAAAACAAGTTAAAGGACCCTAAGGGCCACAAGGTGGCACAGTGAATAAGAGTGCCAGGGCTGGAGTCAGGAGGACCTGAATTCAAATCCAACCTCAGACATTTACTAGTTGTGTGACCCTGGGCAAGTCACTTAACCCTGTTTGTCTCAGTTTCCTCATCTGTAGAATGAGCTGGAAAATATATGGCAAACCACTCCAGCATCTTTGCCAAGAAGACCCCGAGTGGGGTCAGAGTTGGACACAACTGAAAACGACTGAACAAAGGACCCTAAGTTAAGAGCCCCTGCTCTATGCTAATTTATTACTAAGTCACTGGAGGTGGATTAAGGGAGAAGGGACATATTTTCTTTCACTCTAGAAGGAAAGAGGGTCTGCGAGGCATTAGCTCCAATGATAATAACAATAATACATCATCAGCACCACCGAGCCTTTTACAGTCCTGCTACAACATGTTGTTTGATCCTAAATCTTTTAAGGTATTGTGTCCATTTTACAGGGAGGGAATCTGAGGTTTTGGAAACTGAAGATCACTAACTCTAATTCCATTGTTGTATCATAAACATGATTTCACTTGGTTAAGTCAGTGGACTGTGTTTTTTGTTACTGAGGTCCCTGAATTTCTTAAGGACTGTGTGATCCCTTTCCATGACCACAAAAAGGCTATCTCAAGGGTATTGCAAGGAATGAGTTTTGGGAGAACCATCAGATCTCCCTATTCAGCAAGCCTTGACTAACTAGAAAGGTAGCTCATGCACCATGATTCATTCATGCAAAAGCGTTTCATGAACTTCAAAGCATAATGCAAACGTAGACTATTATTACTAATGGAAAGTGTCCAATACCCAAAACACAAACACCAATGGTCGTACATAACACAATTATTTTACGTACTATTTGAAATTCTCCAGAGAGCCGTTAGAAATGGAAATTGTTTAGAAAATCATATGCATAAAGGTGATAATTGAATCCATGGAAGCAGATGAGATAATAGTAGCTGACATTTGTATAGTGCCTTATGGTCTGCAAACTGCTTTACATAATCTCATTTTATGATCACAACAGAGTATTATACCCATTTTCTAGATGAAGAAACTTGAGGCTCAAAAGAGTGATTTGCCCCTGGTTGTACAACTAGTTAAGTTTCAGACGTAGCATTTGGTCATAGGTCCAAAGTTCTTTCCCCTGTATCACTATGCTTTAAAAAAATACAAAACTATATATATAAAATATGTATATATTTATATATATATAAACTATATATAAAAATTATAAAAACATTTGCAGAATGTTTTTAATGAATAATCCTGTGAGATATGTAGCACAAATATTTATCCCTATTTTGTAGATAAAAAACAACAACAACTGAGGTTCTGAAGGAAGGTTAAGTGACCTGTCCGTGATCACATAGAATACAGTTTGTTCTGAGGCAGGATTCAAACATAAGTCTCTTGACTGGGGTCCAGTGCCTCTTCCAGAACACCAAGGGATATTTGTAGAAAGAGAAAAAGACAAAGACTTAGACAAAACCAACATTCAAAGGATGTGACTATGAGGGAAAACCAAAAGAGAGAGGTTTGGGTTCTAGTCTTAGCTGAGATGCCATTTGCCCTTGGATGAATCATTATTATCTATAAGGGGTTGTAGCCCAGATTAATAATGACATCTATATAGTTTTATAAGTTACAAAGCACTTTCGATATGCCATTTTAATTCAAGTCTCCAAACAACCCTGAGAGTAAAAGGGTGCATTAAGGTTAGGACTTTGGACAAGTCCATAGGATTTATTTTTCTATTTATCCTATATTTATATATTACATATAATATTTATATTATATTTACTATTTCTATTTATTATCATCTCTCTATTCCATAACTCACATTTTACAGGGGAAAAGTAAGGTCTAAAGAAGTTAACATTACCCAAAGTTAACTAAACATTAAGTAGCAAAATCAAGACTGGAACCCTGGGCTTCTTATTCTAAACCCAATGTTCTTTTCACTACACAACATTCGCCAATCTCTCCAGTTCCTTTTAGGAACAAACTTGCAATTATTTTAATTCCGAGTCGCATGCATACTTCCGCAAAGATTTTAACTAGCAGTATGGATTAATGAGATATTATATATAGCATATGTTTTGCAATATTGGAAGGAGTATCACACATCCACTTAGGAAACAGAATGTCACAGTGCCTGCTCTGAAACCAAAGGCCTTGAATTGCAAATGATACATTACCTTCCATTTTAGGTGTGACCTTCCACTTTCCTTAGGATTACTAGGTTCATCCTAACACTGGAAATCAGTTGTAACTAAGAAAGTACATCTGCCATGGCACAGAAAGCCAGGGCTTGTTAAACAAGATTTCTTTGTATCGTTTTTTTTTTTTAAAGCAAATAATGCCAACTATCAGGTGATTAATCCAAAGGGAAACTCATCCTTGCGTTGATGTCTTAAGCTGGGGTAAGGGCATTTTACATTTTAAAATGTTACAGCCACGTTTAACAATATGCCTATTTATAGGATGTTTCTGGTGAGAACATAAAAAGGAAGTGAAAACAGTAGGAGACAGTTTGAAGGCAACTTAGTTTCAAGTGTAGCATTTATCTTGATTAAAAAAACAACAACAACTCAACAAAGTCCAACCCACCATTTTCTCTTTGTTACACTTTCTTCTTTTATAAACAATTTTTGTTCTTTTCAGGGAGACATTTTTCTTTTACTGCACACTGACTGAAAAGAATGAATCCATTCAATTATGCAATAAAAATGGCAGAAGGTGGGAAACCTCGAAACAGAATAATTGAATCCTTTTATGTAAAAACCTATGTACAACAGCAGGAATCAAATGGAAAAAGGATGTGCCAGGGACCTGGGGATGAGAGAGTATTGATGAGAATTTTGCAGGGGTGAGAGGGGATGTAGAGGGGAGCAGAGATCTGTGAGAAGCATTACTGGCTGACAAAATGATGGGCTTGATGCATTCTATTGGATTCTTGAATTGCCATTCTAAGTCTGAGGCAAACTGTATTTACCACAAAGTAGATGGCTATCTTTTTGAAAAATTGTATTAGAAACTTCCATGGGTTTGGTAACCAGAAAAAAAAAAGTAAAATATGCTTTAACATGAAGAAGTCACATTAGATATTTTTTTAAAAGGGTAATCTCCTTCTACTTCTTTCTAAATGATACTTGAAATATAATAGAAAAAACCTCATTACCATAATGTGTTGTATATTGTAAATTGAACGTTAGGCATAAAATAATTTGTTTTCTTTCACAAGGAAACCAGTAGAGAAAGTCACAAAGAAAATTTTCTTCTCAGTTCAATTTCTACTATTAATTCGCTGGAGAGACAGATGCTTTCTCCCTTTATTCAGTTTGATGCCACACTTCAACATGCCTCTTTTGCTATGTACCTACTACCTATATACCACACACATAGACATGTTCATGACCAAAGGCAACCCATAGCAGATAAGACTGACAAAGTGAGTACTAAGTGGCACAGATAACCAAAGCTCTAGAAATCTAGAAATGAGCTTTATTTAATGTCAAGTTTTGTTAAATGATTGCTTCCCAGTCACTAAATTAGAGTGAGTCAGAATTTCAAAGATCTGTCTCTATCCTTCCTTTAAATACAACCAAATACCTATTACACAATGAATTCTTATCCCTTGCAGACCAGCCAGGAAAAATTTTTGGTTTCTCCTGCTCCCTTTTATTCTGTATTTGGCTTCCTTCTTGAAAAGCTCACAACTTAGTAAGACTATTAATATCTATTAAAGGACAGCGACTCCCCTATTAAGGGATAGCTAGAAAAGCAGAATTCAAATCTAGCTTTGTGACCCTGGGCAAGTCAAGTCAAATTTTGACCTCAGTTTCCTAATCAGTAAAATGGGGGTAATATTCACAGCACTACCTTACAGGGTTGTTATGGGGATCAAATGAGATAATGCACGTAAGTGCTTTGTATACCTTAAAATGCTATATAAATATTTGCTATTATTATTATTGCACATAAGTGACTTTACAATATTAAAAAGTACTTTTCTTATCAGAATCTGTGGTATAGGTAATGTAAGCATTATTATCACCATTTTACAGCTGACAAAACTGAGGCTCATTGAAATTAAATGATATTGTCAAGTTCTTGTGACCAGAAGAAAACCAGGATATAATCAGGGAAGTGAGTGAGACTTTAAAGTTATCTAATGTGTTGCTTGTACTTTTCCTAAACAGCAATTCAGTAAATTAATCTTCAGAAAAAAGATGATGCCTTGGATCTGGGGGGTTCAGGGACCTGATACCTGAATCAACCCAACTGCTATAGTTGAAATGAGAAATTTCTTCCCAATTAATTACTACTGCTCCTTACACTTTTCCATGTCTGAATTAGAGCATTGGTAGATAGGATGCAGTTTGGTGCAGGCAGCTTGTGAAGTCAGGAATACCATCCTCTGACACATACAGGTTGAGGGGTCTCTGAGGAAGCCCCAGACAACTATCTACAGGTGAACATCTAAATTAGTAGAGTTAGTTCCCTCACTTGAGAGTTCCCTACAACAATGAGGTATCATATTAAGAACAGGATCACAGACTGAGGGTTGGAAGTACATCCTCTAATAAAGAGGTTGAGACATGTAAAAGTTAAGTTGACTTGTCTAAGGTCACACATATAGGAAGTGCTTGAAGTAGTTTGCATTTCATTAGAATTCCTTCAAGTATAGAACTCAGGTCTTTCTTACTCCAAATCCAGTGCCTTATCCATTACTCCACATGGCCTCCTCTTTCTGGAAGGATAAAACTATACTAACCTTTCAAAAAACTTCTCCAAAAAGTCACTTAACTGAGAGACCTTACCTTCTTTCTCCTGCATCTCAATTCAACATATTAGAATTCCTTAACACACACACACACACACACACACACACACATACACACACACACACACACACACACACACACACACACACACACACGACAGCCAGAACTCCCCCACTTCTCTCTAGCTTGATCTCATTTGTCCCAGTGCCTGCTTCTGATTAAAACTACCACCTGAGGTTGAACACAAGACCTCCAGCTAAATGGCTGAAGGAAACAGTCAGCCATTTTCATAACTGAAAGAGAATCTAACTAATCTGGTGAATCCCACAATGGACAGCAGTGTTTGTATAGCCATTGTTACTAACAACAAATAGTACACAAACCATTTATAAACAAGATAGATAAGCAGGCTTCTGGAAGCATTTTCAGCTTGGGAAGGCTGGCAGTTCTTATTTTTATAATGGCCATACTCTAAGCAATGCTCACAAGTAACATAAACAATCCACACTGGAAAAAGAACCAACGCTACCGTGTTGGAAACACAATTTGTCAAGAGAGTTGTAACTCGTCTGGTTCTCTCTTGTCCAACATGAGCAGGTACTTATTTTTATGGAATAGTTTTAGGTGAAAATTTATGCTATATTCTATTTGTGTTCATTTTCCTGTGGACAAGTTTCTGATGATGAAGAGATAAATTTCAACATGGCTGATGAAAAAAACCAAACAATTAAAAAAAATTTTAAAAACCAAACCAAACAAACAAGCAAACAAACAAAAACACAAAGTCTGGCTGTTTTTGCACTTGAAAAACAGCTTGGACCATAATAAAACTACCTTTAGAATATAGCCTAAACGTTTATCTACTACCCTTTTCTCCTAGGTGCTTTCGTTAAATATGTTTGCATCAAAAGCTTCCTGGAGTTAGGTCAGCTCATTCTCCTGGCTACAGGAGCTGTTGGTTCCCACTGTCTCTTCCTCTTGTGCTTAATTGTCTGTCAGGAAACCACCTGCTTCCTAAGTTGGCTTCCTTATCTAAAAGCTTCACAATGAAGATGAGTTCAGAATTACTGGTCAGGCTAGAAGTGAGGAGACAAGGCAGAAAAGACCTTGACAATAGAACTGAAAAACAACCACTGCTCTCCTTGAAACAAGATTTTCATGGTTCACCTTTAGCCACATGCCAAAAAATGAGGTTTGGAGGGAAACCTGCCTAAGTTAATTAGGAAAGAAGTGTTTGGATTTAAGCAGTTATGTTAATATATTTCTTTTCATATTGCTGATGTAAATTAAGGACATAGGTGATCAAAAGATTAACTAGTTAGATAGTCTTTGATACCAATATGAAATACATTGATCAACAAATAACTTACAGTTTAGATTCCAAGAATTCAAAACAGGCAAAAAGCTCCAACTGTTTCTTCTCTGATATTTTTCAAATATCAACTAAACTCCCACTTTACAAAGTCCTTCTTCAAAACTTCTTATGGCATTCAGGTGACCTTGGATTGTTGTAGGTACTACCAATGTTGTAGGAGTTTGAATCTGGTCCCAGAAACAAACTATGTCTACTCTCCAAGAGCCAACTGTGCTAAGTTCAAAGAGGTATGTTAGCAGCTAACTAGCCACTTAGTAAAGACCCTCAGGACTTTCTATCCTCTTCTGATTCTGCAATGATCTGACAGAGTGGTGGAGAAGAGAATAGGGAGCTAGGAGTTACACAATTTTTAGACCATCTATAAAGTTGGCTGCTGGTATTCTAAATGTGAGATACTTATCTAAGTCCAATGATTAACAGATATGCAATTGGAGGAGCTGAGTCGTATCAATCTTTACACTCTTGATATGAACAAAAAATGAGACGAAAGAAATTGTAGTTAAATGGAAGGATGACTCATCTCTGGACAAGCAAATAAAGAAATTGGTGGAGCTGGTTTTATCCTATACCCAACAGTAACAAGAAGAATCATTTTACAATTTGGCTATCTCATTTTGCAGTATTCGTATTAAACACCTCCTAAATTCAACATCAAAAAAAGCTACCACTTAAGCACCAACATCTCACCAAATTAAACTAAAATGCACTTTTAATACTTGGTGAACTGAAAGCTAAGGAGAGAATAGATGGATATGGGGAGAAATATTCTTGATTCATGATTTCAAATATATTTCTTCTATCTTATTTTTGATCCATTAATTTCCAATATAAGAAATCAGAGGGTGCAAAGACACATAGACTACACAGAAGCCCCGTGCTTCTTTATTAGGAATATACCATCCTAGAAAGCACTAGACAGAGTAACACTGAGTAACATCACAAAAAATAAAAATAATCATAACTAGCATTTGTATTGTGCTCACTATGGGCCAGGCACTGTATTAAACACTTTACTATTCTTTTATTTTTTTTTATTGCTTTTTGGAGGGGCAATTGGGGTTAAGTGACTTGCCCAAGGTCACATAGCTAGTAAGTGTTAAGTGTCTGAGGCCACATTTGAACTCAGGTCCTCCTGACTCCAGGGCTGGTGCTCTATTCACTGTGCCACCTAGCCACCCCACAATTATTTTCTTTCTTTTTTTGCTTTTTGGAGGGCAATTGGGATTAAGTGACTTGCCCAAGGTCACACAGCTAGTTTTTTTGTGTTAAGTGTCTGAGATCGGATTTGAACTCCACAATTATTTTCTAATGGGATCCTCACAACAACCCCACAAGGTAGATGCTATTATTAAACTCATTTCATAGAGGAGGAAACTGAGGTGGGCAGAGGTGAAGGGCCTTGCCCAGGAATACCCAGTTAGAAAGTATGTGAGCTAGGATTTGATCTCAGCCCTTCTTGGTCCCAGGTCTGGTGCTCTATCCATTGTGCACCTAGCTGCCTTTTACATTAACAAGGAACAGATGATTTCTTACAGATGTGAGTCACTCACAGATCAGTTTTCAACCTACAACCACACTACCAAATTGTTAGCATGAAAATGAATACAAAACAAGAATTAAAAAATGAGCAAAAATATGGCATGCATTTGGCTCGTTCTTGTCCTATACAATTAACTACTGTTAATGAAAACTGAACAGTGGATGAAAAGAAAGCACAGTATTTATACACTCATACAAGTTTTAGTGATATCAATCAAATAACACAAGAAGGAGAACAGCAACCAGAACGGTGCTTTAATCAGTTAACATGTGACTTATGTAGAAGAAAGAGAGGGCTGCCAAAGGCTACACTGGTTTAGAATGTAAATTTGTAAAATTTTAATGAGAAGAATGATGGAAAAGCATAATCAATATTACCTCATAAAGAGAAGTGGTAGAAGAGAAACCCAATTTAAGGAAACCCTGGTGAGCGATGTCCAACCACACAATGTTATCTCAAGGGCAATTAAGGACAAAAACTGGAAGATTGATAACAGGCAGAAGAAAAAAATGCATATAACAGACTATTTTCAAATGTCAAAAGAAATAATATTTGTAAAGTACTCAGCACAGTATCCAGCACATAGTAGGCATTATATAAATGCTTATTCCCCCCCTTTTACAAACAAGAGCTCTAGTGCCACCACAATGGGACTTTACCATCATAATCCCAGATGTGTTTACGAAAAAGGCAGAAATGGCACTAAAGAGAATAGAGAGACAGGGAAAGCAGACAGGTTAGACCTGTAACCAACCAAAAGAGTTTGGCCTGCCAACACAGGAAAGTCCAAATGAATCAAGAGTGTCTATTACCAATTTTATGACACACAATTGGTTCTTCATCCAGAAAACCTTTAGTGCTTGTCTATCATGATATGGGTCAGACAGTACAGACAATTTGCACCCAGAATTGAACAGGAAAAGAGCAAACTAGAATGCCTCTAGGAAATTATGAACGTCCTTTACTGACCCAAGATTCCTCCCCGAAACAAAGGTTCATCTTTTAAATACTAATACAGTATTCCACTAGAGTTCTCATATGACTGTGAGAAACGGAACACAAAATGAGTATGACACATGAATAGGACATGTAGAGAGGAGTGTTTTACACATAGGTTGCAACACAGAACAAAATAAGGAACTCTGAAGAAGAACAGAAGTCATCAGGGAAACTTATAGCCTAAAGGAAGAGGGTGTAGTTGCAAGAGGCAGACAAGGAATGAAAGGTGGACAGACCAAGTGGTCCAGTGGTATCTGTGGTATCAGGAGAAAATGACACTGGGCAGATCCCATGTGGTAAAGTGATGGGAATAACATGGGTAAGATCAGCAGGTACGAATAGCTATCCTCCTGTGAATGGACAAGGCAGATAGGATCAACACTTGACAAATAAGGAAATTGAGGTTACAAAGCTAAGTGACTTACTAACACAGCTAGTTTGTGACAGAGAGGTGACAAGAACCCTAGATTGTGTGAGCAGATATGAAGACAGTGAAACATGAAAAAAAAAACAAACCCCAATCCTTTAGTATAAAATACAGCTTTCAAATTCAATTGAACAAACATTAATTAAATACATGTTACATGCAAGACCCTATGATCAGGGCTGAGATTGCTACCACACATCTGGAGTCAAGGACGGGAAGGAGATTTTTTTTAAAAAAAGAAGTTTCATGAAAAGAGCACCTTTTGGCAGTGGGAGTGTATGAAATGGGACTGGAAAAGGCCATATGGGAGGGAAAGAAATGGAACCCTCAGGAGGAAATATTAAGGAGAAGACTGCCATTTCAAAATTCCTCCTAGAAGCTGTTCCTAATGAACCTCATAGCACTCTTATGATTCCCTGGTTTTGGCTTCCTCAGCATTTATAATTTATGTAATTTCCTGAATGAGGTGAGGGTAAGGTAGAGAGGAATGAATGCAGGATTTAGAGTTATGAAACCTGGGCCTGAATCCTGGTTTTCCTAGGTGATTTTGGGCAAGTCATTCTCTTTCTCTAGAAAATAACTTCTATTTATTGGACTAGATGACCTCTAAGCTTTTATGCAGGTCAGAACATACTAATGCCAATGACTGCCATTTGACAGATGAGGAAATAGAGGCTGAGACACCACATGACTTGCTCAAGGTTATAACAAATCTACTTAATGGCAAAAGCCACAACTTGACTCATGTCCCCTAATTCTGAGCTCAAACAGTTCAATATTCTCCCCCTCCAGGGACCCAACACCTCCCTGGATCTCCCTAAATAAAGGTACTATAATCATACCTTTTTTATCAGGCAAAATTCATAGATTATACAGAAGTTTGGGTTTACAAAATAGTGAGTATTCCTGGTTTCTAAGTTATTATTACTAAATCATTTGTTACCCTTTAAATACATCCTCACATTATGTGCCAGTGACCCAAGAACTTTCCCTATTAATCTACAGATGGCAGGGGAAAATCACCTCAAATTTGAAAAATGAATTAGAACTTGGACCACAAATTCTGAATGACTTTATGATGTTATATGATACTGACTTTTGAAGTCAATCATATGAACACATAAAAAACTGCTCTCCACTGAGTAGGACTCAAACCTCTTGACTGACAGTAATGTAAATTTATCATTTACTGGTTCATCAGACCATGGAAAAGTTTGGGTTGAACATATGGCAACAAGAGAATTAGAGAGATGGCTTCCTCGCAATCTGTCAGTGGTCTTTTCTGTTGAGTGATTTTTTTTGAGTCAAACCTTAAAGGTAGGACTCTATATACAGGTAAAGCCACAATGAAAATTTTTTATTTCAGTCTTGTTTTTATATGTATATTCAAAGACATCCACATCTTAAACAGACAGTAGGACAATAAATGGTAACCCATACTTTCTATGGGGGGGGGGAGAGGAGAGGACAAAACTGCTCATGTATGTCTACTAAACTAGATACACTATGGTATATAAAGAGATGATACCCCCAACAGCTGTCCAGATGACTGATATTCTCCATGACTCTGTGGTAGGGTTAGGAGTACCTTGTTTCCTAAATTCTTCATTTTCCTCCCTCTGATGATTATTGCTTCTGTGTCTGTCTCTCCTTCCCTTCACGCATGTGCTCTCCAGCATGCCTTGATTCTTAGATTCCCCGCCCTCCCCCCGCCATACTGAATAGATCTTCTTAACATGCAATGCTATTCCGTACCTCTTTTTACCCATCTGGCTTCTTTTGAATAAGGCATGTCTTTCCAGAGCCATATTCCAGAGACAGATACCTTCCCACTAAGTCTCAGTGACTTCTGAGGTCCTATTTGCCTTCCTGTATTAGTTCACTTTATTCGCACTTTGTATATCTGTATAGAGGAACAGTTGAGGCCAGACAGCTAGGTAGCAAAATGGGTAGAAGGCAGGTATGGAGTCAGGAGAACTCCTCTTCCTGAGTTCAAATTTGACTTCTGACACATATTAGCTGTGTGACCTTGGGCAAGTCACTTAACCCTGTTTGCCTCAGTTTCCTCATCTGGAAAATGAGCTAGAGAAGGAAATGGCAAACCACTCCAGTATCTTTGCCAAGAAAACTGCAAATGGGGTCATGAAGGGTCTGACAAAACTGGAAACACCTGAACAAGAACAAACCAACATTGGAGGCAATAAGTTTTATCCCTTATTTCTGACAAGTATCTATCCTGAGCTACTTTCAGGCTTTCAAAGAATATGGAAAACAAGAGAGGTGCCATGGGATTGGAGAAGGCTAATTGTTATGATTTTCAAAAAGGAGAAGAATCTGCAAACTACAGGCCAGTGAGCTTGACATGCACTACTGGAAAACTTTCCAGAATGGATTATGAAAGGAATGATTTGTAAGGCAGCATGGTTTTGTGGGAAAAACCCCTGGATTTAGTGTCAAGAGAGCCAGTGGGCTAATCCCTGCTCTGTGGATTGGTATTCCAGAGTTGCCTCAGGCAAGTCATCTAACTTTCCTGGGCTTTAGCTTTTTAAAACTGTGACTTTGGACTGGTGATTTCTCAATCCAGTTCTGAAAAGGAAGTGGTAGTCACTAAGAATCATCATGAACTCTTCAATACAAAAGGCTGACTAAAATTATTTGACCAGGTTCCCATACTGGTAGATCAGAGGAAAGATAAAGAAAGGAAATTCAATCTGGCCTTAGCTACTACCTATGTGACCCTAGGCAAGTCAGTTAATCCTGCTTGCCTCAGTTCCCTCATCTATAAAATGAGCTGGAGAAGGAAATGGCAAATCACTCTAGAATGGTTGACAAGAAAACCGCAAATGGGGTCGCGAAGAGTTATTCTGAATAACAACAGTTGGCTCAAATTTCAGTCATGCCCCCAACGCCACACTGGTAGTCAAGATATAAGTACGGGTGGGTGGCAGAGGACTCACAGAATCATCGGAGAGCGCGGTTGTCCGCGCCTCAGCGTGAATGACCCTCTCTACTGGAGAGGGATGGGCGGCCGTTCTGAGCCTTGGAATTTGTGTTTTTGTCAGTGACTTGATTTCAGACTTTGAACACAACACAAAAATGGAAGGGAAGTTTGTACATAACAGCTTGGCAAGTAGGGTCAAGCTCCAAAAAGCTCTTGGCAGTCAAAAATAAGCTAAAGGGCAGCTAGGTAGTGCAGTGAATAGAGCACCAGCCCTGGAATCAGGAGGACCTGGGTTCAAATCCGACCTCAGACACGCGACAAATTTACTAGCTGTGTGACCTTGGGCAAGTCACTTAACCCTAATTGCCCTGCCTTCCCCCTAAAAAAAAAAAAGCCAAAGCCTCTAAGATGAAACTTAATATTCCTAAATATAAATCCCTATACTTGTGTTCAAAATATCAACTTGACAAATATGAGAAGTGGGTACCCAGAATAAACAGTGGTTTGTCTGATAAAGATAGGGGGCTTTAATAAACTCACACTTCAGTGAGATGTGTGTCACCAATGAGATCTGACAGCCACAAATGCTGATGTTTTTTGAAGATGTAATTAGATGGGGATTATCTACAATGAAGGTGACAGTTCTGCTGCACTGTGCCCAGTCAGAGAACAACTGGAGTATCACACTCAATTCTGGGAGTATCTAGAAGGCAACCAGAAAAGAAAATGGACTAGAGACCATGTCGTATAACAACCAGGTTGAAAGAATTTAGCCTAAAGACAAGAGAAAGATGATGTTACAGCTCTCTTCAAGCATTTGAAGGACTGTCAAGATGAATCCGACTTACTTTCCTTGGTTTCCAAGGACAGAACGAGGAACAATGGGTGGACAGTTTACGGAGGCAGATTTTGGTTCCATATAATGAAAAACTTTATAACAATAAGAGTCACCTCAAAGTGGAACAAGCTACCATGTAAAGTAGTGGATTCCTCCTCACTTGTGGTTTTCGAGTTAAGCTTAAGATGACTATCAATGAATCAATTGGTTGAAAATGTTGTAGATGAGATTCATGTTTGGTTTGGATCGAGGTCCTTTCCATGCTGAAATTGATTTTGTCACCCCTGTGGAAACAGGGAGACATAGGCACATAATACAAACGAAAACAGAAAAACAACAATGACAACATTAAACAACTTGCTCTTCCTTCTCCAGATGTTTCCCATTACCACTTCCAATGTCAATTCTTTCGTCCTATTCATGATTTCAAGACAGACTAGCTGTGTGTATGAGACCTTTCTAATAGATGTGGCAGTTTGAGGAAACAGAAGCAACTCGCAGTAATTGGAAAAAATAAAATATTATCTAAAGCAAAAAAAAAAAAGCAATTGGCAAAGATTTAAATGTTGCTTATGAAGAGACTTTGATCTTTATCATTAATCATTAATAAAGGAAAAAAGGGAAGAATACTGGCATATTCTGTCTCCTATTACTAAACAAATTTACTCAATAAAAAATTTAGGACAGGCTCATTGGAAATTATCTTGTCCAAATCTATCACTTTATAGATGATGCCCAGAGGAAAGAAATGACTTCCCTAGGACTACAGTTGGTCACTTAAGCAAGATATTGACAAGAAAGAGTGGGAGGAATTCAAAGGTAGGTTGGAGCCAAATTATGGAGGGTAATGAATTCTAGATTATGGAATCAAATTATGGAGGGTACTGAATTTCAGGATAAGGGCTTTGAACTTCACTTGGTAGGCAATGAACCTTTGTAAATTTGGGGGCAGCCCAATGATGTGGTTAGCTCTCCATATGGAAAATTAATTTAGAAGCATTGGAAAGGGCAGATTTTTGTGGGCGAGTCAGTTAAGAGACTGTTGTATTAGTTTAAGTGAGAGATAATGGGACTTTGAGCAGTGGTTCAGAGTGGGACTCCATGAGAAAAAGGATGAGGTGAGGAGTCGAATTAATAGGTCATGAAAACCAAGTGAATTGTAAATTGTGAAGGACAAGTAAAAGTCAAAGCTAACACTGAGGTCTCAAACCTTGGTAGAATGAAAGTGACATTTTGGGGTCTACAGATTTATTTATTTTATTTATTCAATCAATGAGCATTTGTTAATTGATCATATTATTCCCCATCAAAAGTGACTCCAACTTAATTTGAAGTTCTTTGCCATTGCCCACTTTCCCCATCCTGAAGCCTCTATCCTGGACCAAAAAGACACTCATTATGATCCTTTATAGGCAAACAGAAATTTCAAATTACTATCAATAGTGTTGCATTTATTTTTCAAGGCAAACATTAAGGATTTCTGTCCACAAGTCACATGACCCATGTTTGTGATACCAAGATGACTAACAATACCCAAAGAAATGCAGATTAATTTATATTCATTTGTGTTCACCATTTTTACTGTCTGGTACTTTATTTAGTCAGAGCATAAGGATAACATTATATTAAGTTAAGCTTAGACTTGGGGCTTGGTGGTTTTTTAAAAACAGAAAAGATTATCAAAGAGTATCAACAAGCCCTCTGTGTTCAACTGCTTACATTTAGGAAGTATGAGGGAAAGAGGCTACACCATTTTTTATATGTGTATTGGAGGCAGGTGAAAGCAGCAGCATAAACACTGCAGGGGTATCTTGGACTCTGAAAAAAACTAGACACTTCCTTTTTCAGAATAGGAACCATTCATTGTGCTGCCTTGCTTTTTGGTTAGTTGTAAATTGCTGTCTGATGTTTACATGAATAGACAGAGAAACCAAGACAGGTTTAACTAAGAGGGCATTTCACTTTCTATCTCAGTCAACATCCTTCTATCATCAACGGTCAGCATCGGTGATGAAATGTGCCTGACAAACGCTTCTTGTTAATGTACAAAGGGTTCATTTTTGACGAGTACATCAAATGAACATAAAGTTGCTTCCAATCATTAAGATGACTTTTAAAGCAAGCAAGCAAGCAACCAAGAAACAAAATCCAAAGCCCTCATCTATTGTATTTGGAATCATGGATAGTGATTATGAGCTATTGCTTTTTTTTCTTTGTGTATTGACATTTGACCCTTTCTAGAAAATGCACCTTGCACCAGTGAAACTTAAGGCACCAGCTAGTTACTTATTAAACTCAGGTACCAATGGTTGACTTGTACAAATCATGATGTTAACCACCCTGCCTGGCTTGTGTGCAAAAGTGGAAAGAAGCAATCATCATAGCTGTGAAATTCTGTCATGTCGGCAGAATTGGGCTGCAAAGTACAGCAATTTGTGTTTGACCTCTGATCTATGAAGTTTGCATAAACCTTTGAACCTCAGTTTGGAATTAAGAAATAGTATTTATTAATACTCAGTTGAGAGGTGGCCAGCAATTGCTCACCTTTGCACGGGTGAATATTCCTTCCTTCCCCAATGGTTAACCAGCAAAGAAGGCTTAGAAGGAAACCCATGAAGACACACTTTTCACAACCATTATTAGGAACGAACAACACGGGTAAAAATTTTCAGCAAGGGAATATAGGCTAAATCAGATGTCCAGGGGTTCTAAATGTCCCAGATTGTACTTTTGATTCTTATTTTTCAAAATCTCATTAAACAGCATACTTTACCAAAATATGATAACGGGGACAACAATATGGAGTTCCTGGAAATCTGCTTTCTCCCACATTCGTTTGTTACATGTGGTAGGAAAGAGCATAAAACGATAAATTCTAGGACAAAATAAAGAGTTAACTACTGACTATCTTTTTTCTTTTAAAGCTGCCCCACCTTTGATATATTTTTGTTCAGTCCTTTATCTAATCTCTGTTATAAAGTACAAAGCCATATTATACCATAAATGAGGTGAGGGGGAAGAAAGGAATTAAATTATGGGAAACAAGTTCTAGTTCTTTTGCCCGAAATTTATTTTTCAACACTGAACATTAGACTTAGAATAATATAGCTAATAATATCTGATTCTCAGGTTAAAATTTCTCTATTATATTTCTTCACCATAAGTTCTTATAGTGAATACTGGCCATAGAAAAGGATGAGGGTTAGCTTCTATTGAATATGTATTAGAAAAGCAACTTTTTCAGAACAGAAAGAAATTAATATAGATTTTATTCCTCTAGTTTCTTTAGATCGACATTATTATAGCACATTAGGCAAAAATAAATTATGGATATAATTATTACTTTAGTTTTTATGTACACTAAAGTATACAACATTTTATTTTCAGGGTAGAATGTCAGGTCCCAGAGGCTGGGATCGGTCAGTTTTTGTCTGTGTATCCCCAATGTCTGGCACACTATAGACGCTTGTTGATTAATTCATTTTGTCAATTATTACTTTGAGGAAATATATTATGATGGACTTTGCTTTGATGAACTTCTATGCCATGAGTAGTGAGTTTAATATTAATATTAATTGTGTAGTTTTAAACATCAAAAGTGTTAGAATCTTGCATTAGCTCTCCTAGATCTAATTCTCAAATGCCTTTCAGAAAACACAAATGAGAATGGTACACAAATTTCTCTCTCATGGCCTATTGTCTTAAAATAGTAGTCACATATGGAAAATATTCATTACATTTTGCAGGGTTTTTCCCACCTAGGTAAAAAGGTGGTTAAGATACAGGTTGATGTTAAGTTTCCTAATGTTCTTATTAGGCACACACTCTTTACAAAATTTAAAGTAAATTCATACTGAAGCAAAAACCAATAAATTATTTCCTTTGGAAGTATTTTTTATTTCACTCAATGAAAACTAAGATAACCTGCTAATTAACTGACTCACTAAACCCAATTTAAACTAATGGAACAAAACATATTTGTCCTCTCATCATTCTTAAAATAAATAAGAGTTTCCCTACCTTTCTATTCTTGAGACTTGTGCACAACAGGTTAACAGGAACAACACCTTAGCTTAAGTAACCCTTCCTCTTAATCAGAAGAGCTGTGTACCTCGGTTACAAGTTGGCCACATCTCTTTATTGGTCAGTGAGCTTTGGCCATTTAAATGCCTTGGAAATAATTTGTTAAGGGCACCTGGAATGAGTCTGAGTGGGTGGGACTGAAAAGAAGAGAGGATGTTAAATACTTCCAACTCCAGAACTCTCAACTGCAATTTGGAAATTAATAGGAAACCAGCTGTAACTAATGGATTTTTGGAGGGTCAGATTATACCTGAAAGGAAGAAAAAAAGTAGTCAAAGGCTTTGATATTTTTCACAGGGAAGAGAAGTTAACTGAATTCCAAAACTAGCCCAAAGGGAATGAATCATACCCAAACAACACCATCCTAGCACAGGAGGGGTGCAAATAACTTATGTTACTTAGGACGGTTAAGATAAGGGAAGGGCAGATTTTACCCAGTAGTGTTCTATTTTCAACAAACTCTTTCTCTCTTGTCAGGTGGAAGGTGGAAGACTGCTTTTCTCGTAATCAGTACTCAGTCAAAATAGCAAGTTATTCAAGACTGGCAGAAAGGCGGTGACAGAAATCATACTTAGAAGCAAACCTGAGTATTATTTCTCTTTGCTTACAAAATATGGAGCCTCAAATGATCTTACCTGAAAAGGAGAGGAAAAAAGGGGCAGGTACAGGAGAAATAAAAGCCAGGGGATAATAAAACATGATTCAGGACAATAAAAAGAGTCTGTACATAACAACGGAGCAGTAGGCCCTGAAGCACTCAGGCAAAGTAAATAATGCTCCTTTTCAAGCAGTTAAGAGAAGGAACCACACGGAAACTCTTTTCCTAGGCTGAATTTTTCAGTGTGGCTGGCAGGATAGGACAACCGACTAGTAGAAAACAGGTCAAGAGGAAAGGTAATAAAGACCGTGCTCTAGAACGTGATGCTGAATGGGACCCAAGTCCTTCTGAACCTTGAGTAAAACAAACACCACCAAACACCATGTCATATAAAGATACAGAACTCTGGTTTCTGTATCTACAAACACACACACACACACACACACACACACACACACACAGAGATTACAGCTTCTCTTTAGTGGTCATTCTGCAGACTTCTGACTTATAACCACTTTACCAAAACCAGAAAACCTCACCAGTTCAGAATAAATGAAAGTTGGGAGTAGAGAGAAAGACCAGGCAAACGAGAAAAAAGAACCTGAATTAAAAGTATTTGGGGAGGGTGATAATATTTTTACATCTTCCAGTACACCACCCTCTCTGGAACTTTTCCTCAAAACCAAGAAAAAGAGTTACAAACAAAGAGACTGAATACAAAGACAGCATCTGACAATGTTTACAGGATTCTGCCTAGTTGTCCCCCACTTCTCTGCAGTGAGGAAAGTGTACTTTAATTATCTGTTCTCTCTGAGCATCATGATTGAATCGATCCACTTCAAACACAAATGACAAAAAACAACTTTTCAAATGAACTTCTCTTACCTACAATGAAGATCCCAAAAAATTCAGAAGGAAATGATTCTAAATGTTTTATGTAATAAGAATCTCAAATGATGTCTGCAGGATTGCAAATTTAAAATGCTACAATGTGAGTTGACAATGTTTCAAGGGCCAGAGTGGGGAAATGCTCTCGTGGCACTTGTTTGTACTATATTGTCTATGTGATAATATGCAGTGACCTGTTTACTCTTCCATAGGAGCAAAAACCAAGTTTTCTCTATTTTTATATTATCATCCTGTATATAGTAGATACTATATATTGAATTTATTTACTTTGAATTTCCCAAGGAAAACTAAAAGAATGTCCAATATTATGAAGATTTGGGGGTCATTAAGTGGATAATGTTATTTCTCTAAAGATATGAATAACTGTGAAGAAGATAACTACATCACAGTTAAAACAGGTGAGGTCTGATATATAGTATACAAGTTGCCATGGCGGCAGACTGACCCAAACCTGTGTATCAAACCCAAACTCTGAATTCAATCATCTTTCATCACTGAAAAAAAAAGATCTTTTACTAACTCAAAAATCCAGCTTCCTCTCCCAATCTTTTTTTTTTTATCATCATTCTCTACCTAGGAAAAGGGCTCCACCTATTTCTCAGGTGAGAAAGTCCAGTTTTATTCCCCAATGAAGTAAACCTGGCTTGATCCCTTTTCTTTATAGAAATCCCATCATCTCAAGGTATTATTCAGGGAAACTGAGAGAAGGCAAATCTGTGGCTTGGGGGGGGAGAGGAAGGAAAGAAACAAAAGCAGAAGCTTAGGGAAGAAAGGTGATAGCATCTGGGACAGATTTGAGTGAAGGTAGAAGAGGAACCAGAAATTCAGAGCAAGCAGGGTGAACTCAGAGGATAAGGATGGAGACAGAAAGTAAGCATTGGTGAAAGGAGAGTGATTTCTCCCAAAAAGGCTGTCCCTGCAAGAACACAGCATGAAAGTTGCAATATTAAGATGATTTAATGACTCTGACGGTCCTCATTGCTATACACTTTGTGGCTCTCACCTCCTTCTCCAACAAAATATTTATGGAAAGTAATTTATTCTTTATGTACATTACTAATTACTTGACCACAGCCCCAAATCCTAACTGATCTTTACCCTCTTCTCTCACTCTGACCTTGCTAAACAAAGTACCACTACACATCCGTAGAACAGTCTAAGTATCTTCCCTTCATAGGTCCAAACAAATACGGATGTCCCCTAGAGAATGAAATAGCATGTATGTATCTCTAAGCCTAGAATCAGAAGATATCATAATCTGGGAATTACTACGATGTCACAGTATGACATACTACTAAAACAGAGTTTAAAAGTGCTGTGTGAAACCTGTCACATTAAGATTTTAACTAATTTTCATTTAATCAGTCAGTATAGTTTCCTTACAAAGTAAAACAGAATATTTAGGAAAAATTTCGTAGAAGATACAGCTCATTTACCTAACAGGAAATAAAGTAGAATTCCCATTGACCAAGGAATGGCTAGACAAATTCTGGTATGTGAATGTCATAAAATCCCCAGTAAGAAACAATAAATATGATGAACGATGGCAAGTAGGTGGCAGAGTAGATAGAGTGCCAGGCCTGGAGTCAGGAAGACCCAAGTTCAAATCCAGTCTCAGATACTAATGGTGTGACCCTGGGCAAATCACTTAACTCTCAGTTTCTTCATCTGTAAAATGAGCTGGAGAAGGAAATGGCAAACTTAGCATCTCTGCCAAGAAAACACCAAATGGGGTCACAAAAGGTAGGGTATGCCTCAACAACAACAACAGCAACAACCACCACCACCACCACCACTACCACCACCACCACCAGAAAGCACAGAAAGACCTAGATAAACTGATGCAAAAAGGGAAATCAGCAAACCAGGAAAACAATATATACAAAGACTACAACAACAGAAACAGAAAGAGCAACAAGAACCAAACAATCAAAACTGAACATTTTGAAATTATAATTCACCTGAGTTAAGTCTAAAAGGAAGACAAAGGGTCAAAGGTGAAGTATGCACTCTAAGGGAAGAATGGGAGGCAGAGTATTGAATTTATAGTAATCCAATTTGGCTTGGCCCCAAAGAAAGGATATGAGAAGATGCTTCCTTGACACTGATTCACAGAAGTTGGGAACCACAGGCGTGGAACACTGCATACAACATCAGATAGTTGCAGTCACATTCCACACCAGGAATTAGGTGCATGGCATTCAGAGAATTATACAAAAGAGAACATAGCAGATAATTCAATATTGTTGAATGACATTTTCAATAAAAACAAATTGTAAAACCATCTTCTTGCTTGGCATTCTCTAGGTTCCTTGAAAAGAAGATTTAATCTAGGTTAACCTATTGTAGGACCTCTATTCTCCCTCCCACCCTATTCCCATAATTCCTCTTTTCCTAACCACAATCTTCAATCCCACCCCAAATTCTGATATGCTCTACTGAGTCCCTGCCCTTCAGAAGCTTATACATCAGACAACACTGATTTTTCCAAGAAAGATAGGGGCAATGTCTATACGTAACAAGTGGAGGACGGAGGTGATTAGCTACATGGTTTATCCCTCCCATCAACACTACCACAAATTTTCATGACACTTTCACTTAGTTAAGGGAAGAAAGGGTTTGGAGCCTACATTTCCTATGTTATACTGGAAACATAAACACAGGCATAAACAACACAAGGAGAACCAAAGGTACAACCAGCACCTATCACATAAGGCTTACAATGTGTGTAGCAGTGACACAAATACATTAATTGATGAAAACATTAATTGGAAAGAACAATCTGGGTCTAGGAGAACCAATTCCATGAATTGCAACTTCCTTTTCAACCAGGTTCCCTTGATCTCAAAGCTTTTAGGAAACAAAAAGTCACACACCCACACACCCACACCCAATCCTTGCTTTTTTGCAATTATATTCTATTCTTCATGGAGTCCTAACGGCTACTCACATAATCAATTCTGCAAATGCTTGTTGAGAGATTTATTGTGCATGAAGCACAAATGCCAGAGATACTAAGGCAAAAAAACCAAACAGTCCCTGCCCTCAAGGAACTTACATTCAACAAACTCATGGCCCACATACTACTAGTACGGCATGCCTATATAGATAGAAAAACAGCACAATGAAGACCGAGAAGAGGGAGAACACTAATAACACAGGAGGAAGAGTCACCTGAGTTAAGTCTAAAAGGAAGACAAAGGGTGAAAGGTGAATTATGCACTCTAAGGGAGGAATGGGAGGCAGAGTATTGAGTTTATAGTAATCCAATTTGGCTGGAACATAAGAGTTCAGAAAAGAGAATAGTAGAAAATAAAGATGAAAAGGCAAGTGGGAGCCAGACCAAAGTAGGTCTGAAATGCCAGGCTAAGAAGATTAAGTTTTATCCCATATATATTAAGGCAGGATTTTTTTACCCTAAGTTTTATAAACTTCTTTTTAAAAATATTGTATATTTTTATAACTATATTTTAATGATTGGTTTCCTTTGTAATCTTTTGCATTTAAAAACAATATTCTAAAGAAGGAGTCCATCAGCTTTATCAGACTGCCAAGGAATGCATGACTAGGGGAAAAAAAGGTTAGCAATGTCCATATTAGGGATATCATAGCGCAGGGAAATGACATGTCAACCCTGTTTTGCTTTGCTTTTTAAAGAAAGATTGAGTTGTCATATATACTAAAGATCATAAATCAACTCATATATATTGGGTAAATTAGAACCTGTAACCTAGACATAAATGGATTAACATTATGCAGTCATAGGCAGAAATTTTTCACAGAATATTTTCAGGTGGTAGCAATTTTGGTTCTTCTAAATCAAAGAAAATGCAGGTGAGAGCAGAGATACCACGAGAGATTATTTTCTGTTTTCCTATGTCTATGGATTCACTTGAACATATATATTTATTTAGATATCTCTCAGAGGGCAAATACACATAACTCAGCATTTTTTGTTTCTTCTTCCTGTCTTTCTTACCCTAATTCTGTTTTTCTCTCTTCTTTCTTTTACTTTCTGTCTCAACCAACAATGAGATTAAGAAAGAAAGATTAAGAAAGAACTCAACAACTCAGTGGTGAGTTGTTGAGTTCTCTCCCTGGAGTCTACAAAAGTATTATATACCTTGGAGGCAGGAGGTTAGGGTTTACTACTGCCCTCCTGCTGTATCCATACTGGAGCTGTGAGAGTTCTTGTGCTTTAGGGACAGAGACTTGGGTCTGCTGTTTCTTGGTCATTTGGGCACCATGAGTTGAATAGCCATCAACAGCTGTGCTGCTTCTAGTCACACTAAACTGGTAAACACTGTGCTATAGAAGTTTACATAGCAATAGCATGTTAAAAATATTCAGCAAGGATATACAATTGACAGTTCGGCCAATTCTCCCTCCTTCAAATTTGTACTGGGGGCATACGCAATCACAAGGGTTTAATTCACACTAATCATGAGGAGCTCTGCCTGCTGGGTTGCTACATGCCTTAGGAAATTGGGAAGCTACTTCAACAGTTTGATGTTAGAAATCTTGGAAGAATTAAGTCTCCAGGACTTCTTACAGAAAAATAAGCCTATATAAAATGGCCCTCGCAGCTCCCAGGGTCCCAACTAGATAAGTAGTAAGTGTTGTTGCTACCTCAGATAGCATGTCACCATGGTGAAAATAAGACAAATAAAGAAGTAAGAGGAGGTGCAGGTTTAGGAAGGAAGATAACTTGTTATAGACATGCTGAATTCAAAGTGCCACAAGAATATCCAGATGCCCATTGTGTAGGCAGTTGGGTATCCAAATCTAAGGAAATACAGATTTGGTGTCAATTACACAGAGGTGATGATTGAAATCATGGAGATGGATGTAACTATCAGGGAAGAGAGTTTATAAGAGAAAAGGAAGTAGGACAGACATTTTAGGTACTATCCTTGATTAGTTGCATGTGAAAGATGAGAAGCAAACCAAAGTGCTATCAGAAAGGCAGCTGCTGGAGGTCAATGCCTTTGGGGCCACTGCTTATTAGATCTCTAATGATTATTCTTTGAGAGTAATGTACATATGATTTCAATGATCACAAAAGTTATTTAGTTAAGAGAAAACAGGGTTATTGGAGGGGGGTGGGGCCAAAAGAGCAGTACATACAATTTAAACAATAGGTATCTTCTGAGTCCTGGCAGAAGTTTCTTTGGAATTGCAAGTCAAGGCTAAATTATCCCTGAAATAAACCAGGGCTAGTATTGGTGGTTAAGGGGACTGAATAAAACTAAGATTTTGGCGTTCTCTGTTTTATTTCTTCTCAAGGAGCTCATAACATTTTTTCCCCAATAAATTAAACATTTCATGACCATAACTCTTGAAATTATCTTTGTTATAACAGTATTTTTTATATCTGGTAAAGACTTTTAAGTTTAGTTGGTATGAAATGTGCCTTTTCTGTAATTTGTAGAAAGTATAATCTGGCATCAGGGTTCAAAAGAAGTTTTCTTTATGTATGAACACACAAATAATTTGTTCGTTTCCCCCCACCTTGCACTTGGTCTGTTCATTATTTTGTTTCCTCTGTATCTGTAAAGGACAGGGAAAGAAGTTAAAATCTGACTCATTCTTCCTATTGACTTCTACTAAGTAAAAGGTTTGACATGTAAGAAAATGGAGGCAAACTGGAAATGGATATTTGGTTTAGACAAAGTAGCAAACCGAGGGAAGCTCTGAACTGGGATCATGCCTGGCAGTAAGACTAGGGGAGTATATGAGAAGTCTTAGTGAACTGAGGAGGTTAAGTGAGTCTAACCTGGCAAAGTTAAGGATGACAGCAATTAAAATGTAAAGAACAAAACAAGGAAAAGGGAATGCTACGTAGTTACAATGACCTTGCCCCTGAAGAAGAGAGGAGAAAATGCAGCGTCCTCTCTTCGACGCGGTAATAGGAGGTGAATTGGGGGCGGGGGGAAGGACCATGGCTGTGAAATACTATACAGCTTCATTTAAACCAACCTCCCCTCCCTCATTCCTTCCTCACCTGAGGAAGAGGAGAGAGTAAAGAGGGATATACTTGAAGATGAAGATATTTTTAAAAATCATTAAATTTGTTTTTAAAAAGAATTAAAGGGCTGTTAGCCGGGAAGTAAGAAAAGGAATTACACTGTAAGATACAGCTCATAGATCTAGGCCCCACAATTCAGAAATCATGACAATTAAGTCCCAAGCTGAACTTTGTTCACTGAGAGGCAATGAATCTGAACTGAGAGTGCTCCCTGGGAGATATGAAAGGGTGCAAGGAATGAGGGATATGGTTCAGAAATCCCGAGCTTAAGTCCTGGCCCTGCTATTGCCAAGGCATACTAGTCCAGGAGAGTCACATTATGTCTCCAAACCAGAGAGAGTTCCCTCATCTGCAAAATGGAACAATTGCATTTACATTACTTACATCATGGGACTTTGGGGCAGGAAAAAAGTTATATGTAATAGCATATAACTACATAATTTAACTAAGATACATAATACAGCTACTGTGACTGATTGGATAGTTCTGAGACATACTTTCCAAATGCTGATCTAAATCTCGTCATCATTTTCTTACTTTTGTTTTTTTGGTTGACTGCAAAGAATAGGAAATGTGACATTAACAGCAAGCCACTGTCAAAGTATCTTTGATAGCCAACAGACCAAGAGAGAGTTGCTAGAGAGCTAGATGACAAATATTAACCCTGTTTTTTAAAAAAGAGAATTTGTATATGGGTAGGGGTGGGCTTGGGAGAAAAGAGTGTAGACTGTATAAACACTGACCAGTGAGTTTGACTTTGAATCCTGACATATTTCAACGTGGGAATTGTTGGTAAACATCTAGAAAAGAAAGCATAACCAGCATGGCTTCATGGAGAAGTCATTTCTTATTTGATCACAAGGAGGCACTAGGTAGGAGGGAAATGTTTGCAGCCGTAATTTACCTTCATTTCTGCAGACTGTGTGACCAAGTCTCACATGCTCTCTGCATGGACAACGTGAAGGGACACAGGGCAGATGATAGATAACACAGCTGGGAGGATTCAAAATTTGGTTGAATGACTGGATCGAGAGTATAGTCACTGCTGTGTCAACTTTCCCTTGAGTTCTGCAGGAATGTGTCCTACATCCTGGGCTACCAGGCACTGCTTTCAGTGGCTTTTTAAATGCATAGACAGCAAGTCTACCAAATCTGCCAAGGACATGAGGGAGCAGGAGTTGCTAACACGGTGAATGACTTCAGGATCCCCAGAAGAACAATAGGCTATGTTAATTTGAATCTAATAAACTGGAATGTAAAGCCCCCAATCCTCCATGACTCCCAAGAGTCTGGGAGGCAACTGTGACAAAACAAAAAACAAAATGAATTTGGGTTCAAATCTTTGCTGTAACATCTACTCCTGAGTGATCTTGGCAAAGTCAGTTAACCAACCTGAGCCTCAGTTTCCTCATTTGAGAACCAAATATATATGTATTGCTTTTCAAAATTTTTTTTTGGGGGGAGGCAGGGAGGGAGGAAGCAGCAGAGCAGTCACAGGACCAGAATTACCAGTTCTCTCTGGGTCTATAATTGTAAAGTCTTATACTTGGGTTAAAAAAAAAAATCAACTTCATGAATAAAAGATGGGAGAGGAAAGCAGTTCATTTGAAAAAGATCTAGGAGTTTTCATGGGTAGCAAATGCTGTATAGGGTGCTCCAGAGTCTTAGTACAGTTTTAAACTATAAAAGCATAAAATTATACTAAGACTGGGACACCCTGAGCATGTCAACAGTGATATGTAAACCCCAAACTGAATAGGGGTGCCACTAAACCTTCCTATAGGCTGCATATTGATCTAGAAAACCACAAATTAACATTATCTATGTTCTATTGAATTATTTGTTTTGTAAGTCAATAAACATTTATTAAGCACCTACTATGTACTTAGCATTGTGCTAAGCATTATCAAATATTTTCCAACTATATTTTAATCTGATTCAAGCAGCAGTTGGGAGGGTTGCAGGATGACTACCATCTGTTTGCACTTCTGGTTCAAAGTAACAAACTGGCAAGTAACAAACTTCCCGGACTTCTATTTTCTCAACTGTAAAATGAGACAACTGGACTAGCTGGTCCCTGAAGTCCCTTCCAGATAGAAAACCATGAGCCCAAGAAAGGCTGCAATGAGGAACATGATAATCTTTTAAGGGAAGCTACTCTTAAGCAAGAAAGCAGCCAGGAGAGATAGGGATCATAGTTTTAGAACTAGATGAAACCATAGAGGTAACTTTAGTTCAAACCCCTTACTTTGCAGATGAGGAAAATGAGGCTCAGGGAGGTTTGTTTATGCTGGTAGTTAAGTCACAGGATCAGGAACTGAACCAGGCTCTCTTGAAGACAAATCTTTCCACTGTGATGGTGACTCTGGCCTCCCTGGCTATTTATCCACAGGACATACTCCATCTACCACCTCTAGGTACTTCCCTGCCAGTCCCTCATGGCTTCCCATCTTCAGCTCCTGCCTGTCCTGACTTCCTTCAAGTCTCTGTTAAAATCCCACCTCCTGTAAAAAGCCCTTCCTGATCTCCCTTAACGTGTCAGAGCCTTCCCTCTGGGATCACCACCAGTTTACCTTCTCTACAGCTTGTCTGTATGTATTCCTTTGCATGTTGTCTCTCCTATTAGACTGGGTGCTTCTTGAGAACAGGGACTTTTGGGGGGCTCTGCTTTCTGTTCCCAGTTAACACAATGCCTGGCACATAGTTAACACTGAATCAGTTCTTGCTGACTGATGAATGGTTTCAAAATTATACTATGGGAGAATGGGTTAAATGAAAGAGATATTTAGCCTAAAGGATGGAACATTTAAGGAAAATGTTGTAGCTGCCTTCAAGCCCTTTAGAAGATTTTCTTGTGGAAGAGGGATTAAACTTGGTCTGCTTGGCTCCAGAAGGCAAAGCAAAATTATGAGGAGAACTTTCGTAGAGGCAGATTTCAGCAAGACAGATACATAAGGGAAAACTTCTTGACAATTAGAGCTGGAAGGGACTGCCTTAAGAAATAGTGGGTCACCCCTCTTTGGGGCTACAAACAAAAGTTGGATGATTACCTTGCAGGGACAGCAGAGAAGAGAGGGGATGTATTCTTTCATTAAGCTGGATCCCTTGCCTCTCTGAGATCCTGGGATGCTGGAGCATTACCCTCTTACTCAGTTGTATTTCAGGTCAGTAGCTACGTAGGGCATTGGATATAGCACTGAGCCTAGAGTCAGAAAGACCTCAGTTCAAATCTGGCCACTCTGTGACCCTGGGCAAGTCACTTAACCCCTATTTGCCTCAGTTCCTCAGCTGTAAAATGGGGATGCACTGGAGAAGGAAATGGCAAATCACCCCAGTATCTTTGCCAAGACAAAAGTCCATGTGGTCATGACTGAATGACTGAACAACCACAAAGACTTCAGGTTAGCACCTTTAAAAAAGTAAAACCTTACTAACTAGACTAGCACCACAAAGAAAGGTTCTATATAATAAAGGTAGTTGGCCAGTCTCAGGGAAGGTTCATTGTAATGGGGCCCCTTCTTGTTTCTCGCTTTCTCTGGTCTTTGAAAGCTCCAGATGTTGCTCTCAATACCCAAAGTACCAGATTGTGTGCTCTGAAGTTGAGAGGGTAGGTAGGGAGCTTTGCCTAGATGAATGCTTGATGAGGTGACTTTTTGGTAACTAATTAACAGTAACTATTACCATTTCCACCCCAAATATCCCAATCACCCCACCCAGAAAAAAGCTCACCTTAAGTCCTTCCCAACTAAACCAAAACAGTACACCGAATGTCACAGCAATTAAAAGGAAAAGAGGTGAAGGTGACCCCTAAACAACTCGGCACTAGATATACAAGGTACATTTTTGATTTGTTAATTCACTACAGAGAGGCTGGGTATCATTTCTACTTTTGTTTCAACCCCTTTGGACAGAGAGAAAGAGAGTTTAAAGTAGTATATCAATCATAGTAAAATGACAGTTTAAGTAGGGAATTTGGACTTCTAGGAGCTAAGAAAATTTGCACCTAGTATCTAGGAAATAAATTAAGACAACAGGATCCTAGTATTTATTTAAGAGCTGGAAAGAATCTTAGGTTTTAGGTTCAACCCCTACATTTTACAAGAGATTAATTAATATAACTTGCCCAAGGTCACATAGGTAATAGATATGAAAGCACAACATGAACTACATTCCAAATTCAGTTCTTTTTATACTATGCTGCCCTGCTCTAACACGTTAATAATAATTATTACACGCTATAGATGACTAACAGAAAGTCCACATCATCCCTCAGAAAAGATTAACTAATTTTAAGTCAATAACCAAAGTACAATGTGTATATTAGACAGCTGGGGGCACAGCAAAGAGTGGTAGCATAAGCAGGTTCAAATCCTACCTCAAATACTTAGCAAGGTTCTCTTCCAACTCTAAATCTGTGATTCTAATGCATTTACCTCAACTGATCTTTTAGCTAATTTTTTGCAATTTGTTTTTCAATTTTAAAATCAGGCTTCTTATCACAAATATAAATCAGTAGTTTCTCAATCACGTCAGGTGAGAAATTCATTCTTAGAACAATCTATCTGGAATTATGAAACCCCAAAAAGGTATCAAGCAACAAAGCTGAGTAGTCAAAAAATAGCAATTTTTATGATCATGAAAATCCACAGTAGTACAAAGTCCACAGCATTACTGAACATTTGGGGCCCAGGGATCAGGATCCAAGGAGAATACTGCACAAGACGGTGGTTTTCCAGAACCAGAGCTCAGACAAGTGTTTGAGGCTAGTGAGACTGTGGAAGGCTGGCTCAGGGGACCTTAATTATAGTCCAGAAGTAATGACTAGTGTGGGACAGTAAGGAAGCCCACTTAGGTAGCTGATCATTCCCAATACTTACCCTTATATATAGCCCAGTCAGGCAAGCCTGCTTACCACCCTCACAGAAAGGTTGAATCCAGGTCTCCTCTTAAATGCTGCTACTCTCCAAATCTTGCTTCTTTCTGTTGAAAACATAGGACACTAGCTCCACCCTTGCCAGGGGATGAGATTAAGCCAGCAAAGGCCAATGCCTCTTTCCCCAAGTGCAAGATAAATGAATTACTGCCCCATTGAACCATTTAACCAGCTAGTAGCAGTATAGGGCATTGCAGATATCATCCTAGGTTTGCTGCTTTGACCTTGTGAGACACTGCTAAGTCTTAACCTTACTGGACTCCAGTTTTCTTATTGGAACAGTTTATCTCTAAGGTCTCTCCTTTGCAGCTCTAAATCTTATGATCCTTAACCTACAAACTGCAACATGGATTACAAAGGCATCCAGTCAAACTGCTTTTTCCACCTACTACATCTGTCCTCAGGCCACTTCAGGTCTATGCAAAGTAATAGTTTATGCCCTCTAGGGGAGCTGCACCAGAAGCTCTTCTCTTAATTCTAACCCACCAACTTGCTCTCACATTAGGGTTCTTTGAAAAGCAGCATCAGAAGACCCCTCCCCCAAAAGAACTGTGCTTCCTTACCTCTGTTATTCCTTTCATATATTTTGCTACATCTTAGAGCACTCCCTTTGGAGTCTGACCCAAAGTCAAATACGATTATAACTATAAAACTTTAATTCATACTTGGCTGGTTCTATGATCTCATCAATATGGATGCTCCTGCCCATGACCCAGAAGGCAACCCAACCATATCTACCCATTGCTTACTCATACTCCTCCAGAAATCTATCAGAATTTCTTCTGAGTTCTCACTAATATTCTATATACATACACATTACACACTTGCGAATTTCTAAATTCACTCACAAATTGATTCCATAAATATATGTATATAGAATTGTAGAGAAAAATACATATTTTTAGTACATCTATACACATGGAGAAAGATATACTAAAGATCAGTTGGAGTTCAAATTCAATTTCATTCAACTTGCATAATATAAATTTTGTATGTATAATATCATACACATGCATATATTCTGCTATACTTGTGTAAACTAGAAAGCATGGATCACTGTAAAAAAAACAATTTAGTGCTATTCCCATACCCTTCAGCATTATGTTGTCTCTTTATTATTTTATTTTAACCTGTCTTCCACAGATCAAGGACAGTTAGCTCCTTCTACATAACCTATGATGCTTTGTATGTGCATAATGTCACAAAGTAGACATACTAATGACAATTTATTCACACACACGTGTGTGTGAAAAGATGTACAAAATACTTGCAATAATCTTGGAGTGGGTAATAAAAATCTGTATTATTACATATTATACAAAAGGAAACTGAGGCTCAGATACTAAATTTCTTGGTCTCTTCTTTATGATTCTGCTCTCTGACCGTATCCATCCCAGCAGAAACTTGAACTCCATCCCTACCACCCTGGGCTCTCAGAAGTGAGCTTCTGGCTTATTTCACCGAGGCCTGTGTCTCTCCTCATCATGCCTCTTCTCCAGTGCCCTCTCAGCTTTTCTAATGTCTTCTTGGATACTTTTATGAAGGCAAACTAGGCCATTTTTTGCCTCAATTCTTACCTCACCTTTAATTACTGAATGGGCATCGCCTCAGACAAACCGAGATTTGGAATCTGGGGCCATGTCCAGTCATCCTCACCTATATCTTGGCTCTGGAGGAAAAAAATGAGGCTGACGACTTTGCACAGATCTGCCTCATTTAAATCCAGTTCACTCACAAGTCAAGATATCACCCTCCGGGGGTCATTGGTGGACTTTGAGAACTAAGGATGAACGACAACAACAACAATATATGTTGTCTTCTCCATAGGAATATAAGGTCCTTGAAGACAGGTGTTGTTTTGCTGGCTTATATTTGTATCCTAGCCCTGGTACTTATTACAATGCCTAAAGGCCACACAGTAAGTAAGCACTTAATAAACCTTCTGTCTGTCCATCTGTCCATCATTTATCTCTGAGCCTATGGTTACACTACCAGGAAGTGTCAGATCTAGGTTTTGAACCCAGGGTCTTTGTCCTCAACTATGTAATTAACTGTGGTCCTCATGTTAAACTTGCAGGTCCTCATGTTAAACTGTGGCCTTCTAAGTCCTTGGGTGCAGCCTTTTGACTGAGTCCAAGTTTTACAGAACAAATCCTTTTATTAAGGATATCATAGCAAGTAGGCCGCAGAGTCAAAAGACCTGGGTTCCAGTCCTTTCCTCTTACACACTCTCCCACTGCAACTAGACAATTATGTTAAAACTGGTATTGACTTCTTCATCCAGAACTTTCTGTAATTATAGGTCCAGTAAAAATAGTAATAAATCACATGTATTTACCTATACATACATGCATATATGTGCACATGTATGGCTACTTACATGTGACACATGCAAACATGATCACTCTTTTCCCCTTCATTCCTGAAGACATTTATAGTTTTACTAAATTGGGGGATTTCCCTCGTGATCCCAGGAAAACAAACTATGATCTTATATTAAATTAGAAATTTCAAAGAGTGTCAACTGATGTTATACATTCTGGTTGCTAGAAAACATAAGCTTGTGCATTGGTTCTGGAAATACAGATTTTGAATTTCCAATCCAGCTGGTAGTGATTTCTCTTATTAGATCTCAAATACTTTGTTATCTCTATTAGATTACAAGTTTTTTAGGCACTTTAGCTTCTTTGCAGCCTTCTCAGTGCCTACCAGGGTGTACAGTACACAGCAGACGTTCAAAAGATGTCTGTTGACTGACTCATTGAACAAATGGATATTGGATCCAGGAAAAGTCAAAATGGCACCTCCCTGTATGACATAAGCCCTTCAGGGAAGGGACAGTTTTGTCATTTCTGTCTTGACGTCCCCATTATATAGCAAGTTATCTTGCCCAAAGTGAGAACTTATTAAACGCTTGCTGAATTTTCCTTTTTGAAAGCAAACCATGATTTCTTGACAGAGTCTTGGGGTGTGGGAAGGAGGGGAAGTTAGGAACCAAAAGGGAATGGCCCGGCGACTACACAAAGTACAGTAAGAAATCAATCAAAATAACTGAGAAACAAAATTAGGTGAATCAATAATACACAAGTAGTTATTTATATGGAAACAACATTATAGCTGAAAAACATATTCCTGAGCAGTCAAAATCCAGACAATAAAAGCTTAAATAAAGTACAAGATTAGCATAATGAAATGGAAAAGGTGCTGGACCTGGTGTCAGAGGACCCAGGTCCAAATTTGAGCACTACCATGTATTACTTACTTGAGACTCTGGCTAATAAGGACAATAATAATTACCACTTATATAGTGCATTAGGGTTTGCAAAATGCAATGTCCCTGAACCTCTACTTTCTTATATATAAAACTGAGGGATTAGAGTAGATGTTCATTAAGGTTCCCTCCAGTTCTAAATGTAAGATCCTGGTCTTGACAGTGGTATTCCCTTTACTGAATGAAACCCCTTCCCTACCTCAATGTGGCAGGCAAACCGAGCTGAGCAGGCCAATGGGGAGCTGCTCCCACACACTTGGATATCATGCAAAGGAATGTGTGAAGAAAGGGACTCATGCACAGTCAAGCAAGTTTATGCAACCTCATCACTTTAAGCTTAAGCTGATCCCATCTTCCTGTCTCTTCTAACTCCCCAATTCCATAAACAAGAGTCCCACTTGTAATTGCAGCCCTAGCTCCAGAGAGAACAAGATAGCAACTACAAAGTAGTAGCCACCTGAACATTTGCTCTCCCAGATCCAGCCCCAAGCTAAGCTAGAAATTCCAGAAAAGAAGCAACCAAGGGTAGAGTCTCTTTGCTGGGCCCACTCTACAACTCTTTCCCCGTTGGTTGCCTTGGTTGCTATTCACCAAGAAGAGAGTGCAAGAGTTTCTCAGAATAAATTTCCTGAGGCTTAAGGTGGGATTGTTTATATTAATGTATTAATAACTATTGCAAAAATAACACTGATTGAGAAAGATTATGCAGTATACATCTGCAGTCTGTTTATGTATCCAAGAGCCACAGGCAAAAATTGTAAAAAAAAAAAAAAAAAAAAAAAGTAAAATGTTGTCTGAAGCACCCCCAGTTCCCCTTTCTGCATCCCATTTTTCTCTCCCCACCAGAGGACATGCATCTTCACTGAAGCATCAAGTCTTTCCAGAGCTTCCCCATTCTTCCTAGGCTGAGGGGCCCACGAATCCAATATTGTTGGTCCCTCCACGGTTCAGAGCCCTTAAGGCCACAAGTTCCCTACCCCTGCTCCACACCATCATCAAAATTCCCATTCCCATTGCCTTAGTGCCCTGTTCCGGTTACCTGTTCTGAGGAAATAAACCTCGTAAATTAAATCTTGGGATCATACAGATTTAGAACTTGTAGGGGCCTCCTGTCCATCAGGAAAGGGTATAATTCTTTTGCCTGAAATTCAAGGCTGTCTACTACGTAGCACCATCCTACCTTTCCAGTTTTTCAGCTTTGTTTCTTCCTCATGTTTGTGTCTTATAATGTAGCTAGGTGGACTGCCCCGAACTTGGAGTTCAAAATATTCAAGTTCAAATTCTGCCTCAGACACTAACTAGATATGAGACCTTGGGCAAGTCATGTAACTGCTTCAATTTCCCAACTGTGAAATGAAGATAAAATAACAGCTCCCTCACAGGGTTGTTTTGAGCATCAAATGAGGCAATATATGTAAAGCGCTTTGTAAAAACACTATCATAAACGTTGGCTCTTTTTCACTCAGTCTTATTTCTTAAATGTCTGGAATTTCTTCCCTCTTCCATGCTACCTGTTGAACTCCTAACCATTATCCTTTAGAGCCCAATTCAAATGCCCCTGGTTCCATGTAGCTTTCTCTAGTATCTTCCACATACATTCCCCTGCAACTTTCCTGTCTAGACCTCACCTAGAACTTAGTTTTATTATACTATAACCCACTTATCCCATAACACTTTATTTTATAATTACCTCTGTTTTTATCTCCCTAATACACATTAAGTTCTAATAGGACAGGACCTTCGTATTATCTAAACTGTATCTCCTTTAGTGCTTACCACGGTGTTCTGCGGGGAGTAAATGGTGAGTAAGTGTTTGAAATAAATTAATCTTTCCTGGAGTGGGGTGGCAGGGGAGAGAAGGATGGAGTTTCCTCCATTCTAAAACATGTGATATAGGCAAAATAACATCCAAGTGCTCTATCAATTAATAATTACAACAGTTTTTTCTCAATCTAATAATAATTTTAAAACTGAACCTTTTAGGTCAATAATTAATCTTATTAACAGAAATATTTCAACAATTTATCCTTTTTTTTTGTTCAAGACAAAAAAAATTTTTTTTTAATTCCTAGTATTTTGCCTTTCTTTATCCCAAGGGCTTAGCAGAGTAAGTACTTAATAAATACTTGCTGACTGACTAATAAAGGCATCAACCATCAGATGAAAAAAGAACCCACTGGTTTAAGAACAGAACATAAGACATAAGAAATACTCTGAGTAACATAAGTTAGTAATTCATTTTCATTGAAGCTATACTTTGATATTAGTAGAACAGGCATGATGTTAAATCTTTAGAGGGATAGTGTATTGAGCAGGCACCACTTGCCAGTGAAATTCTGTTTATTAAAAACATTGGGAATTTTGCTAACAGGGTACATGTACTTTAAAGTACTGATAGTTACACATTAACCTTACTTATGTTTTAACTGTCTACTAATTTTCATCCCCACACTTGGGAATTAAATACTAGTGAGGGCATTCTAGTTTTTGGGAAACAGGGAAATTAAGCCCCAAATAAAAGCTTTAAAATCTAAAGCTATAAAATAACAGAAACTTAAGTGTTTAAAAATGTATCTAAAAAGGGAAATGTCAAGTATTAGTACAAAGTACTAAAACCAGTGAATGTTTACCTATGGTTAACCTGAGGCTGCCAACCCTTTCAGAATTACACCACCAGTTTTGTCTGATTTCACAATGTATCTATCTCCTTTCTGCAAAAACTGGTGCATTTTTTTTTAAAAAAGGAGTTGATTTGTATTCTCTAGCATTTTTTGGATAATTTCCTGAGTCTCTGAAGCTATTCAGAAAGAATCCAGGTCATCATCAGTACTGGGAATCACTGGGAAAAATTAAAGCCTACTATGTCTAAGTCAATCACCTCATGGTGCCATGTTTCCTTCTTTTGAGAAGCCCCATCAGGTAAAGGTGGAATCCTAAGATAGCTTCCAAAAAGTATTAATACGATGACACTGAATGCTGTGTTCAGAATTCTAAAGCAACTGGCAAGACATGAAAAATTCAACCAATTTTACTGATGCTAAGAAACCTGTTTGACTGTTCTGGACTGGATTGAGTAGTCACATAAAAAGAGCCTTTTTGGTAAGATGTGCCTTGACTATACAGGAACCTGATATCTGAACTTACCTAACAGATAAAATTGGGAGGTTCCATGAAAACCTTATGTTGATCAACGTTAATATGCATTTCTTAAGCACCAGTCATAGGCACTAAGAGAGGAAATGGCAAGAATGAAAAAGACAGATACTACTCTAAAGTAAATTAGGAGTCAAACCCATATGAGTATAAACAAAATATATACAAGGTATTCTGGAGAAGAGGCATCTGGGCTGCACAGCAGATAAGAGTGCTGAACCTGGAGTCAAGGAAAATGTGGGTTGAAAACTGGCCTCAGAGACTTATTAGTAAAATGAGTTTGGAGAAGGAAATGGCAAACTACTCCATTATCTTTGCCAAGAAAACCCCCAAATGAGATCACAAAAAGTCAGACATCACTGAAGCAATGAAACAACAGCAATAGATGGTAACTAGAAAAGGCTTCATGGAGAAGGTGGCTTTGGAGGTCATGATTCTAAGAGGCAAAAATGAGGATGAAACATTCAAAGCACGATGGAAACCACTACAGCCAAGACTCAGAGAAAGGAGAGGAAGGGAAAGAAGGAGACAGTGCAGGAAGGAGAGAAGAGAGGGAATAAACATTTATAATAGCCTTGACTTGTACCGGTCTCTGTGATAAGTACTTTGACATATAAGAGCTCATTTTGGGGCAGCTTGGTGGGGCAGTGAGTAGAGCACTGGCCCTCGAGTCAGGAGAACCTGAGTTCAAATTTGACCTCAGATATTTAACACTTACTAGCTGTGTAACCTTGGGCAAGTCAGTTAACCCCAATTGCCCTGCCTTCCCCACTCCAAAAAGCAAAATATACATACATACAACATACACACACACACACAGGTAATATATATATATATATATATATATATATATATATATATATATATATATATATGTATATGCTCATTTGATACTCATAACAACTCTTCTAGGTTGTTCTACAATTGAGGAAATTGAGGGAAATAAAGGTTAAGTGACTTGCCCAGGTTTACACAGCCTCTAAGTGCCTGAGGCTGGGTCTGAACGTAGCTCTTCTTGACCCTAGGTCCTCCTCTCTCTTCTGTTACCCGTGGAGAAGCAAGAAGTTTGTCTCCCTAGACCAAAGACTAAGTAATGTATAATAAGGCCAGAATGGTAGATAGAGTCAGGGTATAGAGGCATTTAAATGCCAAAAACAAGACTTTGTATTTGATCCCTAAGTCAATGGATTTTATTGAGCAAGAGACAATAAACAAGTAGACAGAATCTTGAGGAAAGGTACTCACAGAAATCACTTTGACAGCTGTACAGATAGATTGGACAGAGGAGAGACTAAAACAGCCAGGGAAAAGGTGATAAGGTCTTGAGCTAGGGTAGTGGTCTTGTGAATGCAGGTGTTAGAATTGCCAAGTTTAGAGGAGGAAATGGCAAACCATTCTAGTATCCCTGAAAAAAAAATCCCAAACGAGCTCATGGAAAACCGGACGTGACTGAAACAACAAAGACAAATTATCTATATACATAGGGGTAAGGGAGAATGAGATGTTGAGGATGTTTCCAAGGTGAGATTGCCAACAGGTCCAGGTGCCTACCAGGCAAGTGACATCCAATTTGAAACTTCCAATAGGCAGTGTTAGGTGCAGCAATGTTATCAAGCAGCTAACATTTCCATAGAACTCCATTCCAAATGATTACTCAACCAATATCCCAGTTAGGTTCCTGGTGGGACTGGCTTATAAAGTATTAACACTATGAAAGTGTTGGGTCAGGGCAAATTTCTGTAAAGTCTGCTTGTATTTGTAGTAGTGAGATCTTGGTTTGAATCTCACCTTCCCCACTGTGTGACCTCTTTTAGATTCCATTTCCTTTTAAGTGTGGCAATTACCACTATCTCACAAAACTGTTGTGAAGATCCAAGGAAATTATGTGTACAGAAACAGGCGTATGAACTAGTATCAGATGCAGCACTTGACTAGGAGTGAAAGAATGAGTAAATACCTTATCCGCTGGCATATGAGAGGGACAGATTTGGGTTTAATAACCCTTTACACACTACTAAACACCCTCTTCAAATTTCTCAAGTCAATAGTCAATCAATAAAAGTTATTAAGTGCTAAATGCTATGAATATGAAGAAAGGAAAAAAAGCAGTCCCTGCTCTCAAGGAGTTCAGTCTAATGGGAGAGATAACTTGTAAAAAAACTATGTACAAACAAGATATAGACAGGACCCACCGGAAACAGTCAACAGAGGGAAGGTAATAAAATTAGGAGTTATCAGAGGACCTAATTAGAGTCCCATACAGTATTTAATTTATTTTTTTGCTGTTTGGAGGGGGGAAGGTAGGGCAATTGGGGTTAAGTGACTTGCCCAAGGTCACATGGCTAGTAAGTGGTAAGTGCCTGGGGCTGGATTTGAACTCAGGTCCTCCTGACTCTGGGGCCAGTGCTCTATTCATTGTGCCACCTAGCCACCCCACAGCTCAGTATTTAGGAAGCCCTTTCCAGGTCTTTCAATCACTTCCATAGAAGGAGCATGGTACAGTGAGATTAGGGTGGAATTATCAATCAGGGGACAGGATTTAAATCCTGGCTCTGCCACTAACTACCCAATGTGACTCTGGGTAACTCACAAGACCTCTCAAGGCCTCATTTCCTTTATTGTAAAATTAGGATGACAGAATAGAAGTCTGCTAAGCTCCCTTCCAGCTGTAAATCTAGGACCCAGAGAAAGTAATTCTGTAAGGAAACACTCCTAATATTGGAAGAACTACTTAATCTCATTTGACCTTTTCAGGCTTATGAATTTTCAGTTTACTGTTGACGTTCAGGTGTGTCCAACTCTTTTGTGACCCCATAGGGGGGATTGAATCCTGGTCTCCCACAGGACAAGTGGAGATATTCACCACTATAAAAATGTGGAACACAGTTTACTAGATGTAAACAATTCCCATATAGCCCTTCTCGCTCATTACTGCTCTCTCAAACTTCTATCTATAAACTAGAATCAAAACTGACAAAGCAGTTAGTCCAATTTGCTGATATTTCAATGCATTTATACATGATTAGGTCATAGCACTCAAGAACCACCTATAGAGAAGATGCTAACTCTGACTGGTTTGCTCTTCAAGAAAAATTAAATATTAACTATGTGTGTACTTGTTATACCTGAGGGGATAAAATATGGTCATTTAAAATTTCTCCTAATACCAGCTCAAAATAGGTTTGTCCCACATTTGTGCTACCTTATTTAATTGATTTACAATCCTATCGTGTGGTCAAGCATATTCATATGACACATTCCCTTAAAGCAGTGGCTCTCAACCTTCCTAATGCCGCGACCCTTTAATACTTATATGTGGGCATATCTGCATGTGGGCAGACTGCCTGGATACAGAGGAGCGGTGTCTGGGTTCCTAACACCATCGGAAATATGTGTTTTCCGGTGGTCTTAGGCAACCCCTGTGACCCCTGTGAAAGGGTCGTTCGACCCCCAAAGGGGTTGCGGCCCACAGGTTGAGAATCGCTGCCTTAAAGTATCCCCATTATCCTCTGGAAAGATGGGGTAGGACCTCAGTCTAGGGACTGTCGGGTACAAGCCATGTCAAGCATGGAGTTGGTAGAAGTGGATTTTAAGCAGTCCCTTGAATTCTGGCAAGAAATACTTTCACTGACTAGAATGGCACCATTCTCACCTCTCTTGGGTGGGAAATGGTTAAAGACTATGTGTAAATCAATGAATGTTCAACCACACAGAATCTGAAAATGAGGTTTAATTTGTTAAGCCTGCAGAGCTTAGAGCAATGTTTGGCCATAGACTCAAAAAAAAGATGACTAATGCTTAATGTGTATACTCCCCTCTTTCTTGGCTAATCACTTAAGAAGTAAGAGCTGAATCTAAGCTGATAACCCAAAATCACAGAATAGAGGTTATCAAGAGATTCTGGGCCTAAATGGCACAATCACTTAAAATTGTGAGAACCCAGCTCAAGGAAAGCTTGGGGTCTGCACAAATTCTAGCTGGTGCCAGTAGTTCATTGCAGGCCACCTACAGACAAAGGTAGCATGCATTAGGAGTCAAAAGACTTTCTTCTGGACCTCACTCCGAACCCAACTAGCTTTGATGTTACTTTACCCTTTTTTGGAATTCAGTTTCCTAATCTATAAAATGGGAATAATAAGAGTTGTACATCCTACCTCACAGGGTTGGCATAAGGAAAGAAATGAATAAACCTTAATGCACTAAAGAAAGATGAGTTAAAGGGAGGAGATAGGAATTAACCTCTTTTGACTCCAGAATAAGGGCTGTTTATGATCTTGAGAGAAAGATGGAAGAATGAAGTTTCTTTCCGGGTTTGAGTAATTCAGGCTATGGAAGAAGCTTTTGAATTCTGTGGATGCTTAGGAGATTAAAAACTTGAAGCAGTTTGACAAGAAAGCTTTGAGAGATTATGTACTTCCCCATTGTCACTCGTATATATGATCTCTTACAATGGATGCCTATATATTCTTTTCGTTACTAGGGTCATTGAATAGAATTTTAAGGCAGTTGCAAGCCTCACTTCTGTAAGAGAATTCAAGTTATGTAAACAGTTTATATTAATAAAGTAATTTTTATGGTGAAAGATTAGATGGCAAGATACATAATAATCAAATAAATTAAAATATTAAAAATAAATTTAAAAAATTAAAATATTTTAAGACTTGAAGTCATAAGCTCTGCCTTTGCAGACTAGGAAAAGTTAAAAATTTCTGATCTTTACTTCTAATATTATTTCTGCTCTATACCTCAGGGTCAGTCTATACAAGTTTTAGATTTTTATTTGTTCAATATGATTACTTTTTTCCTATTGAAAAATTGTCCTGGGAGGAGAGGGATCATATCCTGCATGTTTTGTATGAGCTCAATTTGTCCACATCCCATACAACTTCAGTATTTAATATCGTCTGACCTTTAGCTCAGAAAGGAAGCATTTGTAAAATATCTATTGGTTAGAATAACAGTTGCCATTTATATAACGCTTTAAGGATGATGAAAGACTTTACAGACATCTTATTTCTCCTCACTCTATCAGGTAGGTGACTCCTCATTTTATTGAAGAGGAAACTAAGTCAGAAAGAGGTTAAAGGACTTGCCTACAGTCACTGAGCTTAGTTCTCCCCCACCCCGAGTCCAGTACTCATTCTATACTATAACCTGGCTGTATAATAACATATGGCTGGTGAGCTCTGCTAGGTAACCCTACAGGATGTACCTGTGTCTCAGCAAAGAAACTCATTTATCCAAGTCAATAGTAAAACAGAAACCAGAGAAAAAAACATATGAGAATATATAACAGACAATACAAAGATAGGGAATGCTTCATGAATTTGCAAGTCACCCTTTTATGGGGCTGTGCTAAGCAATCTTCTCTGTATCAGTCCAATCTCAGTACAGGGGATGCCGATGCAAGCATGGAATATTTAATTTAAGTTAAAATATTAACTTAAATATTTAAAAATATTTAATTTTTTACTTTTTAAAACCTTTTCTCCCATCTGGCTTTTGCAACAGTTCTTTAGGAAATGGAGGGCAGATGATACTCATATTGCAAATGAGAAAGGGCACTTAATAGTTAAGCGCTGAAATCATGCAGCTAAATTAATGGCAAAGCTGGGATTTGAACAAGTCCCTCGTCTCCCAGCTCAATGTTCTTTCCACCACACTACACTTCTTCATACTTATTTGAACCCCGATACACAAGAACAGTTTACTCATTTTGAAAACTGTAATATACATAAAGTTATACAGTAGATTCATGATGATAATAATAGTATCTAGCACTGATATGGCACTTTTAAGGTTTGCCAAGCAATTTATGGTATCTCTCATTTGATCCACACAACAGTCTCGTAATGTAAATGCTATTATTATCCCCACTTTACAGATGAAGAAACTGGTTACTCCCTAAACTGATATAGTTCAAAATCTCTCAAAGTGCTTTCTTTTCCTGTTTGATTCTTGTCCATATCTTTCTATAAGTTCTCCACAGCTATCTTAATTTGTCTGTTTCCCATACAACTTCAAACTTTACAAATGAAGATTATTTTTTTCAAACAAGACAGAGGCTTTATTTAATTTATTTCATTTTACTATTTAACGTTGCAAATAATCTTCAAGTCTTCAGGCCTGGAATAGCAAAAATATTCAATGCAACAAGCATTGATACGCTTAACAGGAAGTTAAAAGTTTTAATTCCTCCTTTAATTTGTTCTCTGATATTAGATCTAGGTAAACTTCAGTAGCAATGGTCTAAAATACCTAATGATTGTGATTCAAGAGTGAAAAAACATCTGAGAGCTGTACTTCAGTTAAGAAGCTTCAACCAGCCCTGCAGAACAAAAGTCTTTGTTTCATATTTTAAAATGGAGCCAAAGGTTGCATTTGTGACTGACAAGGAGATCAGGCTTGCTTAAACAATGGCTAAGTTAAATTCTGAGGTTTCACAATCCTTAAAAAAAAAAAGGCATACATGGCACTGCTGAATCTATTGAATCTGTTATTAAGCAAGAGTTCAGGCACTGCCCAGTTCCTGTTACGTGTGCAAACTTCCTTGCAGGGAATCCTATTCAGGAGGGAGGAAGGGGGTAAAAGAGAAAGAGAGAAGGGGAGAGAAATAGAGAGGGAGGGAGAGGGGGAAGAGAAAGAGAGAGAGAAAGGGGGGAGGTGAAGAGAAAAGGAGGAGAGACGTAGAGAGATGAGTAGGGCCGGGAGGGGAAAGAGAAGGGAGGGAGAAAGAGATAAATTGAGACAGAGAGAAACAGAAAGAAACAGAGAGAGAAAGAGAAGGGGGGAGAGAGACAGAAGAGAGAAAGGGAGAAAGGGGGAGGGGAAGAAAGAGAGAGAGACAGAGACAGAGATACTTAAAAAGTGATTTTCCCCAAGACTGAAATAATTCTGTCCTCTCTCTTACCTGAGAATAAAGATCTCCTTCTGGTTGTCCACTTCAGGTTTGTTACCCTAGGGATTTCTGCAGTGATAGTGGCTCTTCCATGAAGTACACTAGTCCTGCCTTTAGTAGAGTGACATTGTGGACTAATGGAGGAGCACCAGACCAGCAGTCAGGAGGCCGGTTTCTCGTCCCAGATCCAACACTAACTAGCTCGTGACTGTGGGCAAAATTACTTCACCTTCTCTGAAGTTCAGTTTCCTCATTTGTAAAATGTGGGGGATGGACTGACTACATGACTTCTTTAGTCATCTCTACAGCCCCATCTCTAATACCAAAATACTCCATTTTCCCTATTTCTGCATGGCCTATGCCACATTGCAGTGGTGAGGATTAAGTGAGAGAATGGTTATAAAGGTAACATGGGGGATTACTCCATTATTAGCCAAAGCAACTGGACTGTGCGTGTACTTGGTTCCCTGCTCTGCCTTTGGATGTTGCATCCAAAAGAGCTCAACCACATGAGACGTAAATGCTGCTGATGCTCCAGACAGAAGTACAACTTTTGGAGTGGGTGGAGACAGGGAGGGCAGTTACTTCCACTAGTGGTTAGTATGGGATTAGAGACCAGATAGTAGAAGCAGGAAGGAGGCTGCCCTCCCTCTGAAGGTATCTCAATGGTATTTCCTAGAAAACCAGTGACTCTAAGTCATAATGATAAAGCTCACAGACTCATAGATTTCTGGAAGGGACTTTAAAGGTCATGTAGTCCAACACTCTTAATTTTACAGGTGAGGAAACTGAGACTTGAGAGTTGTACAACTTGCTGGAGGCTACACAGATAGCAAAATTCAAACCCAGGTTCTCTGATTCTCAAAAGGCAGACTCATGGATCTATTTTGAAGGCCTTTATGGTGAGGCACACACCCCATTTTCTTGTCCTATCACCCACACTTGTACCTGGACCATATTAATGTCTAGAAGAGCACCTGCTATGCCACTGCTTTGTTCTTACTGGAAAATAATAATTTGGGGGCAGCTAGGTGGCACAGTGAATAGAGCACTGGTCCCAGAGTTAGGAGGACCTGAGTTCAAATGCGGCCTCATACACTTGACACACTTACTAGCTGTGTGACCTTGGGCAAGTCACTTAACCCCAATTACCTTGTCCTCTCAAAAAAAATTTTTTTTTGTTTAAAAGAAAACAATTTGGATATCCAGATCACTGTGGCTTTTGGGATTTACTCTCAAGAAGGGGATGCCATAAGTCAAGAGAGTGGGGCAGCTTGAGTGCCTCCCTTAGGCTTTCCTTCCTTGTTATATTTCTTTCCTTTAGCACTAAAGAACAAAGTACTCTTATCGTCAGGAGTATGTTGAGACACTTCAATCCGTGTGATGTCAGTCAACTGATCCTTTTAGGGTGGTTTCCCCTAATTTCAGATAGTTAACATACTTGAGACACATCAACATGAAATTCATGTACTCCATATCATGAAAGTAACTTCTGGTGTCTGAGACAAGGATTGCTGAGGCTGACGAAAGCTGGAAAAGGAGAACTGGTCATGACGCACATAGTTAAACACGGGTTAGGAGGTGATGTGACCTGGCAGAAAAATCTATAGGTTAGGAAGAAAGAGACCCAGGTCCTTGTCCCAATTCTGTCACTAACTGAGCTGCAGCTTCATCTGTAAAATGCTGAGAATAATTGCCCATCCTACACATCTCCTTAGGGGCTGTTTTCATAAAGTAAGACGAGTGTTTGAGAGAATAAAAAGCACTGGACAAACACAAGGTCAAGTTCAGTGTGCTTGTTAAAGTTAAAAATAATCAATTTATCAACACCTTTGAGGACTTGCTACCATAAGCCTGTAGCAAAAGGGATCTGATTCCAACTGTGAGAACAATCTGATCTCTGAAGAAGAATACTGGGGTCTCACTTGATCTTTCTGGCAAGAAGAAATTTAGAAGGATTTGAAAGATTTTGGTTAAAATGGTTCCCAAAAGCTCTGTTGAATCCAAGACACTGGATTCATGCAAAGGTTTCTGGGAACTTAAGTAGCTCATTAACCCCCAGTCTAATACTCATGACACCTTGGCTCCCACTGTATTTTATTAGGCAATTTCTTCTGGAAATGCACTCAACTTTTGGTGACTGGGTATTTCTTTGAGAATAGGTAGGAAAACCCAATCTCAAGAGAAACACAAGACAGGCTTACTCAGAGTAAATCAATGTACCTCAAGAGAGAAAAGAAAAGGCATCTACAAATAGAAATCACTTAGAAGAGATTAAATTTTGGGGGAAAACTTCTCAAGAAAAAAGTCTTTAAGAAAAGGAAAATTGTCTCTGCTGATGAAAAGGGCAGGGGGATGAAATAAGGACATAGGATTAGTAGAAGGCTATCTAATGAAAGATAGAGCTCTCTGTTATAGAATAAAAGCTGAATCTTGAAAATCAAAACCAAAAAGACCTTAGTAGCTCACTTGGTGCTTTTCTTGATCAGGAAATTGCTCACTACAATAATTTCTCTAGTTTCCAACCTGGTTTTAAATGCTCTAGATAAAAAAAAAGTCAATCACCTTCATTGAGACATCACTTTATTTTTATGCAGAAGTCATACACAGAAAATTTTCACTGAAATTTCACCAGTGGATCAATTTATACACCTCAAGGTACTTTCAGGGTTTCACTATTTTTTTAACCTTTGTTACAAGAGAAAGAGAGAAGAGTAGAGAAAGATGGAAAGAGAATAAAAGAACATCATTTGTCTCTCATTGTTGAAAGTATTCCTGAAGTTCTCACACAAACACAATCAGTTTGTACAGAAATATTTGTACAATTCCGTGTATCCTTAAAGAGAATATAGTGAACAAAATTTAACCTTATTGTGATGACTCAGGGTCATTACGAAAGCCATTTATTGTACTCTAGTGAATTACAACTATAATATAATGATATCTTTGAGTCTTACTCAGGGTGTAGTATATCCATATACTTGGCCCTGGTCTTCTGAGCTTTTTGAGTTCTTCTCTCAACTTCCTACACTTTTTCAGCCTCTCCCTCTGTCAGTTATTGCTGCTTGCTGCCATTAAGTGCTATTTCTAATCTGTTGTGTACTAGGAAACCAACAGCCAAACTTGTTATAATTCTGTGTAAAGTAAGAGTCAACAGGCTCTGAGAAAGGGCAGAAGTTAAGCTCCTTATGATTAAAGAATATTTGCTTTATTGTTACAGCCTCCTTGTAAGCAAGGGCCACTTGTTATTTGATTTGTTTTTTGCAATGCCAGAACAAAACAGATAGGAAGCTCTTAATGAATGTTTGTTCACTACTCTTGAATGAATGGACATTGACATATATGTTAGCTACTCAGAGACTTTCTGGGGAACTGACTGCCGGATTTTTTTGTCTATGCTCTGAATAGTTCAGGACCAGTGCCCTTCTACTTAAGTGAGGTACTTCTCAGCGATTCATTTACTGCACAGATAAGTTAAATTCCAACATTAATTAAGTACCTATTATGTGAGAGGCAGTGTAACTCTAGATAGAAGGTTGGCCTCAGTCAGGATAAGCTGGGTTCAGGTCCCTCCCTTGACACATAATGTAAGTAACAGAATAGCAGTTGATCTACACTGGTAGAGGGTGTAATCAACTCATTAAAATATCCCTACACTAATAAAATCACAGTTTGAGACTTTTTTTAAAGTGCCAATATATATTGGGGGCCTTTTACTTTTTTCCTGAAGGGTCAACACATATCAACTCATGATTAGTCCTTTTCTCTGAAATTATTCTAGGCAAAATGAGAACAAAACCAAAGGTGAGTCATCTTGGTCCAACCCTCTTATTTTATTGATGGAAATGGTGCAACTGAAAAGCTAAATCTGATTTAGTCTAGGTGAGGGAGCAAGTGGGTAAGCAAAGGTGGGGTTTGAACTTGGGTCTTCTTGGTGTGCTCATATCAGAGAATGTTCTATGTGACATCACTAGAATTGGTACACTCTAAGACAACTGGTGGGAGTGTTGGGCAAGTCTCTCAGCCTCCCTAAACTTTGGGGGGCATTGGGCAAGTCACTCAGCTTCCCTAAACTTCAGGTCTCCTCACCTGTGTGATGAAAGATTAACCCAGATACTTCCATTGGTTCCTTTCAACTTTCAATACTTCCCTAATATGATCTCTGCTATCACCAATGGCCTCCTCGATGTGTGATCTGTGGCCACATAAACCAAGGCAGTGCATTGTCTTGCATGACATACTTTTATGTAAAATAACAGCAAAATTCAAGCACTAGATTCATTCCAAAGTTTGATCCAGCAAACTTTCATAGAACCAAAGAGAAACCTCTGAAAATGATAAGAAAATAGAACCACCTTCTAGACTTAAGAGGCAATAAGAGAAATAAACGGATTAGAAATGCCTGGAAACCATCTTGTCTGTGTCCATTTACTGTATTCCAAGCTCCCTTGTATCATAATCATTAACTAAGAAATGGAGTTCCCTGGACACAAATGAGACAAAGCCATACTTGTTCACTCCTAGAACTTGATTTTCAACTTTTTGCCAATCAAAACTTTTTGGTCCAATAATATTTAAGATTTCAAGTTATATTAATCCACCTAAATTAAAAGTCAATCACAGAATTTTTCTTTTTTTTTTTTTTGGAAAAAAATTGCTGAGTGTGATTATTCCTTTCATTTTTATAGAGGAAAGGTTTCTCAGAAGCTTGAGGGCTTAGAACTCATTAAGTGATCAAAATGACACATCTATGAAATTAATCTTCTCTTTGCAGGGGTTCTTAACCCAGGGATCATAGAGTTCTTAAAAAACTTTTTTTGATCACTTTATATCAACAGAATTGGCTTCCTTCGTAATCCTACATATTTTAATTTATGCATTTAAAAACATTACACTGAGAAGGGGGTTTAAGCTAAGTTTCAGACTACCAAAGAGACCCACGACATGTAAAAAATTAAGAACTCTTACTTTAAGGAATGAAATGGAAACTAGACAGATAAACCAATTTATATCAAGTTTTAATGGTCAGAGCATAAAATGACTCTTGGGAACCCACAACCTTGCCACTAAATGATCCATATTTTCTGATGCAATAGTAAAAAAGAAAAAAAAATTCAGCTCTTCATTGGTGAAATGAAATGTTTCTTGGTAGGAGGAAGGAGGCCATTAGATTAACACTATTTGCCCATGTACACATTGGAGCTTTTCCTCAGGAAAGGCCCAGGATCCATCTCTCCACCCCCAACACCTTAAGGAGCTTTTGGAAAAGCAATGTTAAAGCTATAGGACTTGAAGCATTGGGGAAAGTCATTTTCGCCTTGTTTTGAGATAGCCCTTCACTGTGGCCATTGCCAAGGTCATCTGGCCAAACTGTATCCAAATCACATATTTAAATGCTCATCCAGTTGCTCAACTTTAGTAACATCCCTGTGTGCCTGTACTGTGTACCTACCATGTGGCTATGATGAGTAATCAAATCCTACATATCTTACTGAAAAGCACTTCCTTGAACTTTGACCTGATCTAGCAAGTGACTGAACTCTATACTTCACGTCCTTTCCTGAAAGGTCATACACATTTTACGGATGACATGACTAGAGACATAGGTCTACTTCTAACAAAAGCAAAAAAAGCAAGCAAAAAAACCCAAAACAATAAACCCAAATACGTGCATCTGACTGAGGCACACTGCACCTTACCATATGTGTCAGTTTAACATTAAAAACTCCTATCTTCTCTTTAAAATTTGCCAGATTATTTTTCATTAATAATTTCAGCATGCTAAAATGCCTGTCACATTGAAGTGTTTGTTGTGCTTTTTTCTGCAATCACAAAGTAAGTCTGATATCTTAAAAGTCAATCTGACCGACCCTCTGTACCTTAAATACAGATAATGAAGACTGGACAAAGTCTTTTAGTCTGAGTATTGCAGCAATCTTAGCTGAATTTAATACAATGAAAAAATAATTCTTAAAGGTACTAAAAAGGCATTTTCAGATTTACTATTCAGTACTTTTTAATAGAACAAGTCACTAATCATAACCCAAACACAAATCACTATCTTACCAGAACTTCCTAGAACCTCAGTAGTTTGTTCTAAATTTTTCATTCAAGTAAAAGCCTAGCTCAAATCACTGTAAAAATTCAAGCACAAATCTCCATAAGTCTCAACCATAAGTCTCCATGTTGCTTTTCTCCAGCAAAACCGAAAACAATCAATTAAAACCGACCGTTACAAATAAGTCTTTGGAAAAATACAGGACACAGAAAAAAATATCATTTTCTCCCATCCTTGTCCCTTCAACAGCCCCAAAAGTGACTAAAATCACATGTAATCTCAAATTTTAAATGTGATAAATATTAAAGTAAAAGTCAGTACCTGCCAAATACCTGCTGTTCTGCTTTCCCTGTCTTGTACTCTCCTCCTACACTCTGGCAACGGAATGCCCTTCAAAACCATGGCTCACTGCTTTTGGTAAATGTTTTACGAGGCACAAAACAACCTGGTGTCCCACCCTCAGTGCAAACACCATTGAGAGAACACAATATAATGGTCACAAAGATATCCATGTGATGTACAGTAATGTAAATGAAGTAACAGGGTCCTTATTTCCACACTTTCCCCTTAAAAAAACTTGAAGGAAAAAAGTCAACAAAAATATATCAAGACATTAGAAATGTTCAATTTTTAATGAAAAAGATGGTTATAAAGTTCTCATTGTTCTAATCCCCAAGCAAGCCTGGGCAAGTCTAACTGAAAAAAAAAATGTGAAAGGGAAGAGTTAATAAAGCACAGTGTTTACAAATAAATCTGCACACACAGGCAACACCGGACAGCTGCAAAGGTACAGCTATGCTTTTGATATGGATGTTTACTAGGAAAAATTAAACCCAAATTATGGAAAAGAAAACTGAAGAAACAAAACAAAACAAAACCCAAACCCTAAAACCAACAACCCACCTTCTGATAAATTGTCATCCTCAGTAAGGAACAATAAATTGTTGCCCTTTTCAGTATCCGTCAAGTTAGGCAAAGCTCAAAAGCAACTTCTCCAAACCAGAAGTGTTGCATTCCATTCAAGTTAACAATTACAAATGGAGGCTAACTGAAAATGGCTGACGTTGGAGCACCCTACGCTCTTACCATGTCAGGTTCACCTAAAGTGCTACCATAGCTATTAATGAAATAGAGGCAAGGCTGCTCCAGGGGAATTCTGCATGGAAACTATTCAATATTATCAAGCACTCATATGGGCAGGATAGACACGGCTCCCCCTGGTACTAGAAGGAGGAAGGTTGGCGTGGCATTTCAAAGGGAGAAGAGTAAGGAAGTTTATTCAATTTATCCACTCAAAGGTAGTAAGAGGGTTCAGGTCCTCTTGAAAACAAGTAAGATGGAAACGTGCCTCACTCCTCTCTGTTTGAGCATGAACAAATATACACACAGACCAACTAGGGGAATTAGAAATGTTTCTCCAGTATCCTACCTGTACCCATAAGAAAACACTGACTCTTTTATACTTTGTGATTACATGCATAAAATTTTCAAAAATATTTTTTGTTATTCAGTTGTTTTTTCAATTCTGTCACTCTTTGTGACCCATTTGAGATTTTCTTGGCAAATTCAGTGGAGTGGTTTGTCATTTCCTTCTCCAGCTCATTTTACAGATGAGGAAACTGAGGCAAACAGGGTAAAGTGACTTGCCCAGAGTCACACTGCACAAACCTGGATTTGAGCTCAGGTTTTCCTGAATCCAGACCCTGCAACTCTATCTACTGCATTACCTAGCTGCCCTTCTGTACCTTCATGTACTGTAGAATTTGGCCCGTATTCTCCAGTGGTTTTCTTTTATTTCCACTTAACTTACTTCATTTTATCGTAGCAAGTAAAACAAAGGTAAAAGTCCAAGTAGAGAAGCCTGAGTTTCGTTTCTGCCCTTACTGACTTGGGGCAGTTCAGCTTCCCTAAGACTTAATATCTTATCTATTTGGTGTTGTCATGGTAAATGATTTGGCATCTCTGTGTCAAAAGGGCAGGGTGAGAAGGCTTCCAACCTCTCTTCCCCTTCTATCCAGTCAGTTACCACTCTCTGCCTTGCCATTACTATCTCTGGCTACCTTCTGAAATCATCTCTCTGAAGCCACTGGCTCCCCGTTCTAGAGTCTGTCCCATCCTTTAGGTAACAACAAGAAAATGACAATTTTTACACTGCTTTACAGTTTTCAAGGTGTTCTCAAATCTGTTTCACGCTCATAATGAATACTGGGAGGGAGGACATTCTCGTTCCCATTTTATAGAAGAGGAACACTGAGTCCCAGAGAAGTGAAATGAATTACAGAAGAGACATCGCAGAAAGTAGAATCTGCTAGATTTGGGTGGGGGTAGGGGGTCTTTTATATCCCCCAGTTTCACTATCTTTTCTGATATACCATACATAGTCCCCTGCTACATACATTTTGATATGTAGATTAATATATATATTATAATATGTAGGTTTCACTAACTCCTGGGTTTCTTTATAGTTGGTTCTCTATAAATTCCTTCTCCATTAATCATCTCTCTCTTATACCTCTCCACTTACCAGATTCATTCAAACCTTCATCTTCATCTTCAATTTTTCTCTACTGTTATAACCACTATTCACTTTCTTGTTCTTATTTTCAAGATGGCTTCTTCTACTCTTTCCCTTATATACCCTCCTTTCACATTTTCTCCTGTTTACATTGGTCCCCAGAATAATGCATATGTGTCTCGCTTTAAGCAAACCCAATCCAAGTGAGTGCCCTACTCTTCGACAGGGTGTGTGCTGAAAGCTTGCTTATAAATCAGTTGTTTGGAACTTGAAGCTAAATTTTCCCATAGAAACAAGTCCACAAAAGCCTATTTAACCTATGCTGTACTGTAATACAGCACCAGGCACTGTGCTAAGGGATGGAGATGCAAAGAAAGGCAAAAGGCAATTGCTGCTTGTGGAGCTCTCAGTCCCACACAATGCAAACAATGTAAAAAGAAGATGTATACAGGAGAAACTGGAGATGATCAACCAAGGGAAACCATCAGCATCAAGGGGGATCAGGGAGGTTGGGTTTTAGCTGGGATGTGAAGAAAGCCAACGAAACCAGATGAGAAGGGAAAGCATGGGGGCAGCCAGTGAAAAAGCTCCAAGTATGTAGAGAGAGTGTTTTGTTCAAGGAACAAGGGGCATAGTGTTCCTGGATCACAGGTATGTAGGGATGAGTAATGTATGAGACTGGAATGTTGGGGGGTGGGAGTAAAAAAGCAGGTCGTGTTAGTAAAGTCTCTGAATGCCAGGTAATCTTATATTTCATCCTGGAGGTAGAGGGAATCACTGGTTTTTATGGAGCCTAACCATCATTATATTAATGTGCACACACATATTGAAGTTTCCAACATGCACACACACAAAAAGTCAATAATACAAAGCATATAAATAATGCCATGGAATTTCAAGATGAAGTGAATGCTAATAATTGGGGTTGGAGGAAGAGAAGAAGGGTCAAGAAAAAGCTAAGGACAGGAGGTGGCATCTGGCTTGTATTTGTGAAGGAAGACAATAGATACTTAGTGCACAATTCATCCTGTTCTCTCTCCACCCTGGTAAGACATAGCACAGCTTGTGCTCCCACCATTGAATCTCTAAGATCTCAGAATCCCTTCCACTTACCATGATGAGGCCTTGGAATAAGACATTAATGGTTTCCAGTTCATTTTATCACTATGATCACCTCTCTATATTCGATATTCATTCATTTAACAAAATAGTTGTCAGGCATCTATTACATGAAAGGCATTTATTTTCTTTCAAATCTGTCTTCAGACTCCACTTTTAAGAAGCTCTTCCTTTGATGGTAATGGACCAGACTCCCCAGTGCATTGTCTTTCAAGAGAACTAACCATAAGGAAAAAGAAATCCAAACAAATAGCACGGATTTCCCATGTTGAGCATATGTCTTTGCATCTTCATGGTCTGTTGGGTCTCATTTTGGTCTTTAAGATTAAATGCAATGCTTAGCCAGGTTCTATATACAATCCCTAGTACACTGTTAGTATTTATGTACTACATTACAGCACTGCTGGATAGAGGTTAAGTTTCTAAGGCAAGGATGTATGCACCTTCTCTTGTGTTTGTACAATATACCTATTATTGTCTTATTTTGTAATAAGTAGAATTTAAGTCAATAATCAAGGGGTATTTTGCAGAAAATACATATGTTAAGTATCACTTGCTCTATTTGCTTACAAATAGCTCATTTGGAAGCACTAGAGAGGAACCATGATATAGCCAATGGCCAGCACAGAGCTAGGCACCTAGCAGATATTTACAGTTGAAACCTTATTATCTTTCAAGATGTAGCTCAAATGTCACTTCTTTCACAATTTATCACCTTTCCCACCCAACACCTGTTTGTATATCTCTTATACATTCATGTTTGACTTTATATCATACCTGTTTGGTATGTGTAGTCTAACTTAAGTTCCATAATGGTAGTAAACAGAGCATATTTACTGAGCAGCAGTAAAAGACTGATCGGATACTGTGGTCATTTTTACTACCATACAGGGGTAATTTGGTGCAATGGAAATATGGCCAGATTTGGAGTTGGAAGACCTAGGTTTAAATTCTGGCTCAGAAACTTGCTACTTCTGTAAACTAAAGTTTCAGGCAGTTGGGTGCCAGTGGATAGAGTGCTGGGACTGGAATGGGACTAGAGTTAGGAAGATTCATCTTCATGAGTTCAATTCTGGCCTCAGAAACCTACTAGCTGTGTGACCCTGGGCAAGTCACTTAACCCTGTTTGCCTTAGTTTCCTCATTTATAAAATGAGCTGGAAAAGGAAATGGCAAATCACTCGAGTATCTTTGGGGTCACAAAGAATCGGACACAACTGAGCAACCTAAGGCCCAGTATTCAATCCCTCTGGGTCTCAGTTTCTTCAATAGCCAAATAAGGAGGTTGGATTAGAAGACCTTTAAGGCTCCTTTTAGCTCTAAATCAAAGGTTACTAACCTTTTTGAGAGGGGCATGGATTCCTTTGGCCATCTAGTGTAACAAATGGACACTTACTCAAAATAACATTTTTGGATGTATAAAATACGAAGGATTACAAAGGAGACCTATTATGTTGATCTATAGCTATAAAAAAAAACTCCTTTAAAACCAGATTCATGGACCTTAGGTTAAGAATCCCTGCCTAAATCTATGAAGCTATAATTTATTAATATTTGTAATATCTCCTAGTACGTAGCACAATGCAATACACATATCATTAATAAATGTTTACTGAACTGATTTAGAGGTCTTGTAAGCAAAGTCCTAATTTCAGACATGTAAAGACTTCTTTCTATACAACCTACTTCTTAAGAATGGCATGAATGGTAATTAAGAGACTATGAAATATAGTATAATTAAACTTGTTCTATGTTAACAGTGAAGTCCTGTTAAAATGACTTTATTTCCTTATTTCCTCCCTCAAGATACCCTCAAACTGAACACAAATAGAAGACTCACAGCATAGATGAGAAATATAACCCTGGGAGATAGCTTCCACCCTTTCCTGTCCCTCTGTAGCAATAGTAAATTCTCTGTAGACCATAGTAAATTCACAATGTCTGGAGTCATGCCAGGTGTCATGGGGGGATTGGGGATGGGGAAAGGAGAAGCAGTGAGTGATTATAAGGATTAGCCAGGAGGGGGCCATATTCAGGCTACATAGTCATAACCCACTCCACATGATTAATTAGTTTAATAAAAACACATTAAGGAAAAATTATGTTACAGAAAATGATGGAAGCACTACAATATTTCAAATGGGTGAATGGCAAATGGCTGATTGATATAGTGGGATTTCACAACTTTGTAATAAGGTTTGGTTAGAATGCATTAACAATGCTATTGCAAAATGACATTAGTTCAGACAACATCATTATCTGGGTCCCACCGCAGGCACAGGTGCAGAGGATTAGCACAGGATTAGCAGGTACTGAATGGGGGTGGCACCTGAACATCAGAAGTGCCTTAAGACCAGGGTGTGCCCTCCCTAGTTACAGAAATCATTCTGGCAGAAAGAGAGAACACATCCTAATTCCTGCTGTGATTCTTCTGCCTCTTGAAGCCTTCACTCTAATTCCCATTTTCATTCACTACTTCTTGCATATCAGACTTTCTGACTCTGCCCCTTGTTCTCTTCCCTCCCCCAATTCCAGCTCCAATTCCCTCCCCCAAGCAGTCCTTGCTTGAGTTTCCAGTGCCCCTCAAGCTGAAGCTAGTTTAGGTTTCCATTCCTGGTGTTTGCTGTACGTAGCATATGGTTGCACTTGCTTTTGTCTGGTGTAGGTTCCCAACTCTACCCCAAAATCTCATTTATAGGTCTCTTCTACAGAGCTCATAGCTCTAGCAATTAAACATCAGGTCTCTTCTAAAGAGCTCATAGCTCTAGCGATTAAACATCAGATGAGGAATACCTTTTTTGGACATTTATTCCCTCCCTAAGGACACACACACACACACACACACACACACACACACACACCCACCCTATGAGGTAAGACAGAAGAAAAGTTCCAGACAAGTGGTGGGGAACCTGTGGCCATGAGGCCACATATGGCCTTCTCAGTCCTTGGGTATAGCCTTTTGACTGACTCCAAGTTTTACAGAACAAATCCTTTTATTAAGGGCTACACTTGAGGACCTAGAGGGCCACATGTGGTCTCAAGGCTGCAGGTTCCCCATCCCTGTAGGGAATAGTAACAAGAGGACATGAAGTGTGGTGACTTCATTAAATAACTCAAAATTCATTTTTTGTCCTTTGTGCTTGGGTCTTGGCTCTTTCTATGTGCTCTGTGAAACCTTGCCCTACTCCCCAAATGAGGCTCGAGAATTTAGCATATAGGAAAGGAAGGTATTTGGAGAATGAGATCAAATGAGAAAGGCTGATCTCAATAGATAAGATTTGAGCATCCCATACAGGTAATTTACCACAGCGCTCAACCAAAAAGTTTAGACAAGAGAGCTACCAAAGAGAAGGCCTGTGGAACTCTCATCATGTAAGCATATATGCAGTGCAAGGAAAAACTGAACAGGACTGTAGAAAGTACGCTATGTCTGTTTCTGACAATATCTTCTAGCAGTTATGTATTTACGTTAAGTGTAACTTAGACTTTGGTAGCACATGCGGTATTTTCATCTCTACTGGCCACTTACAGAGTTCTCAAAGAAAAAAAAAAAGCAAATGTCAAAAGTCAATAATTAGCATAAGATGGTCTCCAAGACCCTACATCTGAGACTATGGAAGAGCACTTACGATTGAAGTTTTGCTTTGAAAGAGTATATTTTATTCAAAAGGAGAAGATGATGTGTATAGTATATAGTCATGCAGGGAAAGGCTATGCAGGAAAAGATAAATATGGTAAAGAACATATGGGTGACATTCAATGGGGGTAAAAACAGAAGCAATACCACTACAGATGCAATACCTGGAAAGAAGGAATTAAATGAATATGTAATCAACCAGGCACAAAGGCATAGTATTACAGGGAAGGAGGCATTCACACCGCTACTACATGAACATCTACTGGAACTCTCCTCTTGCCAAAAGCAGAACAGCAGACAAATCTGTAATTTGCCTAAATGGAAATTTCATTCTTTAAAAGTTAGAGGAAGCAGCAAGGGGGAATGCTATTCTGGACTGTGTTCTGACCAACAAGGAGGAACTAGTTGCTGAGGAAGAAATGCCAGATCTCTAGGGGCAAGCAACCACTCTACCACAGAATTCATACAAAGGAAAGGAAAAGTACTTATCATCTGTAATGTACCTTATATTTTAGGTGAATAGGTTTAAAAGGATCCAGAAAAAGGACAAGCAGAATCCAGTGGTTTAATATTTTACAGAGAAAAGTTGGATATCATTCTTGAGAAGCAAATTATGAAGATATAAAGCAGAAATAATTCAAAGGAAGAGGAATGAGGAGAATTTAGAAATCAATATGGATGCACAGGAAATTCAATGATAATTCAGATTTTAAAAAGACAGAAAATGGAAGCAAGAAGTAACTGGAAAAAAAAAAGTAGCATGGCCTTATAAGAATTGTGTTACAACACTTTAGTAAAGGGACAGGGACAAAGTAGAGAACAGAACAAGTGGGGGGCGGGATAGGATGGAGGGAAATATAGTCATTCTTTCACAATATGTCCACTGTGGAGATGTTTTGCGTAACTACACATATATGGCCTGTATTGAATTGCTTGT
>CM053583.1:91216620-91239852 GCA_028627135.1 Pseudochirops cupreus
ATGAATATAATAATAGCACATACCTCATAGCTTGTTTGGAAAATCAAATGAGATAATATTTGTAAAGTGGTTAATATAGTGCCTGGAGTGTAGTCGGTGCTTGATAAAGCCCCCTCTCTCAAGCCCCTGGCTTTCCCTTGTGTGTGTGTGTGTGTGTGTATATATATATATATATATATATATATATATATATATATATTTAGAGAGAGAGAGAGAGAGAGACTCTGAACTATGTGTAAGGGGCTGTAAAACAGTTTCTGGGCCTCAAGGAGCTTAATATCTATTTGAGGAGACAAAACCTAGGTTGATGGTTTTAGACAATGACATTGTCCTCAAAACAGTTGCTATAAGAATTCAATGTAAAGAGAGATCATTTTGTGATTCACCACGGTAGGACTGACCAACTATTAGTTCCCTACTGTGAAGTGCAAGGCTCTTTTTAGAGGTAATTCAATAAAATCTTATACCCTCAGTTGAAAGAGACTCATAGATTAGAGCTAGTCCAATATTCTTCTTTTTGGGTGACTTTGGTTGAGTAACCTCACCTCTGGACCTGATCCTTAAAAGTCTCTTCCAGCTGGAAGTCCTATGATCCATCCTATGATCTAGGAACAGAAAATCCCCTCTACAAAATTTCTAACAAGTGGTCATCACCTTCAGTGATGGGGAACTTGCTCCCTTTCAAGGCAGGCCATTCTGCTTTGGATGGCTCTTCATTTTTAGGAAGTTTGTATGTCAAGTCAAAATGAACCTTTCTTAAATTTGCTATGTATGCAACTGTTCTGGTTCTGCCCTCTGGGGCCCAACAAAACAAATGTAATCCCTTTTTTCTTCCCTAAGACCGTGCTCCAAATACTTGAAGAAAAAACCATCAATATCTTCTCTTTTAGGTTTTATTTTATTAACTTGTGGCTACAGTAAATTAGAAACTTAAACAAAAACTTTATGTTGGGAATAAAAATGAAAACAGAAGCATAATTTTCTCAAAGTTCCCTGCTATGGACAGTAGCCAATTTTCCATCTCCCTAAAAAACATTCCCCCTGCTCCACCAGACCCCATGATATGATCATCAGAATGCATATACCGAGAACGTCTGAGTTAAAGATCCTTAACAAAAGTGCCCTGAATGTTTATTGGTATTTCAGTAAGGAACTGAGTCTAAACAAATGTTTGTTTATCCAGTATTTTATATTCCTTCTCCCTTAAGGGACTTGCAGGGTTGCGGAGTAGACAGGACTCATTGTTGAGTTTGAACTGGAACAAGATTAGGGAGGCCCACTCTAGTCCAGTGCTGCTCCATGATCCCTTGGTCAACTCCAGTCTGAACCAGTAGTCATGGGGGAGGGCATAGGGCAGAAGAGCTGTTCACGCCCATGAATCCCATTTCATGTTGGCCCTTGAGCTTTGATGTGGTCTGGGCCATTAGGAGCAAAAGCCTGGAAAGAAACAAACAAATAAGGTTATGTAAGCATGTTTTTAAACATGCTCATGTGACCTCTCTTCAGTGGTTTGGCCTCTCTGGGCTTCTCAAGAAGCAGGTTAAGTGGGAACTAGCAGTGAATAATTCTCTGAATAATCTCTACGAAAAAGGAATCCATTCTAAACAGGGTCAGGTGAGTTTTGGAAGGCTATGCCCAGTTTTTTTTTTCTGACTTCACCTTTAAGGGAAGAGTCTCAGCATTTACTACTGTAATAAAAACTTATTGAACTTCATTTTACCTCTCATCTCCTTGGCAAAGCTAGTTAGAGCAGGGCAAAATTTAAATAGGTATTTTTTACCTCAAGCTCCAGCCCTGCCTTCTTAACTGCTTTGTCCATTTTGTTAGGATGAAGACATTTCTAAGGGGGGCCACCTGCCCCACCCCTCACTTCTGGCTAACTCTGGGGTCTACTCCCAGCAGGTTCTCACCTTCTCCTCCTAGCCCAAAATTTACCCTTTCTAAATCTTATCACCCCACGGCCATGTTTATTCTCCAAGGCTAGCTAATCTGACAAATTTATCCGTTCATGGATGCTAATTAATTCATGAGTTACCACTCCCTAGTATTGTATTTGCATTTTAACGGGGATCTGAAAAAACAGATTTTATCCCTAAAGAGGAAATTAGGCACTCTTGTAATCTGGAAAAAATATTTTTGAGCAGGCATACTTTTTCATAACTTTAAGTTTCCACTCAGTATACTGGACTCCAACCTGACCTATGCTGTCCTCAGACCAGAGTGACTGCAAGACTTTGTTTTGATTTGATTCGTCTGTGATGTCCAAATCATCCCAAGTCAAGAGCACTGCCAGGTAAATTTTTATACATACATATATACATACATACATGACCTGACTTTTAGGGGAGAAAGGAATAAGAGCTGCTCATTAAGTGGCATATAGTAGAGGGCGGGGCTGGGGAGGCTGTGGCCATGTAGGCCCTCAAGTGCAGCCCTTTGAATCCAAATGGACCAAATGTGGACCGAGAGGCTGTAGCCTCAAAGTCACAGGTTCTCCACCCCTGGACAGGGAGACTGAGAAAGAGGGATCAGAAAATAATGGAAGGAATAAAAGATGTTTTTTCCCCCTGGGTTTCACTTTTCCTTCCCTTAATCACATTCTTCCTAATATCCTATTTACCCTGTCCCCCATTAGATTCCAGGCACCTGAAAGTGAGAGACTGTATTATCTGTATTCTCCAGGCCTGTTCTGTTGTTGTTGTTAGTGGCATTTTTGGACAGGAGAAGGGGGGGGGAGGGGACCTAGTAATTTAATAATTGTGGAGAACTGTTGTGGCTGTGCCCTTTAATGTTATAGACTCACAAATCTTTTTAGAGGTGGAAAGAACTTTAAAGATCATTTAATCCTTTGTTTTCAAAGTATGGATCCCTGGAAGTCTGTCTGTCTGTCTGTCTGTCTCTCTCCTCCCCCTCCCCATACCCTTTCAGGTGGTCCATGAGGTTAAAATCTTTTCTTCATCATTATCATCATAAATTTTTATTCCTAATATGGGAAATATTGATAGGTATAATACACATAAACCAAAGCCCTTTGGGGTCCTCAGTAATTTTTAAGAGTGTAGAGGGATGCACAGAGGAAGAATTTTCAGAACTGCTCATCTAGTTAAATCCCTTTACTTCAACAGAAATAAAATTTAATCCTAGAATGGTTAAGTGATTTGTCCAAGGTACAAGTAATAAATAGCCTACTAATCTGGTCTTATGGCTTCCATTCTCTTATGCCTCCTTCACATACCTGCCAAAGAGACTTTCTTAATACATGTGTTTTATCATGGTATTCTCCTCTTTAAAAAACAACCAGTCTTTTATGACTGTCTGTTACCTTTTGGACAAAATACAGTCAGCCTCCCATTTAAATTGTAATCTGTGATTTGGCTTTAGCCTACAGTAACATTCAAGCTTTATTAATATTAATTTCTTTCATATTCTGGGTACCAGCCAAACAGGTCTGTGAGCTATTTTATCACCTCTTCTTGTCTTTGAGTAGGCCCTCTTCCATCCCTCCTTCCTTACCTCCACCTCTTATACTCTTGACTTCATGCACGGCAGCATCTTCCTTGAGGCCTTTCCTGTTACCCCTAGCTCAGAGATTTGTTCTTCACCTGGGGTCTCTGAACTTGTTTTTAAAATGTTTCCAAAACTGTATTTCAGTATAATTGGTTTGCTTTGTAACCCTGTGTATTGTTTTATTCATTTTAAGAACGTGATTCTGAAAAAGGATCTATACATTTCAGTAGAATGCCAAAGGGAATTAATGATGCAAAAAAAGTTAAGAACACCTCACTAGCTGCTAGGGTCCTCTCCAACACACCACTGCTGAATTTACTTCAGATAACATTTTGGATATCCTTATGTAAGAGTCTTGGTTCTCTCAAATTTACTGAGAGAACTTGTTATGATTCAATAGGCCTTCCACAATTATTTGAGCTTCTGTGGGAGCTTAAGTGTATATGTTATTTCCATTTGATAGAATATAAGCTCCTTGAGGGCAGGCACTATTGCATTTTTGTATCTCCAGAATCTAGCAGTATGGCAAAATATATATTCATAGATTAATTGCTCTATGAGACCTGAATTCAAATGTGACCTCTGATACTTACTAGCTGTGTGACCTAGGCCATGTCACTTAACCTTGTTTTGTTTTAATCTGTTGGGAGAAGAAAATGTCAAACTCCTCCATTATCTTTGTCAGAAAAATTCTGGACATTATTTGCGTTCTATGGTACATGGAGTCACAAAGATTTGGACGTGACAATGAGTGCACAACAAGGTAGATTCCTGTATTCACACAGATAACTTCTTCCACATGTCCTGTGGATATTCTATACTGGCTTCTTTATTCCTTCAAGATTCCATCAAGCATTTAAATCCTTGTTTTTCTTATTAATGTTGAATATGACCATAAAAAAATAGAATTGGGACTTCCTGTCATATGTTTGTGTGTGTGCTGACCTGTATTTAGAATTTGAAACTGCAGCTGTCATTGCTTTTATATTATGAGGAAAGAGGAAGTACATTTAAAAAGCAAAAGAGTTTGAAATGGGATAAAAATATCTCTGGATTGACAGTTTTGAGCCTCCTGCATTTTGTGATGAACATATTTACTCATTTACTTAAGATTCTGCCTGCAGCTTCTGTTTAACAGATGGTTTAAAAAAAAAAAAGCAAAGAAAACACAGGTAGAAGAAAGCTGCAAATCTCCAGTTAAGTCAGTTGTCTTTGAAAATATTTGTAGGTAGTTTAGGATTGCTACATAAATAACCTGACAATTGGCCACTTTTGCTCAAAATATACCCATGAAATCCACAAGAGGGCAGCTTTTCAGTGAATCTGGGGAAAAATGTGTTCTTCAGAATAGCTTGAGGGATGATAGGAAGCAAAAAGGCTCCTCAGTATTTAAAAAACATTTTTTTTTGCATTAGAAATGTTTATATCCCTTGCCAGCTTTGTACAGTAGGTTAATGTGCATTTACTACTTGCTAAATTATTTTTAAGATTGACGGTTTTCTGGAAATGGGAAGTTCTCTAATAATTTTTCCTTCCATGAGCCTTTCTCTTTCCCTATCAATCCTCCTCACTCCACCGAAATATAAATCACCATGAGAGACAATTTGGTATAGTTGAAACCGTGTTAGATTTTAATTCAGATTCAGCTATTCTACTTACAATCCCCCCAGTACTTTATGTCAATCCTGGGAGACAGGTGCTATTATCTCCCATTTTACAGTTGAATAAACTGAGGTAAATAGAGATTAAGTGACTTGCTCAAGGTCATGCAGCTAATAAGTGTCTGAGGCTGAATATGAACTCAGGTCTTCCTGACTCCAAGGTCCTGGCGACTTCTTAAAAGTTTTTACTTGTTACAGTGTGTTGTTGTTGAGTGTTTTGGGTGTGTCCGACTCTTTGTGACCCCATTTGGGGTATTCTTGGCAAAGATATTGGAGTGGTTTGCCATTTCCTTCTCCGGCTCGTTTCACAGATGTGGAAAATGAGGGAAATGGGGTTAAGTGACTTGCCCAGGGATTAGTTTAAAAAAAAAAAAAGAATGTACTTACTATGAAAAAATACACCAAGATTTGTAGAAATGCATGTTACCATTAAAAATAAAAATGGTGAACCCAAAGGAGAAATACAAGATCCTTTTTTCCTCTTCTTTGCCATGTGGAATACCATATATTGTGTGATAACAGCCTTTTTTCAGATGTTTAGTTGCAATTCATTATTAGCTATTCAGTTTAACTGGTACTCTTGATTTTACTAATTACACTAATATAAAATAAAAAATTAGTAAGGTTTTGTTTTTTTTTAAGATAGGATATCCTTAGTCAATCTGATCCAGACATATGGCTAGTGCCTTCTTTCCTGTTCAGGCGATATAAAGTGTTGCATAAATGATTGTTTTGTTGAGTTCTTCCAGCTGTCGATCATAAGACAGCTGTGCTTTTGTCAGATTACTCTTCTTCTGAGCTCTCCCTTCTGACAACTCTTATGGAACTTTATACCTTATACATGTATCGTGTTCTGTTTTTTATGACTGACTGCTGTTTGTGTACGTGCTTTATTTCTCCCATTATATTGTAAACTGTGGACAGTGATCGTGTCTAACGTATTTCTGTATGTACTTGGAATCAGCTCAGTACAATCCTGGAAGGAGGATGAAAGAATCTGACGATTTGCCTCTAACCTGTTTTCTCAGCCCATCTTATAATACACTTTGTACACTTCAGCCTTCCCTGTGCTAAACTGAAACCATATTCCTCCTCTTTCCCTTAACTTTCCTGTATTTGTGCTATTGCACTTGTATGCCTGGCATGCTGGAGTCTCCACCCCAGTTTGTTTAATTACTACCCATTCTTTAAAGGCCAAGTCAACTCTCACCCTCTCTAGGAAGTCTACCCTAATTTTCCACTTGACAGTTAGGATTTTCCCTCTTTCAGATTTCATAAAGCACTTTCTACCTCTCTTGTGGGCTTACCATTCAAAAAAAGTTGGGGGGGGGGTAATTTTTTATATGTTATACATATTTGTATATATTATACAAATGATAAATGATAAATCCCTCTTCTAAGACTGTAAGTTCTGCCAGAGTTAAGTGTATCTTATCAAAACTCTTATGTCATCCTCAGTACTTTGTGCCTGGTAGAAGGGCCTCATAAATGTTTGAGGTCTGCTAGGGTCTGATGTATGACCTACCATTTAGCTTTTAAAGCCCTTCCTAGGCTCTCTTTCCACTCAGCTTTACACCTTAGTGTTCTTCATGAACTCTGAACGGGTGGCTCTGGTCACCTCTAGTTCCTCCACCAGCACTCCAAGTCCTGACTTTGCATTTTCATTGGCCACCCTTTTCTTCCTGCTCCCTACTTCCTGGTTTCCATCTAGTCTTAATTAAACTCCCGTCTGCAAGAATCCTTTCTGGGTCCCCCTCAATGCTAGTCCCCTTCCTTCTTATTTTGTTTGAACATAATTGGTCGTGTGTTATTTTTTCCATTGGATTGTGATCTCCTTGAGAACAGACACTGTTTGTGCCTTTCTCCATTCCTCACTACTTAGCCGAGTATCTCACGCATAGAAGGTGCTTAATAAACGTTTGATCTGATCTTGCTTGACTAGGTAGGCAAGGGTTCTTAACTTGGAAGTCCATGAACTTGGGTTTCTTTTTAAAATTTTGACCATGATTTCATGGCTATCAATGATATTGTTTGTGGTAAGGAGGGCTGTTACAGAATTTTAGCTCTTCCAGGAGCCTGCTGACATTAATCTTGCGCTTTCTTATATATCTAAGCATGGAAATCTAATGTGAGAGTCAAAACCGACTCTTGTACTGCCCTCCTCCTCCCTGCCCCTGAACTGGTTTGTTTCTTGATAGATTCAATTTAGCTGAACTGATCAAGCATGGAACATAATCATGGGATAATTTCCATTTCCTCAGCAAATATTCTCTCATCTTGAGTTGACTCAGTACAAATAAGGGAAAGTTTTACAGTGAATCTTTCATTCTTGGATAAGCAACTGATTTATTCTTCTGGTGCATCTCTTAACTTTACTGTGCCTCGATATCTTTATTTGAAAATAACGGTAAATTCCTTTATATAGCATATTTTAGCCACAGCTTTGTAGGTAGCTAGGGCAAATAAAATTTAAAATTTGCCTTAACCATTAGTATTAACCTTGTCCCCAACTAAACCTGTTGCTCAATCTGCTGCTGACCACTGTGGAGAGTGCTAGATTCAGAATAGGAGGAGCAAGATTGGAATCTCACCTTTGCCACTTTTAACCTGTTTAACCTCAGGCAAGTCATGACATCCTGGCCTCAATACTCTGTTCAAAAAGATAAGGGGGGACAATAGTAGGGGGGAGAGAAGAAGGTTGGCCTTGATCATTTCTAAGGTTCCTTCTAGCTTTATATTTTCTTTAAGTAACATGATTAACTGGTTGGAACTGCTGCTCATCTTTTCATACATGTGCTAAAATATGGTACAATTTAGGAAGAAAGGAAAAGACAAGCAAAGAAATCTGGATAACTTGTAGCTAGATTATCCACAAAGGCAGAAATTGTGAGTAGGTGGTTTAAATCTTGGCCTGGGAAAAACCCAGAGAATAAAAAATAGTGTCATAAACTACTTTGTAAACACAAAGTGATGTTTAAATATGAGACAAATAGTACATTAAAAATGACCTATAAGCGAAAGTTTTAAAAACCTAACACTGAACTACCAAAGGGAGTAAAACCCTTAGGGGATTTTTTTGCTCAGGGAACTCAAAGTCCCCTGGTATCTTCCCGGGTGTGTGTCTGCCCCACAGTGTGAAATGATTGCTGTGATCCTGGGGTACCGCCTAAGGAAAGATAAATCATGCCAGTGAAGGGAAACATGAAAACAATTAGAGCACTTTGCTGAGACAGAAAAAGTTGAAGACATTAAAAAAAAATCCCACCTATCTGAACACCTGATCTCTACTTGGGTAACTTTGATCTTTGGGTGATAAATTTGTGTTGCTTAAAATAACTGGCATTTCCATAAAATGCCTTTTATTGAACTGTTAGAAAAAATTTAGGTGCTTTTCAATTGGGAAATATGTGTTCCTTCATTTTATTCTCTTTCAAAAATAAATCTCCAAAGGGTAAAATGCCTTCGACAGGTGACTGGTGGACATTACAGAGTGAAATTTCACTGTGACACAGCACCTCTTCCATTTGCTGTAAGCAAACAGCCAAGACCTTTATTGCCCTTGAAATTTGTACTCGTGACAGGGTAGAGGAAGAGGAGGAGGGAGTAAAATGCCAAGTTTCTATGGGTCACAGTTCCTTCAAGCACCGTATGTTAATCAAAAACTCAACCTTGGTTAATTATGCAAGTATATTGGGAAGAACTTTGGAACAGATGATTGCCGAGAAGGCTGCAGAAATTGGCAGCATTTCTCTCTGTGTGTAATAATGCCCTTATTTCCCACCTGGATGTAGGCTCTAGGTTGTCCTGGGCTGCAAGGAGTTATGGGGGAGGACAGGCAACAGTTTTTCTTTCCCAAGCCTCCTTTTCTTCTTTCATGCAATTTATCTATGGCACCACTAACCACTGTTAACTTATCACTTCCATTTCTTCAGGCTTGGGTAGTTTACAGTTTACAGGGCTTGCTGCAAAGTAGTTTTAAAGGTTGTCAAGTTCCATAGAATCTTATTGAATTGAAAATAAAACTGAATATCTGCTAAGGATTTTCTCAGCAGTTCGCATCCCATTTGTTTGAATGGGAAGAAAAGTTACTCTTAAAACTTAAAGCTCAACAAACATTTTAGATAACCAGCTCAGTTTCCTAAGATATCTTTGAAGGTTGTTTTGGAGAACTGCCCTGAAGGTCATAGTAAAGAAATGTAGGATAGCTCTTTGGCAGGTAGAGAGTGAAGGGAAACCCAAAATGAATATGTATAGAATGCTCTTTCTTTTAAGAATGTTTCTTAGCTTGCATGAAAATGAGTAGCCTTACAGAATTAACAAACGGAAGTGACCTATATTCTCTGTGTCTATCCACATAGACCAGTGGAAAATGTTTCATTTCCCATACTGAGGTTACATCTCCTTCCTTGGAACTAACCCAAAAATGTGTAGTGATAATAATGAAACTTTGTCATTTTACATCCTTATGCTTTTTTCCCCCCTTCTTTCCCTCCCCCCATTCACTTAGTGGTCATTAATTACTTACCCATCCAATACCGTGTCTCTGGGTCATTGTTATTATCTTTTCCATTTCACAGTTCAGGTAACAGAGGTGCAAGCTGGACAGGACCTCAGTGAGTTCTTGGTTCCCAGGGCACTTAGTTCACTAGATTAAACCCAGGCTCATCTTCAGAGAAGGATCAAATGAAAAGATTCCAAGGGTTATGAGAAGTTGGCACTACATAGCACCCACACTCCAAGCAACTCTTTTTAGCAGCAGAAGCCACAGTGATAAATTGTTTTTCTAGTTGAATTACAGTTTTAGTAATTCTGGGGTTTTGTTTTTAATTTAGTGGGTCACAACGTCCCATACATTCCTGATTAAGGACAAATACTGTAGGACGAAGTCTATAAAAGAGAGACTGATAGAATGAGAGAGAGAGAGAGAAAGAGAATGCATGCACATGTGTAAAATATATGGAGAGGATTAATGACTGGACCTGTGATTTTATTTGTATAGAGAGCTCTCAGGTGAAGAAACTCCCTTCTCTGTACCTTAATGGTTTTAGAGAATTTCCAAGAGAGAGAATTTGAGTGATTTCCCAGCCAGTACCAGGCAGAGGTGTGACTTAAACCCAGGTCTTGTTGGCCCCACGGCCAGCTTTCCATCCACTGTGCCAATGATGGCAAACTCAAAGGGAACAGGGACACTACTCTGTACGTAAGGATCCTGGCAGGTCGCATACTTATTGACTTAGCTTTTAAAAGTACTATTATCTCTGTTTCATTGTAGTTTGATTTATTTTGTTAAATATTTCCCAATTACATTTTAATCTGGTCAGCTGCCCTTAGGAGTGTTATGAGCCACATGTCTGATACCACTGTACTACATCATGCTGCATCTATTATGTTTGGAATTACCAAGTCTATGACCTCTTTTCTTGTTTGAACCTTGCATCAATCCTTTATTGATTTTCTTATTCCATCTTTTTTTATTTAGTATTTTATTTTTCTTCACTTCCATGTCAACAATTTTAACATTCATTTTTAAAACTGAGTTCCAAATTTATTCATTTTATATATGAGGAAACCATAGATCTCAAACTTGAATCCAGATCTAGTTTTTTTTTTTGTGGCATGATAATTGAGTTGTTTGTTTTTTTTTTAACTTTATATTTAATTCATGGGATAAAACAAGCATTTTCATGGAAGTGCTTATTCCATTACACCCCATGCTTGGACTTTAAAGTCTTGTTGATCTTATAAAATGGTTTTCCTTATGTAGCCCATATAAACGCCAAGGATCCCTAGCCAAAATCCCACTCTCACCAATGAGTCTTAGGTCCCAGAGCAAGGCTAAGTTTTTTATCTTCAGGATTCTAGAACCTTTGATGAGCCTAAGATTAAGTCTTTAACATTTTTGGTACCTGCTGTTATGATCTCAATCTTATCACTTGAATCAATTTATTCAGATAGTTTAAGTAGCTTTTAGAAAAGGAGTATTTTATAAGGTGGCACACTGTGCAGAAACATCCCCCAAAAAGTTTATGATGCCCTCCCACAAGTACATACAAACTCCAAGAAAAAATGGGCTCAAACTTAATGGAGCTCATATGGGGACCAGAGAAGTTCCCCTAGGCATGGTAATCTATTGGGGCTCTTTGTGAAGTCATGATGCTGACACTGCTGTCAGCTGACCCAGGGATACTCGTAGGAAGATGAGAAGTCCAGTAACTTCTGGAATCATAGACACTCACAAGGTTTGCCTGTTGCCAACGGGGAAGGGGACGGAAGAAGACCTAAGCCAAGGCCAATATTTCTCTTCCATCTGAGTTTGACTCTCTTCCTACTTAGAGGTTTTACTGGAGTGTCAAACTTGCTCAAACCTCTTAAATAACTCTATTCACAACTTTCTTTTTTTTTAATTAAGTGACTTGCCCAGGCTGGTGCTCTTTATCCAAATTAATGACTTTCCTGAAAATTGCCCTTGACCTATCAGAATGCTATTCACTCCAGGAAAGTCCAATTCCCATTTAGTCTAAAGTATGTGACTGAGATTGGGCATTTTATTCCTTACTTTAAATGGACAGAATGACTTGATTGACTCAGTCAATCCCACCCTTACATGTAAATGTAAATGTTTCCTATATTTGGTGGCCACAAAATCATCAATTTTTCTGAAATTTATTTCTGGCAGTCTGCAAATGAATGTAGTTTTAAGGATTTTGTGAGTTCTGTTTTTGCTTGGTAGAGACTTAGACAAAATCAATATACTTTTCCTGTTGGAATTTGTCATTCTGGTTCACAAGAACTCTGTACAAATTTAATAAAGAAGACTGCAAGTCTTTTAATCAGAGAAAATTTATTTTAGGTGATTCTGGAATTAATGAGGTCTTCTTTAGATTTGTTGTCTTGGGTCCTTCTAAATGTTTGGAACTGAGATTCAAGCACTGTGAGTTAAAACCAGTGGAGAACAATGGAGAATCTAAGGGAAGAGCCAGGGTGGTCTGTGTATGATCTGGAAAATGTCTAATCTGAGGCAAGAATTCTAGAAACTAGATAGTTCCATATAAAACCAATAAATGGCATTATCACACAAAACAAAGCAAAGCCCTGATCCAAGTCCAAGTTTTCCTACTCCTACTAGAGAATGTTGTCTAGTGGTAATGAAGGTTATTAGTCATTCATCTTTTTATCTACTCTCTATGTCTTGTGCCCAAGGTGAGCTTTCTGTGACGTACTTATTCTCTAGTTATCACATAGTTTCAGTCACATTGATTATCTTTGAACATAGCTATGGATGTAATATCATAGGAAGAGCAAGCCTCTCAAATGTTTACTTGGACCTATAGCCTTACTGATTTGGGAATTACCTTCAGGAATGCAGATTGCAATCCATTCATGCCTGTCCATCTTTTAAGACTCACATCTGTATTCTTCCAAAATTTCACCCCTGCAGCACCACTCAGTGTTGGAGTCCTTCCATCATTTCTCATGACAGTCTAGTGAAGCACCTTAACTGTCCGCCTGTGATCCATTGTTTCGCCATGTGATCAGCCCATCTTCTCTTTCTGTCACACAACTCTTTAATGACATACTTTAGTCTCATTTTTTTCTGGTGTTCTTCTTTGGTTATATGTTGTGGGCTGCTCACATCCACCACACCTTGTCCCTTTCCATTGCTCTGTTTGTGATATTCACCTTGACTTCTTTGCAAGCTTCCATATCTCAAAACTAGTAAAGTGTTTATATTGGGGGGGGGGAGGGGTGGGAAATGGACCCTTGCAGTTATTGGAAGTTTGGGGTCAGTAAAAGTCCTTTACAATTTCCAGCCTACTCATCTCCTTTTTCAACTCCAGGCCCATCTCATTGTTCAGTCTGTACTAATAGTTATACTACTGGAAAAGCTATGGTGGTTCATTCAGATACAGGTTGAAATTTAGGCAATTGACATTCTTTGAGGGATTGCAGATCTTTGCCATGAAATTCTGCAAAACATGATGCAATCAACATAATGTTATCCCCAAACAGGAGTGTCTGGAGGATCCCACTATTCACAGAGACTCCCTGCTTGACCCTCACTCTGTACTGGATCTCCTTCATCTCAGAGGCAAATACTTTTGGTGAGTACACATCTCCCTGTATTACATCTCATCTGTTGTTTGTTGTCTGAGGATCATTGAAAGGGGTTATTTGGGGGCAGCTAGGTGAGCATTGGCCCTAGGTGAGTTCCAGTCTGGCTGCGGACACTTCACATTTACTATCTGTGTGACTCTAGGCAAATCACTTAACCCTCTTTGCCACCAAAAAGGGTGAGGGTGGGGGGAGGTGGGTTTATTTTTGGAGGCAAGGCAATTGGGGTTAAGTGACTTACCCAAGGTCACACAGCTAGTAAGAGAGATGCTTTCCATATTTCTTTAAATTCTAATCCTCCAAGTTTTTATTCTATGTGTTAGACTTGCTATTACACTTACTAACCTCACACAAAAAGCTCTTACAATTACCGTAAAAAAAAAAAGCTCAGATTTTTAAGCAGTGTAAATCTAATTAGGTTAACAAAATATCCCCACTCCCTTTATTTTAATTAACTTATTTATTTTAATTAATTTAATTTAATTGGGGGAGGTGTGGGTCCTTGGCCATTTGGAGTTGGTACAGTGCTTGTTTTATTTCCTTTCCCAAAGACTATTGTGGAAACAAACCGGATATGTAAATTAATGGAGACTAGGAGGAGAGCTCAACATGAGTAGGTCACCTGACAGTGCATCCAGCTGTTTGGATCATAGTTGATTCCAATCCCTAGTAGAGTGTTAGCTCATTAAGAGCAAAAAGTTTTAATTTTTTTGTCTTTGAATTCCTAGTACTTAGCATTGTAGCTGGCACATAATAGGCCCTTAATAAAATATTATTGAATTGAATAAAACTGAACCTTAATGCACTACACAGTCATTTTCTATGCCATAGAAAACATCCCATAGGCAAAGCTGAGTTGCTTTTGTTCAACCATAATGATTAACAATAAGTTCACAAGTGAGAAAGAGGGATTTTAATTTAGCACTATTTAGTTGGCTCTCCCAAACTTTGCCTTAGTCAAAACTGAATTTCAGGGATCAAATTCCAAAAGATTCATTGAGCTTAAACCCTGTAGAAATGACCAACACTTAGATTCTTTTCATCAGACCTAGGATTTTCATATAGATAGGGAGGAAGTTTGTCATTGAAAAGTCTGTCTCACATTCTGGAGACCCAAAAGGAAAGACAGTGGGATTTGTTGGAGGAAGGTTCTACAGATCCAGCAAAAGAGAGATTTTATAGAGAAAAGAAATTAAATATTTCTGAGCCATACTAGAACATAGTTACTTAGTAAGTTCTAGTTGACACCAACAGTATGAGAAAAGGTTGTTAGCCTTCTTTAAGGCTCAAAAAAAAAAAACCCACACAAACACATCATCACTTGGTCTTCCTTAAGCTGAAGGAAGGCTCTTGACTGCCATAGAAATGTGGACACCAGAGCCTAAAAATGGTGACATGGCTGCCAGCTGCCACTCATGAAGCATCTCCTGGGGTGGTGTGATTTGAAGTAGAGACTCTTAGAGGTCATCTATTCCAACTCCCTCATTTTACAAATGGGCGAACTCATTTGTAAGGTTGCTTTAGGGCAGTTCTCGAAGAATGTCCAGGTACTTTGGAACTTGAGTTCCAGAACTACTCTTCTCTGAAATTGGATTGCACTTAAAGCTTCCACCATTTATTTGGGCACTTAACCATTAATAATCTAAGACTATGTATCTGTTTCATTGGGACAAAATATTTTGTCTCCCTCCAGTGAGGTGATAAACATCCTGAGAGTGGGAACCATGCCTTAAGTTATCTCTGTACTTCTCATAGTCCCTAGTTTGGGGCTGGCATAAACTAAGTGCTTAGTAAATTGTTCTGAATTATGATACCACTTATTCTAGGTCATGTAGTTCATCTTGGGATATGTTATGAAGTATTGGTCTAAACCTAATTTTTGCCAAACTGATTTCCAATTTTCCTAGCAGTTTTGTAGAATATTGAATCCTTACTCCAGTAGTTCAGCTCCTTGGATTATTGAATATTGTGCTATTATATTCTATATGCTGTATACATAATCAAGTTCATTTATCAGTCTCCATTTTTTAGCCAGTGTCAAATAATTTTGATTACTGCTTTGTAGTATAGTATATGATCAGGAACTGCCTATTTTTCTAGGCTTCTTGTTCTTTTTTCCCTTCCATCCATGGTATGATTCAATTACACGGGCCTTCTTGCTGTCCCTCCTATAGAAGACTCCATATGCTTTTTCACTGGCCGTACTCCAGGCCGGGAACGTTGTCCCTCCTCACTTCTACCTCCTAGATTCCTGGCTTCCTTCAAGACTCCGCTCAAATTTCACCTTCTACAGGAAACTTCCTGCTTCCTCCCCCCATTTGATAATACTTCCCTGTGATTACTTTCCATGTACATGATATAAATCTTGTTATCTGTACATTTACTTGCAGGTTTTCTTCTCCCTAGTAGATAGATGTAAGCTTCCTGAGGCCAGGGTCATTTTTTGTTTTGTTTCTCTGTATCCCCGGCACATAGCACTGTGCATGGCCTAGACTAAGTGCTTAATAAATGCTCGTTGACTGATTCTTGCTCTCAAAGACCTTCCATTCTATTGGGAGAACAGTATGTGCCTATGTTAGTAAATTGCTACAAGACAAATACAAAATAAACACATCATGAAAGGCTTCTCGTGTAGGAGGTGGCATGTTGGTCACCTTAAAGGAAGCTAGAGATTCTAAAGGTATAAGTAATACATAGAGGTGATGAGGAAGTACACATATCGGGGGGCAGCCTATGCAGTGTCTTAGAGATGGGAATGCAGTATTGTGTTTGAGTAGGCCACTGTGGCTGGGAAGATAAGCTGGATCCAAATTGTGAAGGAATTTAAATGCCAGAAGAGTTTTTGTTTGTTTCATAAATCACAGAGGCCAGAGGGAACTACAGAAATTTTCAGATTTGTCAGATTTAAGATGTACTCTGCATTAGAGAAATTGATAGCCATTTGTCAGGAGGTTGCCTCATGGTCATAAGACTGAGCTAACTGGCGACACCCAGAGGAGCCTAGGAGATGCTGTTGACATTTGGCCATTTAGCTTACCCTAAAATCCTGACCCAGCTCTTAGAAGAGCCAACAGCTTTCTGAAAAAGTCACCCAGGGCTGATAACTCTAGTTGAGAGATACAGAACTCCATATGCTTTGTACTGAAGTGGGTGGTGAAATATCTGAAAGGTGTGATGACCAGAGAAGACATAACTTGTTTGCTTCAACTCTCTGGCATATTCCTTCCATCTTTTGTGTGTTTGGAGACACCACTGAGGAAAGGAGGAACAACATGGCATTTTATTTATTAATTTCAATAGAAGATTTTGTTTTGACACTGAGAGATCTTTTGGCCTCTTTTTTTTTTTTGTCTTTTTGGAGGGAGAAGGCAGGGCAATTGGCATTAAGTGACTTGCCCAAAGTCACACAGCTAGTTTTTTTTTGTTTTAAGTGTCTGAGGCTGGATTTGAACTCAGGTCCTCCTGACTCCAGGCCAATGCTCTATTCACTGCACCACCTAGCTGCCCCTTTGAGAGATCTTTTGCTGACTTGAACAGATGCTTCCTAACAAACCACCCCAAAGGAGACTCCTAGAAAACCATTAAGCAGAACCACCAAACAACACCTGAGACATTTACATTCAGAGATTACGTTTGGGGACCCAATGTCTCTGAGTTCTGTCTTGGCTCTGGGATTTAAGAAAGACTTGGTGTTTTGTACTTCCTCAACCTCCCTGTATATCCTCTGTAGACAAGGGAAATATGTTTACAATCCTGAAAATAGTGAAATCCCAAAATTAATCTTTTGTGTTAATACTACAGAGGGCAGGGATGAGAGGCTTATGCCCATCTCATAGGGATCATGAACTGAGCTGGAAGGGACCTGGCTTCTATCCAGCCTCCTCATTTAACAGACAAAGCCCAGAGAACTTAGTTGGCTTGGATAGTGTAGAGCCCAGATTTAACCTTGGGTCCTCTGCCTCCAGACCCAGTTCTCATTCATTCCACCATGCTGCTTTCTCTAGCTGCTCCCTGGAGGGAGAGACAGGGACTAGACAGACTGAAATGCAGCGATTAGGCTAGACTGGGAAAAGTTGAGGTTTAAAGATTTCTGAACTGGTTCTGATGTCTTCACTCGCATCAGCACAGATCAGGCGCAGGGTTGTATGCAGACTCACAAGGCAAGCTGTTTTCTTCCTGGAATCTTCTGGCATTTATGTAGTCCTTTGTATCTTTACCTGAGAGGAAGGGGTGACTCATCTTCATTTTAGAAAGAAGGAAACAGAGGCAGAGAGGGGCTTGGTTGGAGTCACAGGGCCAGGAACTGTCAGGCAGGATTCAGACCCAGTCTATGCTCCCTGCCTCTTAACTGCCTACCTGAGCCCTTCCATGTTCTACAGTCACTCAGCCCAGCCTTAAGCTCCAATTTTCCCTTCCTTGTCAGTGTTGACAGGAAAGCAAATGTCAGTTCAAGGTGCTTGCCAGAATTTTGATTTACTTGGGTGTTCGTTTACTTCTTGAATAAGATAATTGAGGGCCATCTCCGGTTGTCCTGACCTATATCTTGCCACTGAACCTAGATGGCTACAGAGAAGAAAGTGAGGCTGGTGACCTTGCACACCTGCCTCACTCAAATCTAATTCAGTTACAAGTCATGGCATCATCTTCCTGGTGTCCTGGTCCTCTTTGAGAAGAAAGAACAAACAAGAAGATTAACAATTAAAGTAATTAATTCATATTAAAGCGTGAATAAAGCTATAGTATTGTGTGGGCCAGAGATTACGTAAGCAAACTAGGGTTGTGGTCCAGTTGGATGGATTTGTGAAATTCTTTAACTGTTGAGCCTACGAACCCGGAATATGATTAGATATAATTGGTGATAGAGTACTTGGTTGTTACCCTGAATGACTAAAGGATGCTCTCTGGGCTCATTTATTCACCCCAGCTGTCCTCAGGCTGGCAAGTCTGGGGTTTCCAGGGAGGGGCCACTACTATGAAGTTATTACTCACATCTCTTATCTGTTCAGAGTCCTAGGAGGTAACCTTGTATGGGAGTGAGTGGGAGAAATGGGGTAGGGGCCTGGGATGTAATCCTACTTTTTGCCATTATAGCTTCAGGGCTAGCACTCAGTAGAAACATAAAAGTTTGCAGGAAGTAGTAGACCCATAGAGGAAAATAACAAATTTTTCTTGGGACTTGTTGAATTTTAGTTGCTTGACAAGATTTCTGGGTGGAAATGTCTAGCAGGCAGTTAGGGATGTGGGCCTGGAGCTCAGGAGGAATATTAGATTTGGCTATAAAGATTGGTGAGTCATCTCTTATAACTGAAGTTATAACTGAATCCTGGAAATGCATGAGATCACCAAGAAAAAGAGGGTAGAGGGAGAAAGCATACAGACAGCAGGAGCATTAGACCCCTGCATAATAGTGAGAAATGCTAAAGCCAATGGTCATGGCATCACAGGATCAGAGAGCTAAAATTGAGGTATCTGAAATGCCATTTGCTCGAATTCTTCTCATTTTATATGTGAGGAAATCAAATTCCAGGGAAATTGGGGGACTGGCCTACTGTCCCATAAGGATTCTAGGGTGAGAAGCATTTATCACCAGACCATAGCAAATCAGCTACTATTCTAGAATCTTCTAGGAACAAGTTTGTTCATTCCCAGAGGCCTCCTAGAGCATTAAATTAGAAAGAGAACTCTGGGGAAAATTGCAGGGTAATATTTTTGTTGATAGAAAGCAAAAAAGTTACCTCCCAAATAATAATTCATATTTGTATGCTGACTTAACATTTACAAATGTCGTAACAACCTTGGGAGATTAGCATTGTTTTACAGGTGAGGAAACTGAGGCTCAGGATGGTTGAGTCACTTAAACCCCTTCCTAGCTGTATATGTATGACAGGTTTGGAACTGGAATTCAAACTCACATGTCTTGATTCCCAAGTTCAGCATTCCTTAAAGCTAAAACACATTGCATCTCATGGTAAAAAGCAAATTACACATTTAATGCTAAATTTTGTAAAGTTGTATTCATTTTCAGATCTAAACGTGTTCTTGGAGCTTCTTTTGTTATATATAAGCCTACTGAGGCTGGGGACAATTGGATATATTTATGTCTTCCCCACTTTAACCCCTTGATTCTCAGAAAAGGATGGAAGTTTCATAGTAACACAAAGAAAGCAGATTCCTCCCTTGCCCCCAAAGGTAATTGAAATGATTAATGGTATAACTCTGAGGACTAGTAGTAATAGTCACTTACACTTATGTCATTTCCTAACAGTCCTCTGAGTTAGGGAATGCAAGTAAATTTACTGAGCACCTGACCTGGAATCAGAAAGATAAGAGTTCAAATCCAACCTCAGGTACTTACTAGCTATGTGATCCTGGACAAATCCCTTAACCCTGTTGGCCTTATTTTTCTCACCTGTAAAGTAAACTAAAGAAGGAAATGGCAAACTACTCTAGTATCTTTGCCAAGAAAATCCCAAAGGGGGTTTTGAAGAGTCAGACCTGACTGAAATGATAAAACAACAATAACAGCCACAAGTCATAATACAGCACAGCCTAGTGTGCTCTCTGGGCTTATTTATTCACCCCGACTGTCCTCAGGCTGGCAAGCCTGGGGTTCCCAGGGAGGGGCCACTACTGTGAAGTTATTACTCACGTCTCTGTCTGTTCAGAGTCCTAGGAGGTAACCTTGTATGGGACTGAGGCCTGGGATAGAATCCTACTTGTTGCCATTGTAGCTTCAGAGTCCTCACTGGTGTGCTTCCTTCCCATTTACACAAAATAGTTCTGTGCCACTATTAACTCTTAAACATAAAACATTTACTTAATAAAGCAAAAGCAGGTATAATCATAACACTTATTCATCAGAAGGCAAAGATGGGAATAATTTTTTTTTAAATCACAGTACACCCATAAAAGTCACACTTTGACTGATGCACACAGTGTGTGGGAAAATGCACATGTTATTAATAGAAACTTAGCAGGGTAACATGTGAGTGGGAAACCCACATTTCTACAGAAACCTATTTGTCCAGGGACACTTATAGCTTTGGGCTTCAGGTTTTGATGTCGTTGGTCTCTTCAGGAACAATTTATCCCCTGTGAAGCCATTTTTCTGGTAGCTCCTGCCCTTCAGGTCCTCGTTGCTCATTTGCCCAGGAGGGCAAAACCACTCATCTTTTGCTTTTGAGCCATTGAAGCAGTGAGAACTTTTAGCTTATAGTTACCCTCAACAGGGCAGCCTGCACGAATGACTCCCAAAATATGTTCCCCTATTTCAGTGACAGGAGAGAATTGCCAGCCTTCTCAGATCTGCAAATGGTAGGAGATGCTGCTCTGTCTAATTGATTTCAAGGTTCTTCTCATAGAAAAGCACAGCTCCTTTTGAAATAGATGCAAAGCTTATTCCCTGCCCCTTCCCCTCCACTTCATTTCTCCCTTTCCAGCCTGAAAGAAGATAGGTACCTCTGAGAGATCTCCCTCCTCCTCCTTTCCAGCTATGGTCCCAACAGGTCTACATGGAGCTGTCAGCCAATCAGTTTTCAATAGTTGCTCCAGCCTTTTCCCTGCCAATCAGCAAAACAATACCTGATAATCCATTCACAACTGAAAGATCAGCCAGAGGCTTTCTGTATCATCTGTCCACAGCTTCTTTGGATTTTTCCTGTGCTCTTCTCACCCCATACCTTTTCTCAAAACTTCTCCTCTTGCTGGCTTCTTAGTCCTTCCCCTGATGGCTTCTGAGCACCTGAGCCTCCCAGTGGCCACAGCTTCCTCATTACCTTCTAATATCAACTCAAATCCCTCTTATGGGCCCTTATATAATCTCCTTCTAGTCCCCAAATAGATACTTGATTTACAATCTTGTCAGCTATCAAATTTAAAACTCCTGACAGTCACCTGTAAGTCAACTAATTGACCGTAATATCTGCAGTCTTCATTCCTTTAGCCATCGCTCTACTCTCAAACAAAATCTCTCAGTAGTTTCACCTGAGTGGCAGTTCTCATCTGGCCCTCAATTGTGCCTCTTCTCACAATTTTGTTAGAGGGGCTGCTTCTTCACAAGTGAATTTCACCCATTTTAATGCTCTTTTTCTGCCTTTTACGGCACCTAACCTGTTCACACACAAAGAAGATAGTACCTTTGATATATCTGTCTGCTTATCTATAGCTATCCAATCTATCTCCATCTATCTTTCTATCTCTACCTGTCAATATTTGTCTGTCTATATCTTTATCTGTCTTTCTATTTTTGTCTGTCTTTCTATATCTGTCTATCTCACTGTTGGTCTTTATATCTATTTTTCTTTGTCTGTCTATTTCTGTCTGACTGTCTGTGTCTGTCTCTATCTAGTTGAGGAGCCTGAGTCATAGAGTTGGCCATTTTCACAACTTATCTGGGCTTCAGTTTTCTTATCTAAAAAATTTGACCACAAACAACTCTAATTCTTTGATTCTGCAATCTTGGCCTTCCTGGGCTATATTTTTCTCATTTCTCATTCCTTTTAAGGAGGGCTCCCAGGTCACTCATTTTTGCATTTCCCTCCCAGCTGGTTTAATTCTTCATTCCTCTCTTGCAGGGAAGCCATGGCCAGTAAATGACAGAACTGGCAGGAATTGGGTGGAAGACCTTGAACCCAACTCAAGAGTTCTTGACAGTACACCAGGATGATTCTGAAATAGAATAGGCCCTTTGTGGTGTTTAATGATTAAGTATTAGTTTAGAGAAGAAAGAAAAACTTTGCTTCTTCCATGGCCTGGGTGGTACCAACATCATGAGCTAAAAGGACTTGCATTTATATAGTATGGATGTTTCCTTCGTTGGTAGACTCGATGGGAAATTCCCATTTATTTTCGATGATAAATAACATTTGAAGAAATATTATCAATCAGTGAATTTTTAGTTATTAATGTTAAGTATGAGCTCCAGAAGTCACAGACTGAGTTTTCAGGGGTGCCTGTTTTCTTAGACCATCGACTGAGTGAGCATCCATGGGAGAGTCTGCTCAAAGTCTAATTGCTGATAATAACTTAGACATAAATGCCTAGTGCCTCATACTGTACTTAGACCTTTAAAGCTCATTGCTGATTTATTAGTAGAACACATGATCTACAGATGAGAGAAAAAGAGAGAACAGCAGAGCCAGAAATTAGCTAATTATATGGGGCAAGTCCCTAGAAAACTCAAGCACTCCTGAAAAGTCTACCATTATGGTACTAGGTGAGTAGAGCACCCAATATTCTGCAGTATTGGCGATGGGTACAGCCCAATGGGACATTCTATAGTCTGCACAATTGTCAGCCAACTCAATCTGACTCAACTTTAATTCTTCTTTTATCCCTGGCCTTGGTCAGAAATGCTTTGCCTGCCACCAAGAGAGAAAAATTTGATTTGATATGAATGATATCACCTCTTGACTTCTGAGAAGTAATTGGGCTTTCTACTCCCCTTCACCAATTGGGCTATCTATTCTCCTCAACCAAAAGTCCCTTGGGAAAAGATTGTGAGATTTGAGTAATGTTTCCTTCATCTTAGATGCTAATGGAATCTATATAAGAGACTTTTAGATAGCAGATAGCTTGGGGATTCAATTTTTGCACCTTCACCCCTTAAAAAACTAAATAAAAACACTTTTTTGTTACAGTATTTGTGGTTGCCCTTGATTCCTGGGCTTCTGACATAATTGTACTTCTGACACAATTCTTTTTTTTTTAACTTTTGTTTATTTTTAATTTACATCATTCATTTCCACAAAATTTTGAGTTACAAATTTTCTCCCCGTCTTTCCCCTACCCACTGCCGCAAAACAGTGATCCTACTGTATATCCCTTCCCCCAATCTGTTCTCTCCTATATCCTCTCCCATCACCCCTCTGACTTTCTGGTAAAGCAAAATGGATCTCCCTACCCCAGTGCCTGTATATCTTATTTCCCAGTTGCATGTAAATAATAATAATAA
>CM053583.1:91240352-91266989 GCA_028627135.1 Pseudochirops cupreus
CTTCCCTAATTTGGTTTTGAAAATCCTTCTTCAGCTCATCTCTAGCTTTAAGGCATTCTTCATGTTTGTTGGAGGCCCCTGGTGGGGGCGCTCTGGCTGCGCTCTCCTCTTCCTCTCTCTCTCATGATCTTTATTTTCCCCAAAGAAGGAATCTAGGGTTTGGGTGCTGTTCTTACTTTGCTTCTTATGCTTATTCTTATTCATAGTTGGTCAGTCTGTGATTTTTTTTTTAAATCTCTGTGGAGCTCTGCTTCCAGAGGGGAAAGCTCTACCCCAAATCACTGGGGTCCTCCCAGCTGCCGGAGCTCTTAGGAAGTTGCTGGGTCCCTTTCCCACTTCTGGCTCACTGAAGAAAAAAGAACCACAGGACCAAAGCCCAAGACCGCGATCAGGATCCAGGCCACTCAATGCGAGACCACTTGGCCTCTGAATGATCGCTTAGTCCCCCTGCAGTCTGCAGGCTGAGAGCTCTGAAGCAACAATGGAGGCGGTGCAAAACCTCTTCCTTTCGCTTTCCTGCCCTGGAGGCCTTTCCCTGGCTTTTCTCCCCGGATTTACTGATTTACTGACCTAGTTCTGCTGTTTGCAGCTGCCACTAATCCGAGGCTCCTTGGCTCCTCCCGTCCAGCCGTCCCCAGGGCTCAGCCAGGGCTTCAGGCCAGGCTGGTTTTGGTTCGCAGTGCTGATGTGGTTCCTTGTAGCCAAGCTGACTTTAGTGGAAAGTATATTTGTGTGCGTTTTGGAGTTCTAGAATTAGTTTAGAGTCATATTTTATGGGTATTTTGGGGTGGCTATGTGAGAGCTGTGATATGTTGCTGCTCTTACACTGCCATCTTGGCTCCACCCCCATTTTAAGGATTTAAATACAGAAGGGGCCCATAGGCTTCACTAGGCTCCCAAAGGGGTCCATGACACACAAAAGGTTAAGGGTGTCTATGATAGACTGATCTCATTTCGTATTTTCATGGGGTTAGTAGAGTGACTGAACAGGGGAATTCTATAGGACACAGTATATCCTGATTTCAGTAAAGCATTGGACAACTCCATCATGCTATTCTTAAAGTGAAATAGAGCCCTGTGGCCTAGAAGATCTTATCATTAGATGTACCCAGAAACCAAAAGGAGTCATTAATGAATAAAAAACAATTTAGAGCAAGATTTCTCATGGGATATCTGTGGATTAAACTACAAATGGTAGGTTTATCAGATTTACATAAAGGAGCAAAGATTAAGCAATGCTACACTTAAAACACTGGGCTTGGTATAAAGTAGTCACTTTAGAATGCTTAGCAAACAAACATTTTTGACTAATTGATTGACATTTGAATGACAAAAATAAAATCCCTAAAGATCTTGAAGCTCCTAGTCCTGGAACTACTAGGGTCCCCAAGACTCTTTTAGGGGTCTACAAAGTAAAAACTATTTTTGTAAAAATATTAAAATGGATTAATTTTTAAACCAGCAAATATCTCTATATCTATGGCTATACATCTATGTGTATACATATATAGATATATACACATAAACGGAAGCTCTCTGGAAGTCCTCAATAATTTTTAGGCATATAGAGGGGTCCTGAGACCAAAAAGTTTGAGGACCACTAGACAAGAAAATGAAGCTAAATCAAAATTGGGCCAAGATGAAAACTTTAATATGAATAAATCATATAACATCCTATTCACTGAATGAATGTATCACTTTTCCAAATACAACATGGAGGAAGCCTGAATAGTTAATATTTCACTGGAAAAAGATCTGGGAGTCTTAGTAGACTGCAAATTCACTGAATCAATAATGGGAAGGAAAAAGCTAACAAGCTAGCATTTATCAAGCCCCTACTGTGTTGCCAGGCAATGTGCTAAATGCTAGGGATACAAATAGGGCAAAAAAAGATAGTCCCTGCTTTCAAGAAGCTTATATTCAAATGAGAAGACAACACACAAGAGAAAGCTAAGAAACAATGATGGTGGGAGCTGGTACCCAGTCTGGGAACGTGGTGGATAAGTCAAAGTACAAAATGAGTGTAGCCCAGTGGGAAACGAAATGTGTATAGCATGATCTTGGGCTGCATTAAGAATGGAATAGTTTCCAAAACAAAGTAGATGAGAGCAAGATTATATTCTACTTTGGTCTGACCATAGCTGGAGTATTCTATTCAGTTTTGAGCATCATAATTAGAAAGGACCTTGAAGGGGCAGCTAGGTTGCGCAATGAATAGAGCACCAGTCCTGGAGTCAGGAGGACCTGAGTTCAAATCCAGCCTCAAACACTTAACACTTACTAGCTGTGTGACATTGGGCAAGTCATTTAACGCCAATTGCCCTGCCCTTCCTCCTCCAAAAAGAAAGAAAGAAAAGAAACAACCTTGAAAAAGCTAGAGAGTGTTCAGAGCAATCATTCAATCAACAAGCATTCATTAAGCCCCTATTTTGTGGGCAGACACTGTACCAGGTAATGAGGACACACATACAAAGAATAAACAGGTGAAGGGTCTCAACATCATGACATGTGAGGATGAGTTGAAGAAAGTAAGGATGTTTAATTTGTAAACCAGATGACTCAAGGGCACATGAGAGCTATCTTTGCCTATTTTAAGAGCTTGCATTTGAAAGAAGGTCTATACCTATTCCTCTGGACCTCGAAGCAGGAAGGAGAAACTGAAGAGGCAGTTTTAGGGTTGTTATTCCTAACTAGTGGACCTCTCCAAAAGTGGAATGGATTGTCTCAAGGGGTATCCTCCCTCCCCTCTCTTCCTTTGCCCTCCCCCTGACTAGAGATTGTCAAGTTTGAAAGAATGCATGTTGAGAAAATTGCAGAAGTGGTTCTATATAGATTAGAGGATATAGTTTCTAAAGTCTCTTTTTTAAAAATGTATTATTTATTTTAAGCATTTTTTCAAATTTTGAGTTCCAAATTTTCCTGCTTCTTCCTAGACCTCTCCCACCCATTGAAAAGGCAAGTAATATGATATCGTGATATATGAATTTATATGTGTGCTATATATTTATGATATGATATATCATAATGATATGTTTATACATATGGTATATATGTATATATTATATATGTATACACGTGAAATTATGCTAAATATATTATGCATGTAACAAAAAACAGGCAATAAAAATAAAGCTTAAAAATAAAGTATTTTAAAAAATGTAAAGCACCTTGATAAAAAGGGGTTATCTTGTTTTTGTATTTCTGCCTAGCTTTAGCCCTGTACCTGGCACATGGTATGTAAATGCTTTGTAGTTATTAATCTGCATTGGTCAAGTTCCTTACACACTGATAAAACTGAAGCCTGTCCACCACAAAAGTAAAAAAAAAATGTAGCTTAAAATATGTAAAATGAAATCATTATTCCTCTTAAGGTATCGCATATCAGAATCTCATTGTTTCTTTATCACAGATCCAGATATACCAATTAATGATCACTTTATTATATATTTATAAGGAATAGGATTTGCAGTTTCATATGTAATTTTTTATACTATGTTATGGAAATGCTTGTTTTACTCCATATATTTAAAAGTAAATAATATTTTTTTAAAAAAGTAATCCTTCTACAAGCCTACAGTCTCCATCCACCCAGATCACAAAGAGCTTTGGACTATACAAAAACAGGATTTTTGGATGCTAATAATTAAAATCTTTCATTTAACAGTAAATGTTGGCAGTTGCCTCCTGGGAGTTTCTCTTCCTTTATCTCTGGTCCCCCATGGCCTTGCAGAATCACAACCCTCTGCCAGCACTGCCGCCACTGCCTCCCATAAGGGGACTGAGCCTGGGGCAGCCGTGGCAAGACTGGGCAAGAGGTTACAGCAGGAATTGATGACCCTCATGATGGCTGGAGACAAAGGAATTTCTGCCTTCCCAGAGTCAGACAATCTCTTCAAGTGAGTTGTGACCTGCCATGGGGCAGTTGGGACAGTATACGAATACCTAAGGTACAAGCTCTCCCTGGAATTCCCTAGCAGCTACCCCTATAATGCTCCCACTGTGAAATCTGTCACACCTTGTCATCATCCTAATGTGGACACCCAAGGCAATATCTGTTTGAACATCCTCAAGGACAAGTGGTCAGCTCTGTAGGATGTCAGGACCATCCTGCTATGTACCCGGAGCCTGCTGGGAGAACCCACCATTGACAGCCCATTGAACACACACGCTGCTGAACTTTGGACAAATCCCACAGCCTTTAAAAAGTACCTGCTGGAAACCTACATGAAGCAGGTGACCCTGGCTGCCCAGCCAAACTCCCTTCATCTTGCGCGCCCACGCGCGCGCGCGCGTGTGTGTGTGTGTGTGTGTGTGTGTGTGTGTGTGTGTGTGTGTGTGTGTTTGTCTATCTTTTCCCCTTCCTTATAACCTGTCTTCCTCTTCTCTTGTCTGTACAGGGCTCTGTATCATAGACTTGTTTTCCTTTTCTTTTTTTTTTCTTAAGCTCTAGTCCAGCCTTCAACATTAATGTATAAATAAATAAAATTTTGGTTTTTTTTTTTAAAGAGTAAATGTTCATTAGTCCTTGATTTTATAATTCATGTGAGAATAACAAAATAAAAAATAAATCCTACCACAGTCCTACTTGACTATCAAAAAAAAAAACTTCAAAAATAACTCATCCTGTCCTTTCCTACTTTCCCCTTTGAGAAGAGCTATTACAATATTCTCTTAGCTGCTTTCCCCAGTTCAAATCTTTCTTCTCACTGATCCATCTGCCCCACAGCAAACAAAGTGAAATTCCTAAAATACAGGTCACTCTCTAAAAATCTTCATTGGCTCCCTATTTGATTCTAGGATCAAATACAGAATCATCTGTATTTTATCTGTATCTGCCTTTCAAAATCTGGTTCCAGTGTTTTATTATGCCCTTCTGATTTTTTATAATCCAGACAAACTGGCCTGTGTGCTTTTCCTCTTTCATGACATTCTGGTTCTCATTTCCATGCCTTTTTACAAGTTGCACCTCAAACCTGGTTGGGCAACTAGGTGGTGCAGAGGATAGAGTGTTTGGCGTGGAATCAGGAAAACTTATCTTCCTGAGTTCAAATTTGGACAACTATTAGCTGTGTGACCCCCTGCAAGTCACTTAATGCTGTTTGCTTCAGTTTCTTCATCTATAAGATGAGCTGGACTCTTTTTGTAGTGGCAAAGAATTGGAAATTGAGAGAATGCCCATCAATTGGGGAATGGTTGAACAAATTGTGGTATGTGTGTAATGGAATACTACTGTGCTGTAAGAAATGCTGAGCAGATGGATTTCAGAAAAACCTAGAAAGAGTTATATGAACTGACACAAAGGGAAGTGAGCAGAACCAGGAGAACATTATACACAGTAAAAGCAAAACTGCATGATGATCAAGTATGAACAACGCTCTGAAAAGAGTTAAGAACTGACAGTCTGAATGCAGATTGAATAATATTGTTTTTCACTTTCTGTATTTTTGTGTTTTATTTTCCCTTTGGGCCTGATTCTTCTTTTATAACATGAATAATATGGTAATATGTTTTGCATGATTGAACAGGTATAACCTATATCAAATTGCTTACTGTCTTAGGGGGAGGAGAAGATAAGGAAAAGTAAAATCTATGTAATTGAGGAAGAAGTAAAAGGCGGAGAGGGAAAATGGCAAACCACTCCAACACAAGTAGAACAACTGAACAACAACAACCCCATGCCTGGAATGGGCTTCCCTCACCTTTGCCTCTTAGAATCCCTGGCTTCCTTCAAAGCTCAGCTCAAGTGAATGAAGTCATTCATTCCCAGTCCTCCCAACTGCTAGTATCTACCTTACTACCTCAAAATTATCTGGTATATTATATATATATTTGGTTATTCCTTACACATCCAGTCAGGAAAGAGGCAGTTAGGAGCTGGGCCTGGATTCAAGAAGAACTGAATTCAAATCTGCTCTTAGACACTTCTGTGTGACCCTGGGCAAGTCACTTAACCTGTTTGCCTTAACCCACCAGAGAAGGAAATGGGAAACCACTCTGTTATCTTTGCCAACAAAACCCGGTGGACGACATTGGCATCCTATGGGCCACCAGATAATGAATGGGATACCACTAAATAACAATCGACAATCAATGAGCATTTATTAGGTACTTATATGCCTGGCACTGGGCTAGCTTAAGTGCTAGGGATACTAAGAAAAGTAAAAAAAAACGGTCCCCATCCTCATGGAGCTCATGGTCTGGTGGGGGGAGATAGCTAGGAAATGCGAGGTATACAAGAGACATACAGAGTAGAAAGAAGACAGTCTCTGAGAGGAAGGAGCTAGCAATGTAGTTTTCCCAAAATTCCTTAAGGGTAGGGATTAGTGGGTGAGTTTTTTGTTTGTTCCTGTATCTCTAGGGCTTAGCACAGAGCTTGAACCATAGTAGGAGGTTAATAATTACTTATTAATTAATTTATAAAATCAAATAAATAAAATAGATAATAAATTAATAAATAGGTCTGTGAATGACTAAGAATGTAACTATTGTTCAGACATCACTCATTACTCATTTCTTGAATATATATCCAGAACCCCTTCTAGAATCTACTCAACCTCAAGGCTAAGAACAGGATTATTCCATTAAAAGTGCTGTCAAAAAAAAAGCCAACTGCTCTGAGTTTTCAAAATTATCAGGAATTTCCCAACATTGCCAAGGTCACTGAGAATCAAAAGTTTCATCTGCATAACTTAAGAGAATCTCAATCTGATCTTTGGAAAATGCAGGGAAAATATATACAATGCTTTATCTGGTCTCAAGTAAGAGATTTAAGGTTGCCCAAGCATGGAAATCCTGGGTTATGATTATTTCAAATTTCCCAACACTACAGGTGCTTCAGAAAAGTAATTTCACATACTATAGCGAATTTTCTTCCATAAATCAATGGTTCAACACCCCCTTTCTCCTGCAGTGGCCCACTGAGCTCAAAACCTATAGCAATAAAACACTCTTCTGATAGGAACTCAATGTTAGAGCTAACTCTCAGTTATCCAGAGGTTAATTGCCTAGGACCTTTGCTTTCTCTGATTCTCAATTCCATGCCTGCTCCTTTGTCATTTCTTTACTGCTTAGAAACTCCACCTGAAGCTATGCAGAGCCGAAACAAAGCAAAATGTACCCCTAGCTTTATGCAACAAATGGCCAAAATTATATTTGGGTATCCGCAGAAACCCAAAATTGTCCCTTATCTTTTATCCTTTTTCCTTGCATTTGGCAGGCATAAAAAAGTAAGCCCTTCTCTCCTGTGACTGAGCATCCTTCAGCTACCAAGAGAGTTTGATGCTACTACCGGTGAGGATATAAAAAGAAAAGTAAGACTCCAGGGAACAAGGAACCTACTAAAGCAACCCTGTGGGCCACAACCCCTTTGGGGGTTGAACGACCCTTTCACAGGGGCCACAGGGGTTGCCTAAGACCATCGGAAAACACATTATTTCCGATGGTCTTAGGAACCAAGACACTGCCCCTTTATCCGTCTCCAGGTGGGTCCGCCCACATGCAGATACGCTCACTATTAAAGGGTAGTGGCATTACGAAGGTTGAGAACCACTGTAGTAGAGAATAAATTTAGAAAACTCTAATCAAACTGTTACAGAAATATATTCAGTGAATAATTTATTAAAATACATAAATACTGAAGGAATTAAAAACAAAGAGAAATTGACTGTGAGATTTTCATCATCTTAAACTGGGCCTTGGAAGGAAGCAAAGAATGGGCTATATGTATATTACAGACTAAGAAGAAGAGAAAAGGGCCTTCCAGGTGTGGGTGGCAATGTAATGAAGTTAACCTGTGGTGAAAGTGTAAGAACCATCAGAGCCCTAGGCAAAATTGCATAATAGATCATTTTTTTCTCCTGTGCCCTCTCACCTTCTTTGATTGTTCAAAGCCTAACTCCATTTTCCGCTCACTTCCAAATGTTCTAAATGACCTCTCTATAGCACCCCTCCCCCAAAAATCCCATTTTCAAAACTTCTCCAAGTTGCAATGATTTCTAGATTTCAAGCAAGCTAATACAAAAATAAAGAGAATCCCTACTTTAAGGGACACTTGCATTTTTTAAAAAATTAGATAAATCACTAATTGGTAAAATTTAAGGGAGCTCTTTTGGAGGCAAATCTAACTTGTTTTATCTCTATTCGGTAGTCTACTAACAAAAGGCTGGAGACCCTTCCACCAAGCCCTTGTTTCAGCAAAAAGCAAGATATCAACAACATGTGTACTGATGACTGTAGTTGGGCTTAGAGTCCTGAAAGTAAGACCTGGGCTTAAATACCAGCTGGACAAGTGACTGAATCTCCCTCTAAGCCTTACTTTTCTAATCTTCAAAGGGGGTGAGGGAGTGAGGAAATAATAGCAACTATCTCACAGGGCTAATGTGAGAATCAAATAAGATAATTATGCAAAACACTTTGTAAATTTTAGCCTACAATACAAATGTGAAACGTCCTGTACAAACATGAATATAAGTGTCCTATATTAAACAACTTAATGGTATTTCTTAAACATATTCTCTCAGATATGAATGGGTTCCATGAAAATGTTTCCGTGCTGGAAAAAGCTAGGCGAGAGTGTCCCGGAAGAAAAGAGAGGAAGAGGCTATTGGGAAGCAAATCAAATCCATATGAGCTATGGGATTATGCAGGAGGCTAAATGTGAGCCCATAGAGTTTGTTGAATTTTCTTTTTGTTATATAGAAACTTAAGGGGAGACTTCTTCAGACTCCAAGCCCAAATGTCATATAACTCATGATGCAAATCCATCTTGTACCCACAGATGAAACATTAGGTAAGAAATCACCATCTTATTTCATTCCTAATTGATCTCCACATTCACTATTGGACCCAAATTTTCTCCACCATCTTTTCATCCCTTACTCCTCATCTCAAAAATAGCCCATGACCCCATATAATAAGTTATGGATTCTATCAATATATTACAAGTATTATTTGACTGTTCATTTAGGAAATTATGGGTCTTATTATTAGTTCAACATATCAAGAGAAAGTGAGTAAAGGAAGGTCTCATAGCACATTGAGCAGGTTCTCTTTGGCAAATCAGGTTGGCAGTCATTCTGAGACATATAGTCTTGTCATTGGATTCTGATGACTCTGCCTGACTTAAATTCAATTCACACCAAAGTCAAGACATCATCCTCATAATGGCCTTGGTCCTCTTTGAGAACCAAGGACAAAAAACAACAAGGAGGTCATTCCTCCTCCACCTGATTAACTTTAAGTATATGAATGGGGTGGGTTCTTTTTTTTTTTTAATGTTTTAGGAAATAATGACATGTAAGAACACATTGCCAAATTTGGTCTCACTTTATTCCTTTTTTTTTTCCTACCCAAAGAAGAGGGTGCTAAATGAGATGCTGTCTAGTAGAAGCCCCACACAACAAACACAAGTGACAGAGTACAGTGACTTTATAACCTTGAATAATTCACTTTATCTCTCTATACTTTTGTTTCCTCAACCTTAAGAGGGGGACATTTATTTGTATTACCTTGTTCATAAAGCTAAAAAGAGAATGATTTATCAATTGTCAAATGTTAAATAAAATTGATATTGTTAGATGATATTCCATAGATCAGTAGATATTATATTTTTAAGATAAAATTTTTAGAAAATGACAAATATTCTAAAACTCCTCTATTATGACCCAGTACAGCACCATGAATTGAAACACATGTTTTTGGTTGGTGACAAATAGCTTCCTCCTTTTAGGCTAAAAAGTGTGATCACTGATGCACTGTTAGTGTAGATGTGAATTGTTGTAACCATTCTGGAAAGCTATTTGGAACTCTGTCCAGAAACTTAAAACTGGGCATGGCTTTTAACCCCGCAAAAGATGAAAATGATGAAATGGATAATTTCAGACTTCTATAAACTGATAGAGAGTCTAAGGAGCAGAACAAGAACAATTTATAACAAGAACATTATAAAAATAAACTATTTTTAAAGTCTTAAGAACTGATAAATGATTTGAGGACTAGTCATTTCCTTAAAGAGAGGGGGTAGACTAAATATGCAGAATGACACACATTTTTGGATATGACCAGTGCAGGATTCTTTTTTTTTGCTTGACCATGCATGTTTGTTATAGGAATTTGACTTTGCTTTGCTCTCTTCCCCTAGTGGTGGGAAAAGGAAGAGAAAAAAGGATATCTGATAATTGAAAAATATTTTAATTTAATTTTTTAAAAGTGCAAGACAGCTTTGAATATACAGTATAATTATGACTTTAAGACACCAACAGAGAGAAGCAATTTCCATCTGATTTATGACTACCACCATGGAAATGTTTCTTTAAGAGATAATATACAAAGGATCATTTGATAGCTCTTCTGAAAAATGGCTTCTACTCTGCTTACTAATGTGGATCTGGGCACAAAGACAAACACAAAATCAATATATCTCATGAAATAACACTATCAAGATTGCCCCGAAATGAACTAACCTCCAGTGGCCTCCCTCCACCCAGGCTGATATGGCATCTTCTTTTGCAACCTCCTGTCTTCCACTCTGAGCTTTAGAGGTTGGCACCACCTGGGTGTTTGCACCCATCAAATGGCTATCTATCCTCAAACTACCTCAACCTAATTTATAGCAATCAACTTACTGCTTCAAATCAGAGAGCATATGTAAAGAATTTTGCAAACCTTAAAAACATTCAAAACTCTGCTTCTACTGGGACTGTGATTGACAGTATGGGGAGAAACAGAAACACTGCCTACCCAGCAAGGGCAAGGTCATTTGGCCCTGAAAACTTCATTCTGATAAGAAAAGAAGTGACCATTGGCTCCTGTGTGTTCCCCACCCTCCTAACCCCATTCCTCTTATGTTGCATTGCCCCTGCCTCCATGCCCTCTGGCCCTTGAGGCCTTGTGCCCCTGGAGGGAACATATTTTTTGGTATGTTGGATCTCTCTGATGTTGCAAGGGGAGATGGTCAAGGTTGCAGTTGCTACCAGTACTTAGCCCTGTTTGTGCATAGTGAATACAATTAGATAGCGAAGAAACAATCTCAAGACCCAAGGCAATTTCTCAGATACATTCTGGTGCTGCCTCCATGGGTTAACAGTAGTCAGTTCAACAGGCTTTTATGAAGTGCCTAATATGTGCCAGATAATGTGCTAAGACATGGAAAACAAAACCAGTAGCTACCTCCAAGGAGCTTATATTCTCCTGGCAAGGGTGGGAAGGGTGGGAAGAGTGGGGAAGAGAAACATGAACAGTTTGGGGACAAGAGGGGCAGCAGAGGCTTATTTAAAGAAATAGCACTTCCAAGTGGATGAACTTTAAATGGAGGTATGGAGACACCAAGGAGGACGAATAAGAAGAGAGAGCCTTCTAGAGCTTGGGAGGACCAAAGGTACCAAAGATAGGAGATGGAACTGTCACACAAAGAGGACAGTAAATAGACGGGTGTGGCTATAATGGAGAGGACGGGCTGGAGAACAGTGGGAAATACACTTAGATAGTTGGATATCAGATTGGGATGGGGTTGAAATGCCAAAAAGAGAGGCTTGTATTTCATCTGAGAAGCAGTAGACAATCACTGAATCTCCTTGAGGATATGAGCGGCACAGTCGACCTGTGGTTAGGCATATTGATCTGTCAGTTTGTGGACAATGGATCAGAAGGAGGTGGTGGTGGGGAGACAGATTGGGTAGTACTATTGGCAAAGGCCAGGGGGGTAATTGTTAGTGGGGGAAAAACAGGATAGATGGGAAAGATAAGGAGGTAGAATTGGATAGACTGGATATGGGAAGTAGTGGTGGGCAGGAGGATGAGAAACAATGAGATGAGGATAAGGATAAGTTCAAAGTCATTAAGTATTTATTAATTACCCACTATGTATGGGCCAACTACTATGATACACAGAGAAGCAAAAGACAATCCCTGCTCTCAAGGGTCTCATAGTCTAGTGGAAGAGACAACAAGCAAACAATTATGTGTAAACAATTATACAGGATAAATAGGAAATAATTAAACTAGAATTACGAGGTGTTGGAAAAGGCTTCCTGAAGAAGGTGGGATTTTAGGTGAAACTTGAAGGAAGAAGCCAGGGAAGACAGGAGGTGACTGGTGCCCTCCAGATATAGGGGAGGTAGGAAGGGGGCTGCGGTGACAGTCAAAGATCATTTCTGTTTCTGACATGTCAAGGTTAAGATGTCTGTGGGACATCCAGTTGGAAATGTTCGATATGTAATTGGTGATGGCTGCTGAGAGCTCAGGAGAAAAATAAAGGCTAGAAATAGAGGTCTTGGAGTTATCTGCATCAAGATGAATCACCTAGAAAGAGTGTGTCCAGAGAGAAGACAAGAAGATCTAGTACCAAGCCCTAGAAGTCTTTTCATTTAGGAGAGTCTTGGCTGAGACTATGTTTCTTCTTTTCCTTCCTTTCCTCTACTACCAGAGTCCATGATTGTTCTGTATACACTGGGTATTTAATAAATGTTGATTAATAGAAGTCTACCTTAATACATTAAAATTGAGTTCAAGGGAACATCTGCTTTTCTCATCCTGTACTGGGAGCAAAAGAATGCATTATGTTTAGGGCATTTAAAGTACATTTCCCTTATACTTTCACACCTCTCAAGTTTTAAAAAATAAAACAAAACTATTAGTCAGGTGGTACAGTAGTTTTGGACTTGAAGTCAGGAAGACCAGAGGTCAAGTCCCACCACAGATACTACTGTACATTATTATACCTCTCTGGATCTCAGTTTCTTCATGTGTGAGAGTGTTAGAGTCAATGTCCCCCAAAATTCCTTTCAAATTTAAATCTATGATGCAACAGGGTCATGAAATTTCCATTAGTTACAAAAGCACAAACAATCTATTAGCAATCTTTTACAAAATACAAAATCTGACTGAGGCAGGGGTTCTTAAACCAGAATCTATAAACTTATTTTTTAAAAATTTTGATAACTGTATTTCAATTAAATTGACTTCTTTTTGCAATACAGTGTATTTTCATGTTTGCACTTAAAAACATTATTTTGAGAAAGTGTTCATTAGGCTTCTCCAGACTGCCAAAAGGGAGCTATGGCCCACAAAAAAGGTTAAGAACATCTGTCTTAAGGAGAAGGGAGAGACTGACCTCTGCTAAAGACCTCCCTAAAGACCTGATAAATCCCCTTACCTTTGATCCACCACAGTATATTATACGCATTTGGGTTATTTCTAGGTCTATGTGTTAGAAAACCAAATGCTGCCTAAACTCACCTATTAACACAGCACTGTCCTTCTGTTCCTTATGTGTTCAGTTTCTGAAACTCTGATCCAAAGAATGCAGGGCCACTGACTTATGCTTCATTCAATACAATCAGTTTCAGTTCTGGCTAAGATACTAATCACAATCTTTGTCCTAGCTGTTTTCTATCTACAGGACAGGAATGATTGATGACTACAAGTAATACCAGAGATAGTAACTTCCTAAAATCGTGGGAATGCCTGAAATTGTAGAAGCTAGCAGTCATTCTAAAGAACACATTATTGGAGAACTAAATAGGTCCTCAGCACCCAGTGAAAAACCAGAGAGATAAAAGAGTTATGTGAAGCAGCCTGCTATAATGAGAGTTTGGGGTCTGGTCAGAGCTTGGCTATCAACTGGATTTCGAGATGACCTCTTAGGTCCCCCTTAGCTCTAAAACAAGTATAATATTTAGTACTATGGAAAGAGCTGAAGTGACCAGATTAGGCCACCATTTCTATGAAAAACAAAAATTTCTTTCTCATTTCTTTTCTCTGCTGTTTTTTTTAAAATCAGTCTTACTTCAAGTGTTTGCCTCCCTTATGTTTTTTTTCCATGTTAAAAAAAAATCAAGTGGAATAAACTTCAGACTTAAAAGAAGGAATGTGGCCAAACAAGAAATCAAACACTTCTGAATTTCCTCTTTATCCCAAGCCTTGTGATACTCCGGAATTTTCTTTTCTCTTTTTAGCAAAAAATTTAGCAAAAATTAGATTGGACAGGTACACCCCAACTTTGCTATAACTGGATAAAAGAACTGACAAGAACTACAGACACAATTCTTCCACAGATTTCCTAGTTTCATTTTATTAGCATCTTTTCTTTCTGCTACATGACCTAGGTCCAGTTTCTGGGTATTTTTTTCACTATCTATTCTAACTACATTATTATTAGTTTAATTACTATTGTTCCATATGTAAATGGACTGAAATGCAGATTAATGTAATATACCTACTCACAAACACCACACATACTCCCCACCCCACAGAGATGAGAGACAGATATACATACATACATATGGAAAATGTAATTTAATGGACAATTTCTTGAAGATATTGTTAAAGGAAAATGTTAATGTGTCTAAGGACTTATCTTCTCTCATCTCTAATCACCAGTAGGAGTTCCCTGAACCTTTCTTAGTAGAGGGAGAAGAAGGTACAGCACAAGTTTGTCATCCATAGAAATGCTTTTGTCTGGCTTTGGAATCAGGAGAATTCAGTCCAACTGGATTTGTGGGAGTCATCCAACTTGGACAGTCCCACTCGATACATTTATAGAGGAACATTAAAAAGCAACATGGTATAGAGAAAACCATTCATTCTTTCAATGAACGTGAACAGGCAATGAACTTCTCAGAGCACAGTAAGATACAAAGATATAGAAGGTAGGGTGTCACCGGTCTTTTGAGAGGGCAGTTGGTCTAGCTTGCTTTTCCTTTATTGTCCTTTCTCCTGTGACATACATGCTCGTTTCATCTAACTTTCTATCATTGATATCTTGTGTACATAAATACTTCTGCAGAGAACCTCAGAATAATAACCTCATAGACTCATTGCTAAGTATGGATGGTCTAACGGAGGTGGAAGGTCCAGAAGAAGCCTGACTAGAAGGTGTGGTTCAATGACACCCAAACAGAAGATCCAGAGTGGTGAAATGCTCTCTTACTGGGGCAAGAGATACCACAATATGTGTCTACATAAGAGGTCTCCAAATAATCCATCATGGACAAGAAAATAAAACAAACTCAATTAACTTTAGCAAACATTTGTTAAACACCATGAGGGTATTTAATAGAGCACCATGTAGCTAAGGAATACAAACTTTGGAGTTAAATTCATTTTACTTTTCCATTTCTGAGCAAAATTACAAGTTGCCATGTTAAAAAATGGACTGTGAAATACTATCTGTTTTGTCTTAACAGACACCACGATCTGGTTAGTTCTGCTATGTCAAGGCCTTTCCATGAATCGATCATGAACTACTGGCCCATGTGTAACAAGGACCTGGTGTTTTGGAAGTCATTCTATCTGATTCTCCTGTTAGGTTTTTTTGGCATCAGATAAAACGACATCTTGCCTACACCACTCATTTTGGTTTTAATTCATTTCTCAATCATAAATAACTATTTCACGTGTTTATCCTTCTCTGTACAATTACAAATTAATCAAGAGTGGGAAAAGTGTTTTTGGTGTTTTCTCCTATCTCCCCACAGCTCCAAGAATAGTGCTAACACAAAGTAGATATTCACTGAATATTCAGTTAAGGAGTAAGTAAAACCACACTAAATGTTTGTATGCATGGAGAGTCCTCTAAACAGGGCTCTGAGCTTGATTTTTTTAAAAACAAAACATTATTCTACCTCTACTCATCATGCTTATGCATGATGCCTACAGAAGTTCTTTCTCAATAACCATCTTTGAGCAACTCTTCCAATTTATTGAATACTACAGAAAACCTGGCTTAACCAGTTAGGCTGCTTAAACTTTCCAATGCCCTTCAAAGAGAAATCCCAAGAAAAACAGAAGTAACTTTGTGTTTGCCTGGAAAGAATGTCCACAGATTATATGGATTTTTCCCCTCAGGTTCATTTACTATGTCTTTGTTGATTCACTCAGGCATGTAATTCACTAAAGCGCATAATCATCCCTACCCAAATTTTCACTTTGATTGTGATCTTTTTGGAATTGATACCATCCAATTATAATGCTTGATTTTATCTACAAAGTAAACCAGAAATCCAGATGAATTGTGTTACTTTCATATTAAAAAAGTGAGGATAAACAAAATCAAGAAACATGAATAGTGGTCTAACTAATAAATTATCTAACTGGATAAGCCTCTTGCCTGGTGTAGTGGAAGGAACACTGACTTTAAGTCAGAGGACCTAGTCTGTTCCACAATCTTTCATTGAAAAGTCCTAAAAATGGACACCAAATGACACTGCTGGGCTAAACAGCTTTGATGTCTCTAACAAGTTTTACCGGGGATCATTAAATAAATACTTCTTCCATGTGACTGATCTAATTAAAAGATTTTATTCCAACAAACCTTTGTTTGCAAAAGCAAGGAAGTTAAGAGGATTAGGTGTTTCCCAGTTAGTCAAACTAAGAAACAGAGGTGTTGCTGTTCATTTAAAAATATGCTAACCAGTTGGAGTTGAACCCATGTTGGTGTGGAATGAAATTAATCTATTGAAAGAAAAAAAAAATACTTTTCTTTTAGCTAAACCCCATGATATCCCTTTTTTTCATAACCGATATCAAGACAACAAAAGATACACTATTTTGACTAATCATTATGCTTTCTAAAACATTACATAATTGTAGTAAGAAAGTAACTAAAAGGTCACATGCACATACAAATACATGATTTTAACTTCCTTTGGACTTCGACAAAGAATCTTCATTTTTTAAAAGAACATACAAAATATAACCAAACATACAAAATATAACTGCTCGTGTATATCAGGTAGCTAAACTCTCCTTACCTGGTCCCACAACAAAACGAGCAACCTTGATTTTCAGGAGAAATCCCAAATGCTGGTGTGCTTATATTTCAGAGCAAAACTCCAGCCTGTTTCAACCTTCGTATTTTTCAATTAAAATTAAAACAAAACCCGAGCAACATCAGAAAACTTAGGTGGTTTCAGCACATGATCAAATCTAACAAATGTGCTACTCATATTAACAGAGACCATGAAAAGTTTACACAACAGTGGTTATCGGTAACTCATACCTACTTAGAACAGTGTAAGGTCATTAATTCTGCTGAGCAAGGACAGAGCAGGCATTGCTCCACATTCTTAGATACAGCAGGGAGAGGCCCTCACCCTTTGGAAGGAAGTACTTTGAGATCACTACTCTCCATCTACACCATCAAGTCACTACGAAAGTCATGGCATCACCTTCCTGATGTCACAGTCCTCTTCGAGAAAGAAAAGACAACTACTACTTCTCTTCCTTCCCTCAATTTCGACACCTCTTCAAAGAAAGATAACAGTAGGAAAAAAACCCCACTGGTTCTGAGTTCAAATCCTGCTGTGACACTAACTACCTGTGCGACTTTGGCAAACTACCTAGGGTTCTGTAAAATGGTGACAATTAGATCCCTTCCAGCTCTAAATGTATGACCCTGTGAATTCAACTCAACAAGTATATCTTGAGTTCAGTCATTTAAATCCTCCGAACAAACTGCATTAGACCTTTAGGTGATACAAGACATCTAAGACAGGGTCCTGAGCTAACAAAGCTTTTGGTGCCATTTGAAAGAAGTACACAAGTGAAATTTATTAGAATGAGAGATTATATAATCAAATGTTAAACAGATTCAGCTTGGTGGGTCAGTCAGTGGTGGATAGAGCACTAGGCGTGGAGTTAAGGAAGACCTGAATTCAAATGAAGCCACAGGCACTTACTAGCTGCACGATCCTGGGCAAATCACCTAACCCTGTGTGCCTCAGTTTCCTCATCTGTAAAATGGGGATAATAATAGCACCTACCTCACAAAGTACACAAGGATCACATAAGGTAACAATTACAGAATGCTTAGCACAGTATCTGGCACACAGTAATGCTGTATAAATATTTATTATTTATTGTTATTATATCATATGGTATAGCCCCGAGTGTTGAGAGGTAAGAGAGAAATGAACATGTGCTGGGATGGTCGTGGAGGACTTACAAATCTTTGCTCTTGTAATGGAAGTTGAGTCCTCTGTTCTTACTTAGTAAATGTCCAATGATGCCATTCAAATCCCTTTTCAGGGTCCTCAAAAACCCCCTCCCCCTCTGAAGGAGACTTCACTTCCCACTTTACTGAAAGGTTCAGATCTGCCACACAAAGAGATTTCTTAACTCTCCCTCTCCTTACCTCTACATTACTTTCTCTTCATCTTTACTCATCCTTTCCTCTTTCCCTGCTGTTTCTGAGAAGCATGCCTCTCTCCTTTCCAAGGCGAGCCTCTTCACTTGAGTCAGTCATTCCATTCCATCCTGCTCCTCCCACCTTAGTTCCATTCACCATCTACCCATTTCCTTGTGTCTGCTCTCCATCCCTCTCTGCTGCAGGACCCTTTTGTTGTGCCTACAACATTCTCCTATTAAATGCTTCTCCACTACACTCTTAAGCTACTTCATGATTCTACATCCTCACCATTCATTTGCTCTCAAACCTTCACAGTATCATTTTTTCTAATAGGGAGCAGAGTTGAAATTTGAACCCTAGACCCTGAATTCAAATCAGTGCTCTTTCTCTAGCGCCAATACACTTATCCACATCCTAATTTCATAGTATCCAAGTAATCTTCATTTCTGAAAATGTTAATGGGTGGTTTATGCTACTTAGATACTTAATAGCTCTGGGATTTGGGGAAAAGTCATTTACTGTATTACTGAGTCTAGATTTCTACCTCTCCAAAATGGAGATAACTGCAAATTTTTAATCTAAGAACATAAACTGAATTTAAGAAAAATGGAGGGGTAGAGTGAACACATATCAAAATGTATGGAGGGGCAGCCAATATTTGGTCTTCCAATTAGGAAAACATGGGTTCAAGTGTTACTCCCATCTCTCCTCTTCCTCCCTTCTCCCTCTCCCTCCTCCCCACCCCCTCTCTGACTGCCCTGAGGTAACTCTCTATTAGTAATAAGTCATATCAATTAAAGCTCAGCATTGGGAGTTTCCATTTGAAGAGTTCCCTACACTGAGAAATCTCAAGTCCAAATAAAACACCAAAAATTGAACCCTTTTTCACTCATTTGTTGTCCAGAGAAAGTTTTTTAAGATTCGAGAGAATTTTGTAAGATGCCCTATATTTATTAGCTACTATGGCTATCATCACACATCTTACTCCATTAGACTGAGAGCTCCTGGAGCTTAGGAACTCTCTTTGACTTTTCTTCATATCCATCTCTTAGCAAACAAAGTCTCTGGTACACAGAAAGTGCTTGAGAAAGGTTTACTGATCGATTGGCTGACTGAATGACTTATCTTCTCTATTGAGAAGCCCCTGGAATAAACCTTAGAACCATGTAGCTCTGGGTTCAAATTCCACCTCTGGTCCTGTAGCCCTTGGGGAAGTCTTTCCCTGCCCCAAGAAACTCTCTAAGACTAAAAATGGAAGAGCAGGTATAGCTCTTCACTGAGAGCTAACCTACATTGGTAGAGGTCAGTTTCCTGCTCTGAGGTTCCTTATTCAAATGAAATCACAGGTCCGAGTCCTATTCCTACCATGTTTTATTGGACAGAAATTAGGTCATTCTTTACATTCTTTTCTCCCTAATTCTTTCTGACTCTATCCATCTGAAGCAGTGGATAAAGGAGTCAAGAAAACGTAAGCTCCCCTCCTCCCCACCAAAAAAAACCCCAACCCAAAACAAGAAAACCACCCCAAACCAGAGCACCTAAGTTCAAACCCGGTTTGAGACATTACTAACCATATGACCTTAGGCAAGTCACTTAAACTTTCTGCCTCAGTTTCCACATCTTTCAAAATGGGGGTAATAGCAGACTCCACCTCCCAAGGTTGTTATGAGGATCAAATGAGATAATATTTTGAGTTTTCTTGGCAGAGATACTCAAGTATTAGAGTGGTTTGCCATTTCCTTCTCCAGTTCATTGTACAGATGAAGAAACTGAGGCAAACAAAATTTAAACTCAGGTCTTCCTGAATCCAGTCCTAAGCACTCTATCCACTGCACCGCCTAGCTGCTCTATAGGGCTTTAGGCCAACATATTCAAAGGCTATGGTCGATCAACTGAAGCTGTGCTATGCAAAATATTACTGTGACTGGGCTTTATACTGATTTTAGGGAGGCAAACTTAATGTGATGAAGCAGTTTCCAAGTGGTGCTAAAAAAGATCCGACTATAAACCACCCCACCCCACACTTCCCTGTGCACACATGTCAGGCCACCTTTTTGTGATTACCTTTTTCTTTTAAATTCCTTTCTTCAGACTTCCCCAGAAACTAATGTTGGGAGGTAGAAGAAGAGGTTCAGAGGGCTCTAAGAAAGGTGGCAGATACGAACTTCTGCTGTTATCATGATGAATGAGGACGTGGAGACCCGAAAAAGAGAAATGACTTATCAAGAAGCCCAGGTCTGGGGTCTGACTCCAAATCCAGTGTTCACTAAACTGTTGCCTCCTTTGCACAGTAAAGTCTAAGAAGGTCTATTAACGTATAACTTTACATCCATAAACAAGAATTTGATGACCTAATGTGCAGGCCTTCAAGTCAGACCAATTAGCATTTACTTAGAGCTTGCCAGGGGAGCAGCTAAGCCAGCAAGTGGATAGGCACTGGCCTTGGAATCAGGAAGACTCATCTTCCTAAATTCAAATCCTGTCTCAGACACTCGTTGTGTGTTGACTTAACCCTCTTTGCTTCAGTCTCCTTATCTGCAAAACGAGCTGGAGAAGGAAATAGCAAATCACTACTTTGTCAAGAAAACTCCAAATGGGGTCAGGACTGAAAAACAACACAAATATCCCAGGCATTGTGCTGCCTGCTAAAGATATGAAGAAAAGCAGAACAGTCCTGCCCTCAAGGAGTTCACATTCTATCAAAGGAGATATGCAAATAACTAGGTACATGCAAGACAGAGAGTAGATGGAGGAGGGGACTAGGAAAGGCCCCCTGGAGAAGGTCGTGTTTGAAGAGTCTTGAAGGCAGCCAGGAAAACCAAGGGCCAATGGTGAGGGGGCAGAGCATCCTAGGCACGGGGATGGCCACACCATTAAGTATACAGATGTAGTATAGTGTGTGAGGAACACTGTAGAGTACACAAAGAGAGGGCATGAAGGGCTCTAGGACCCCACAGGAAGTTTACAAAACTGATTTAGAGCTTAATAGGGAACAACTAGCACTCAATGAGCAAAAGGGTGATATATATAGTTCTACATTTTAGAAAAATTACCTTGGTCACTGGGTGAGTGATAGATTAGAACTGGGGAAGAGAGCCTTGACGGAGAGACGCAACTTCAGACAGTCCAGACAGGGAGCAGCACTTCTCCATTGGATATATGTGGGGTGAGGGTGAGGAAGGAATTGATAATGGCAGCTGGCATGTGAGTGTGGATAATGGGGAGGAAAGTTAGGAATGGACATGCTGGGGGTGTGGTGGGAAAGAAAATGAACTCCAGTTTTGGATGTGTTGAGTTTAAGATGTCTATGAGAATTTGGAACTCAAAAATTTTAAATGATGTTAAATTTTTTTTACATGTAATTTGGGGGGAAATAAAATTATAATAAAAACTATAAATAAAAATATAATATTAGATCAAAATTATGTCTATGGTACATTACGTTCTAGATGTCCAAGATAGATTGATAGAGTGAAATATTCTTGATGCATACATTTGGATAGGGTATCATATAGAGCTGGTCCATCAACATCCATACAATTTGAATAGAATATTACAAAGAGTGGAATGTGCCCAGATTGGACAGAAAGGAGAGGCAATGTTTTTAATAAACTAAAACTTATCCCTAAAATGGGGGCCTATATGATCAATCTCAACATCCCTCTTGCCCCCCCTGCATAGTATTCTGATGTGAACCACTGCACCTTCTCTGGTACCTTTTCATTTGGGGGACATGAAAAGTAGGTTGGATGAGGAAAGTGCAGCCCAGAGAAACTGGGGCCTAGGGAATTGTAGTAACTTGCATAAGATGGAAGACACAATTAGGAGCAGAAGAAGTTGGCTATAATAATAAGAATACAGGGCTCATCAGGAGATTTGGGTTTTAGCCTTTGCCTCAACATTGTGTGACCTCTATTCAGCAACAACCTTTATTTCTTTGGGCAGCAGGACGAGATGATCTCTCCAGGCTCCTCCCAAGTCTAAATCTAAGATCCTATAAATCAAGACGAAAACCCTGGTTTCCTGACTTCCAGACCCATATTGTTTTCTTTTTTTTTTTGCTTTTTTTTGGAGGGGCAATTGGGGTTAAGTGACTTACCCAAGGTCACATGGCTAGTAAGTGTTAAGTGTCTGAGGCTGCATTTGAACTCAGGTCCTCCTGACTCCAGGGCAGGTGCTCTATTCACTGTACCACCTAGCCACCCCAATATTGTTTCTTATACATCATGAAGCTTTGGAACACAGTTTAGCAAAATGATCCTTAGCACTTGCTGGTATGTAGAAATATTAACCACGTATTCTGTGACTTTCATACAGCTTATGTGCATGTAGTTCAAATATGTAAAATTACAAAGAGGATACAGCCCAGTATTTTTCCTACTACGTATTCTAATGTTGCTATGCAGGGCAACATCTGTTTGAGTGGGAAGTAGTCTCAGACCCTAATCTGAAAACCAACAAGTCTAATGAGAAAGGGGTAGAGCCAGGAAAGGGAATGCCAAGAAAGGCCAAGGTCAGGCCTCAGGTAAATAGGCCATGGCCACAAGGTTCAACTGGGGGTGGCTGGAAGGAAAAATCAGATAATCAAAAAGGGTTGGTCAACAGACTCAGTCAAAAAAAGAAAAAGAACTCATACTTCCTTGAGTCAGATTAAAGGAGAGCCAAAGCATCTATCAGATAGGCAGCTTCCTAATTTCAACCTCAAATCTTCCTTCACCCACACATGATTTATTTCTTCAGTTAACTTGCATAATTTAAGATGTCATAACCTGAAGCCGAACTATAATGGCGACCTTTCTTTGTATCCTCAGCCTGGCATAATGGTGGTAATGATATTTATTAATAATAAAAGCTAACACTTATACAGTGCTCACTACGTGCCAGGTACTGTGTGCTAAATACTTTACAACCATTATCTCATTTGATCCTCACAACCACCCCTTTAGGCACATTCTCTAATTATGCCCACTTTACAGATGAGGAAACTGAGGCAAACAGAGGTGTTTTTGACTGGATTTGGACCCAGGTCTTCCAGACTCCTAGGGATAGCCCACCCAGCTGCATAGACATTAGACCCTTAATATTTATTCACTGACCAAAAAAAATGAAGGGGAAGGAAAAGTTCTCCTATTCAATAATACTACTAAGTTGAATTTACAAACTATATTTCCTCCCAAACAGTTAGGGAACAAGAGTAATCAATTATTCTGTTTTTAATATAAGGAAAACAGAATCACAAAATAAATCCCAGAATGGAAAGAGAACGTCATGAGAATTTCTTTGTTTTCAGAGAAAGGTGGTGATGACAGTGGTAGAAGAGCAGTCTCAAAAGGGATCTTCATTAATCAATTTTAGTAATTTACATTATTGTGCCCGTCTCTCCACACACATACAATGCTACCTTTTTAAGACTCTCTACTATGAAGATATGATTTCTCCAAGTAGCTTCCAATAGTAGAAAAAGCACTGGGTATAAAATGCTGGCTTTGCTACTGAGCACCTGTGTGACCTTGAGAGGCTGTAGAGAGCTGGACTTTGGGACCCCAGGCAAGTCACTGTTTTTGGTTTCCTTTCCAAAAAATGAGATCATTGGACTCCATTGTCTCTTAGGTTTCTTTGGCTCTAAATCTAAGACCCTGTGACTTCTCAGAGGCAGGATTTGAACCCTTATTGCAGGTCCAGCACCTTGTCCACTCCATCCAAAGTTTTGTTTTGTTTTTAACAATGTCAGTCACAGCAAAGCTGAAACCTATGCTGCAGAGGAACTACCACTTTATAATTCATAAATGTCCTATTCTGCCAAGCCTTCTTCTTGATCTATAATTTTTTATTGCTGACTCACATTTACCTTGGATTCTATTAGGAGCTCCAGATTTGTTGTGACTGTACTTGGGAAAAGTGTTTATATTCCCCTAGTGCAGTGGTTCTTAACTTAAGGTCTCTCAGCTTTTTTTTTAATTGATAACTATTCCAATAACTGCTTTCTTTTGTAATCCTATATATTTTATTTTGCACATTTAAAAATATTATTTTGAGAAGGGAAATGTTGGTTTCAAATTTGGGTCTATGACACCAAAGAAGTGAAGAACCCCAGTACTAGTGAACCCTCCCATTTTTACTGACTTCTTTCTTTTTATACAACTTTTGAGGTTATATTTTAAATCTAAATTAGGTTTACCAAAGACCTAGTACACTTGGCATCATCTGGCAAACTTAAGAAGTGCACCTTATGTTTCAGTATTTCAAAAATATGTGATTTTGTGGGTGTGGTCAATTCCTGAGAATACAGATCCCAATCCCTCAGTGACCAAAAAATTCATTACCCTGAGGCTAATCTGATGATGAGCCTCTCTAGAATTTGGGTAGGCTGGTCTTCAGAAGACAGACATAATCCATCACTAGGTCTAACTCAAGAGATTTTCCAGCCTGGTGAGACCTGCCAGAGCTTGTACTCTGCTGGCATAGTCTTTGAGAACATTAAATTGTTGTTATCCAATGACTATACTTAATGAATAAACACATTAAATAGTATCTGACCTGAAACCCATGGAGCCTCATTCAATACATAGCTCCAGGACAAACTGAAACACTGAAAGTTTCACTCAACCCTTCGTGTAATTTCTTTTGAAAATTCAAATTTTTTATAATTCAAAACATGAATAATACTTCTGCCAGAAAGTCTCCTTTTTTGACAGAATTACGTAATAGAAGAGAATGACAAGTCAGCATGTTCTGCTCAGTGATATTACTCTTGACTGGAAGATGATCAAGGTGGTGAGGGCAGTTGCATAACACCTCTCCATTTGGCTTGTCCTCAGTAGTTCTGAAAACGGCACGTTCGTTCCATCATCTATTTCAGCTTTCCCACTGATTTACCACATTAGTGCGGAGGTGACATTGGGATGAAGTGGAAGAAGTCACCATTTATGAAAGGTGCTCTAGTGCCCTCCAACCAGAGAGCTGAATGGAAAATCAACAGATATTTTCACTCATAACTAATTTGCTCAGAAAATATTTCTGGACCCACGTTCACAGTACTGTAGGTAAGGTAAAGTATTCCTCGATCTACAGAACTTTACAATCTAGTTGGGGAGCTACCTGGACAGTTACATAGATAGCACATACAGTTCTGGACCTGGAGGCAAAAAGACCTAAGTTCAAATTCAGTGTCAGACACTTACTAGCCCAGAATCTGGGCAGATTACTGCCCCCATCTATAAATTAAGGACAATAATAGCAGCTACCTCCTAGGGTTGTTATGGGGTTAAATAAGATAATATTTGTAAAGATCTGTGCAACCCTTAAAGTGCTAACTACTATTATTACTATCAGACATGAACACAGGCAGCATAAAGTAACCACAAAAAATACAATATGATAAACTATCTCAAGGTAATATGATTTAAGTGCAAAATACATGTAGATGTTTATATACACACATATATATATATCTGTACGTATCTTTAAACAAGAAATCTTCAATTTATTCCAAATCTCTAGAACAGTTCAATTCAAAAAAGAAACTATAAGAATTCAATCACCCACAAACTATGTGAGCCAAGGCAAGATCAAATCATTTCTCAGTAATTCCAAAGCTAATAATAATTAGAATCCTTGAAGAGGATGATTCTTTATCAACAGCTACATTTTGTGAAGGAAGCTAGGTGGCACAGCGGATAGAACACTCACTGGGACTGGAGTCAAAAAGAAGTGAGTTCGAATCTAGCCTTAGATACTTTGCCTCAGTTTGCTCATCTGTAGAATGAGTTGGCGAAGGAAACAGCAAACTACACCAAGAAAACTCCAAATGAGGTTACAAAGAGTTGGACACAAATTAACAACAGTAACATTTTGTTAGTGTTCAATCAATATTCTCCATCTGTATCAGGATTATTCAGTATCACTTTAATCTTTCATCCACTCCTGTAGAATTCATGAAGAGTTACAGATAGCCATGACTAATAATAACAGTATATATAACTTTGATATATAAGATCATACATAAAATCAGTTTGGATATTAATATCCTTCTTCCTATTACAAAGAGATGTGATATATTGTAGAGGAGAACAAAAGAGATAGAAAAGTTACATGTAAACTGTTGTTATCTGGAGAAAAGAACTCTTCTTAATGTTTATTTAATTAAATATTAATACTGATTAAATATTCTAATCTGGCTTCAACGTGTTCAGTTCTATTTCCCCTTTATACATTCTACAATTCCAAAGGGACCTAAGGACACCAAAATCACGGCCTCCATAAACCTTTATGAACTTTGCACTCTGAGAATTCTTAGCTTCCTTTAGGGCTCAGCTCAAAGACCATTTCCTTCATGAAGCCTACCATGATTATCCCCTAGCTTATTAGAGTTCCCTCTTTCCTCAGCTTACCTTATATTTATGTATCAGGGTACATGCTATATTTTCCCACCTAATAGTTCATGAAGTAAACTTCCTTGAAGGAAGGGACTCTGTATTCTTTATAGGTATTCCACCAAGTGCCCAATACAGAAT
>CM053583.1:91267089-91299574 GCA_028627135.1 Pseudochirops cupreus
AAACACTTCCCTTTGCTCCAAGTGAAACCTGCTAAATAGAAACAAAGATAGAGTCTGTTTTTTTTTCTCTTTCTGCTAACAGGCTAGGTATTTAATCTTGTAACAGATTTTTACAGGGCCTTCATTTACTATCTCACTATCTGCCCTATCTCACTCCCCTACAGAGGCTATTCCCAACCTTCCATTCTCTCTTTAAGCATCTCACACAGCCCAGCCTCCCCCACCCCCAGCAATCACAGGTGAGGACCTGGTCTCTTGACTGAGAAAAATTAAGGCCATTCAAAGGGAGCTCTCTTTGATCTCATCTTCTCACCTCAAAACCCCCCTTGACATCACTCCCACTCTTCTTCCATCCTCCAGTTGCTGATAATGAAGTTGCTGTATTTCCCTCTACAAGTGCCCTTAATATGGAGATGATGCTTCTTTTTTGGTAGACTGACACTCCCCTCATCTCTCCCCTCTATCATCAGTCTCTCTAATCTTCAGTCTCTCCTTATCTACCAATTCCTTCTCTATGGCGTTTAAATACACCCAAGTCACCTCCATCATCCAAAAAAAAACTCGTTATTAGACTCAGTTATCTCTCAAGGTTATCCTCCTAAATCTTGCCTCCCTTTCTCCCTTGAAAGAAGTCTATACTCTTGGCTTCCACTTAATCTCCTCACACTCTTCCACCCCGTATATTTGGCTTCAGATCTCACTAAACCACAAACTGTTCTCTCCAAAGTTAACCAATTTATGGAATCTTTTGGGTTTTCCCTCCTCTGTCCCCATCTTTCTCAAGCTCTTTGGTGCCTTTGACACTGTTGACCATCCTTTCCTCATGTTTTTGTGATCATTCTTACTCTACTTTGCTGGTTTATTGTCCATATCATTAAGGCAAGCAAGGTGGTAAAGTGGATAGAGTGCGGGGCCTGAAGGCAAGAAGACTCATCTTCCCAAGTTGAGACCCTGGCCAAGTCATTTAATGCTTGTTTAACTCAGTTTCCTCATCTGTAGAATGAGCTGTAGAAGGAAATAGCAAACCACTGTAGTATCTCTGCCAAGAAAATCCCAAATTGGGTCACGAAAAGTTAGACTCATCTGAAAAATGCCTGAACAATTGAGAGTGATCCCCAGGATTCTGTCTTGGTCTCTCTTCTCTCTTCACTTGGTAACTTCACCAGCGCCCAAGGATTTAATTATCAACTCTATGCAGATAACCCATAGCTCTAAACTCTGTGTCCCTCCCTGGAGACTGTCCTGAATCCTGTTGGACATTTCAAACTAGATGCGGAGACAATATCAAATTTGCATGACTAAAGCAGAATTATAATCTTCCCCTCCCCTTCCTCTTCAACTCATACAATCACCACCTTCCATCATTTCTGGACCAAATTGTTACAGTAAGTTAATTGCTGTCTTTATTTGTCTACAATACAACCATCCATTCTCCTCCAACTAATTGTCAAAGTGATTTTCCTCGAGTGAAGAAATCACTTCCCCATTCAATAATATTTCCATTGGCTGCCTAAAGTTTTTTTTTTCTGTTTTATGTATATTTTCAGGGAATTAGGGACAGATTTATACAAAACATTTCTATTTCCAGCCTTTTGCTTAATTCTAACTTGTATAATACTTTAAAGTTTCCAATCTTATAACAACTCTATGAAATAGGTAATAGAAGTATTATACACATATACAGATAAGCAAAGTGAGAAGTTGTGACTTGCCCAATGATCATATAGCTTCTAAGGACCTGAGGTAGAGTAATAACTGAGGTTTCCTGATTCCCAGTCCAGTACTCCTACCCACCATATATTTAATCTTCGCAGAAAAGCACAAGAGTATACCCAGAAGACAAAATGTGTGACTGACCTTTTATATTGCAGGGGAAAACAATAATATGTCAGCTTCTAAATAATGCAGTGTCTATATTTTAGAAGTAAAGGAATTTGAAGATTGCACATGTCATTGATCTCTCTGGGCAAAAATGTTGATTCAGGCTAACAAGGATAATTTAAGATCTAAACTGAAATGGACAAATAAGGTAATTACCTCATTGGGAAATGGAGAAAAATTGGAAAGAAAATGTAGAACTATTTTGGCTTTTGGAGGCATGGATGAGAAGTGTGGAAGCAGATTTATACTGATCATATTTAAAAGATAATTCACCCTCATGTAATGTGTAAGCAGAATCAAAGAGGGATAGATTCTAAGATGTCCTTCCCCGCCCCCCAAAACCATGAAAAAAACACAGACAGGGAGGTACATATACCCATTGGTTCCAAATCCTTTAAGGAAAGGGGTGCAAAGGAAAGCTCAAGCTTTGATTTCTGTTAGAGGATACTTAAGAGTTTCCTGAAGGAAGGTTAAGAGATAAAGCGAAGAAAAAGGTAAAGGAGAGGAAAAGAAGCTAAAGTAAAGCATGAGTTCCCTAGTCAGCTGCTCTTCTGAGAATATGGAAAAAAGGGAAAGAAAAAGCACAAGTCTTAAAGAGTTTTCAATTTGCTTGGTTCTTAGTCTTAGTCTCAGAGTAAAAAGAAAGAACCCAAAATGAATGCTTATTTATTTTTGTGGGCTTAGTATAAAATCAGAATTTACAGTAAATAGCTAACACCTCCAAAAGTATGTCCAATAAAAGCCTCACTTATTTTCTCTTTTTGATCTAAAAATAATTTGTCCCAAAATGTTAATTTCATTAACCAAGAACAAGGAAATCTGAGAAAAAGAGGATTAATGTCTATCACCTAAAGCAAAGTAACAAGAGCAACTCCATGTACCCACCAACACTCTGCTAAGTGCTGCTTCAACCAAACTGAAATGGAATTGGGAAATGTTTAACAAATAAATAAAAATCAATTAATATGTTGCCAGCAGGGATCCTCAGATGTACAGAATAATGGCCTCCAGTTTCTATCTGAATCTGACATCACCAACCTAAAGGATTTCTGGATTTCTTCTATGTATTTAAGCATTTTCAGTGTCCATATTTACTAGAGATTCTCTATTAACTCCATGAGCAAGGAACTAACATGGACTCCATACAATGTGGGCTCCTTTTTTTTTTCTTTCTTTCTTTCTTTCTTTTTTTTTAAAGGCAGGAGCTGCACTAAGTCCCCAGCCTTTGCTCTGTGAAAATTCTTCAGTGTATTATTACTGCAGAGCAGAGTGGTGTGACAAGGATAAAGAGATTAAAAATAATTTCAGTTAACTCCTTCAAGCCAAAGTAGGCAAAAAACAGCTCAACTAAAGGCTGCCATAATTCTTTATGGAAAGTTCAGTATATGTGGGAGATTTATAGTATGCAAAAATAAGAGGAATTAAAAATTAATTTGGGGTTTTTAAAAGATGAATTTATATTAATAGCTTGTTTTTAATATTACCTAAACTCCCCTTCTCTATCCTCCTTCTTTCCGTCTCCCAGTGATCCAGTCCATAACAGATTAAGGGAGAGAAGAGAAAATAAGCAGCAAAACCAATCAAAAACCCCAACCCTAACACAAATCTAACAATATATTTAACGTGTCACACCCACAGACCTCCTATATCTCTGCGAAGCGCTGGGAGTCAGGGGGAGAGATTTCATCTCTTCCCTAGAACTAAGCTTTTTTTTTCCATTTTAATTTTGCAACATTCCTTTTTGGTTATTCTTTCTCCAAAAATGGTATTTATTAAAAAATAAAGAGGAAATGTAGATGGTTTTGTGAACTAGCAAAAAGGAAAATGATGAGCACAATGGAATAAGAAATTTAGGCTTGAGATGTTACCCAGCAATTGCTTCTGGGGCATCAGGACCGGTTTTTTGGGAGGGGAGGTTGTCTCTGCTCCCTCATTTGTGTTTCTCAAAGTCTCCCATCCTCCCCAGTATGTACAGGCATCCTTTAGGCTACAAATTTGTCACAGTAGGTACTACTTCTGTTGCAACTATCAATCCAACAAGTTCAGTGTCTGCACTTAAAGGACTATAACACTAATATGCTTATTATCTTCATTAACAATATCATCAAATAATTAGTACTGTGCTATATAACTCAATGACGCATAAGAAGAACTTAATAGAGTAGGTAAATAATTGTGTCCATCCCCATATGGTCCTCTTAATGGAGACACACACAAAGATGGATAAAATGACATTCAGCAGGTTGGCTTTCAAATCCTGGTAACCTGAAACCTCCTTTAACCCAAGGAAGTTGTCACCAGCTCATACTGACTAAAGGAGGAAGTGACTGCTATTTTCCAAGATCTTGAGGATTGTCATGTGAAAGAGGGAGCAGACTTATTCTGGGTTGCTCCAGAGTAGAAGTTAGAAGAAAGTCATTTTGGATCAGGATATCACAAATAGAGCTGTCCTGTATTAAACAAGTCTTCCTATCATTGGAAGAGTTCAAGATCAGGCAGGCTGAAGGACCAAGGATTACCCCTATAAGGAATTAATGCGTGAAATTCAGCAGGAGGCAGATTGGTCCAGATGACCTTAACCATCCCTTCCAACTCAAAGATTTTCATCATCCATATGCATCCACACAAAAGTTTATATCACGAGAGTTATCTATTCATATTCAAACCAACTATAATAAACCAAAGTTCTACAAAAATACAGAGGTCAAGATTTTAAATGCCAAAACAAGCCTTCCTGCTGCCTATGAACTCTTGGAGAACAATTAATGTTCTTTGACTTTCTTTGTATCCTCAGGCTTAGTTAGCATAGTACCTGGTATACAGTGGGTACTTAATAAATGCTAGTTGAGTGATTTGCCTGTTTTCCATTAATTTTACTTATCTAGCTAAAGAGAGATCTTTAGGCTTAGTGGGAAGAGGCAAAAAGAAATTCCTTTTCTGTTCAACTTTATTTAGTATTAATAATTATTCTTTCATTATTATATAGCATAATTAAGCTGTAATAGTAACAATGAGTAACATTTAGACGACACATCTTGGTTACAAAGTGTTTGTTTTATCCAGGTGGGTTGCTTATTATTTACCATTTTTTCTTTCACAAATGAGGAACCAGGTTTTGAGAGGATTTATTACTGACGCTAGCCCCAAACCAACTCTTTTGACTCCAAGCTATTTCCATCACTCCAAGCTGCCTTGAAAAGTTTTTTAAATCATTAGTCAAGAAAACTTCCAGATAACCTACAATTTTAGAGAATTATTTTTTTATTGTATTATCAACAAATATTTCAATCTACAAAGCAGAAAAAAGCCTTGTATATGAAACTGAACTGGTTTATTTTTCTAAGTTTACATAATAGCAACAATATTGCTGTTCTGTCACCTTTTGAAATTTTTTTGTTTTGTTTTCAGTACCTACAGAATTTTTATTACCTTTTACTCACAAATTTGCTCATGTTACCTCCTTCTGTTCACTTATAATAGCAGGTTAAAAGGTCCCTTGGAACCACATGAGCAAAAGACACACTGTAATTTCTGAAGACATAATTAGTTAGACAAAAACTAAGGACAAGGGGAATAGGAAGGAGGATAGTATATTAACTATACCATTAGCCTCAATGATTGATTTTTAGCAAAACTGCATAATCTCTTCAGTAATTGGCATTTTGTTATTTTCACGATTATACGAATAATAATGAGAGTAATAACTGATGTTTGCACATTGGCTATTCTAAGGTTTGCAAAGGCTTTTTTGCCCATTTAACCTTGACAATAGCCCTATACAATGATTATTCTAACTTAACAGGCAGAAAACCTTGGCTCAAGAGAGGTTAAATTAACTTGCCTAGGACGTACAGAGCTACCAAGATTCTGAGACAGGATTCAAACCCAGATCTTCCTGCCAACAAAATGGTCACTCTTGGTCACCATGCCACACTGATTCTCACAGGAGCAACTGAGGACAACTGCTTGTCCTAGAGAGAAGCAGGTTTGAGAAGTATTTTTAGTCTTCATTCATTCCAGGATTTAATCAATGTAGGTAAAGCAGACCTGCTTATCACAACAGATCCACACCCTAGCACAAAGAAAGAATCAAGTCTGATGAGGAAAGACTTCATGCTTCTGTTCAATGGCCAAACCCTTGTATAGTATTAAGGTTGTTGTTCAGTGTGACCCCATAGTGACCCCAAAGACCATAACGCACCAGGCCAGGCCCTTCCAACTGGAGGGCCTCATATTCCCATGTCAGGTCTTTGAGCATTTTAATACTGTCCATGGGGTTTTCTTGGCAAAGATACTGGAGTGGTTTGCCATTTCCTTCTCCAATTTTATGATTAAGTGATTTGCCCAGCTAATAACTGTTTGAGGTCAAATTTGAACTCTGGTCTTTTACTGCAGGCCCAGTGCTCTATCCACTGAGCCATCAAGTATTAAAACTAATCTACAAAAACAACATGAAAAACCCATTATTTTGCTATTCAAATGGAAACAAGCTTATAGACTCAGGTTTTTTTTCCCCTACTGTCAAATAGACTAGTTGATGCCAGGCAAACATGCAAATCTTCAACTTTAGAGGTTGTCGGAAAACTAATTATTCTAACTCTGAAAATAAGCTCTTTGCCAGGCCATGTGTTGTTGGAGCAATGTTAACATCTAAAGACTCAAATTCTTGCCTGGGGTTTTGGTAAGGGCATGTTATATATTGACTAAAAGTAACATACAGCCCACAAACGTAGACAAACTTTAAAAAAGAAAAAAGTTGCACATTCCTTAGAGCTATCTTACTCTAATTCCATACCATCAGCAGCCATGATTAAATTAGAAGACTTAGAAAAATAAAATGATGCAAAACAAAATGAGCCACCAGTAGAATTTGACTTTCGTTTCTATAACTCATCTACTTCCTTTCTGCTATGGAAAGCAGATGCAGAAAAACTGAAATCACCAATTTAAATTTATATGTGCACTGGTCCTTTCTAATGCTCTCAGCATTATTTCTTATTTCAGTTTGTTTCATGGTAAAGTAGCTTGAAGACCAATTAAACTGAGCCATATAAATTTGTTGTTGTCGTTCGGTCATCAGTTATTGTTTGTGTCCTAGTCTTTGTGACCCCATTTGGGGTTTTCTTGGCAAAGATACTAGAATGGTTTGCCACTTTTTTCTCCAGCTTCATTTTACAAATGAGGAAATGGAGGCAAACAGGGTTAAGTGACTTGCCCAGGGTCACCTAGCTAGTAAGCGAGGCTAGATTTGAACTCAGTTCTTTCTAGCTCCAGTTCCAACATTCTATTCACTGTGCCACCTCGATGCCCTGGCTACAAAAATTAGGACCTCCCAAAGTCTGAATTTGTGATCATTTATAGAGGGTGGGCTGAAGTTTGCTTTTGCATCATTCTACATGTCTGTCTATTGGCTAAGCAAATAAATCTATGTATTGTGAATGTACACATATTCAACTCAATTTAGTAAAGGTTTGTTGTTATTATTAAGCACCTGCTATGTAAAAAGCCATGTGCCAGGTCCTCCGGATACAAAAGACAAACAGAAACATTCCCTTTCTTAGATATATGAAACAATCCCACCCTCAGGGAGCTTACATCCTGCTTATGGAAAGGCCCAACACAATCTGCGTGTGTATATGTGTAAGTGTATGTGCATATATAATCTCCATTAGGATGCTTTGATATATCATCCTGGTGTGGACATGACTCTGTTCTTTTAGACTATGCCAACAAAAAAGAAAACACAAGAAAGTAGTTAAATTTTAACAAACAGGAAGAGGCACAGAACAGAAACATTTTCCTTGTCTGTTTTTTGTTAATTACTTGGTTCTATTTATTTAAATGTTGAGTTTTATGTAAGATTGTACTCCTTTTTTACCTACTTGTTTTTGTTGATGGTTATTTTAAAGTACAAACACTAGCAGGTCCCTCCTAAATGAGAAGTTTTCCCAGTATGGGGCCTGACTCTGTGTCTGTCATCCAGGACCAATCTTGCTAAGATCAGAGATGCTCATCCCCACAATACTGGTGAGCAAGTGATGAATTTTTATAGCCACAGTCATAGCCATAGTACATGAATTGTCCATTAAGGTGTGAAGGCATTGTCATCTGCATCAGCAGAGATAATACAAATCCCAAGAGAGTCCTGGATTTCTTGCCCTGTCTATGGATAATTATCATAGGGTATGGAAGAATATTCTGCCATAGAAAAGAAATTACTTGAAGATAGATAGGAAATACACAAGGATAAAGTGGCCCTTTTCTAGGTAGAGAAGTATTAACAGAGGAATCCCTTAGAAATTAAAACTGAAACGGCTTTTATTTTCTCCCAAATGAAATCTTCAAACATTACTGAGAATAAGAAAATTTTTTTTACTGGTTAGTTTGGTGAGCTGATATCAATATGAAATTATTTATAGTATTTGATGTGAATTTAAGTACAATGTGCATTTATATTAGGGTGAAAGAATCCAAACTATATACACAAAAAGATGGTCTTTGAAAAGTACTATTTCAAATTTACTAGAAGGATCTATAGATTTCCATACAGCAGGGATTCTGAACCGGGAGTTCACAGAACCCTTCCCCCCAGGGGCCAAGGACATATTTGAGATGAGGGAGTCTATGAACTTGAATGGGGGAAAAAAAAATTCATCTTTATTTTCACCTCAAACTGAAAGTTAGCATTTCCTTCAAGTATAAATTTTACAAAACAATCATTATAAGTAGGGGTCCATTGGCTTAAACAAACTGCCAAAGGGGTGCATAAAAAAAAGGGCAGAAGAGTTCCTGCTATAGACTATGTCCTAAAGGGAAGAGTCTTTATTCCATTCTCATGGCCCAAAATGTCAACAAAATAATCACTACTGTCAAGACAGACTTTGAAAACATCTTATGGGGGCAGCTAGATGTCACAGTGAATAGAGCACCGGCCCTGGAGTCAGGAGGACCTGAGTTCAAATCCGACCTCAGACACTTAACACAAAACTAGCCATGTGACCTTGGCCAAGTCACTTAACCCCAATTGCCCTACTTTCCCCCCTCCAAAAAGCAAAAAAAAAGAAAAAAAGAAAACATCTTATCACGCAAACCAATTCACTGCAACAAGCATTTAATACTGTGAGATCCTTGAGAGACTTTCTTTTCCCTTTCTTTGAATCCCCAATGCTATGCTTTAGTAAGATGACTGGCACACAGTAGGCATTTAATAAATGTTTATTGGCTGACTGATTACTATGTATAAAGCAAATATGTTTGGCACTAGTGATGCAAATATTTTCTCACCCTCAAAGGGCTCCTGTTCTACTGGACAGATACATGCAAACAGGTAAGTATGATTTTCTTTTTGAGAATTTTTTTAAAAGATAGTACTAGTAAGTAGGGAGATCAAGAAAGGGTTCTCTTAGGATTTTTAAAATTGGGATCTGTGAACGTAATTTTTTTTTTATAACTACATTTCGGTGTAATTTTTTAATATATTGTAATCTTAAATATGCATCTTATAAATTTAATGCATAATAACATTACGTATCTTATGCATTTAAAAATATTCTGAGAAGGGGTTCATAGGCTTTGCTGTACTACCAAAGTAGTCCTTGACCCAAAAAAGGATTAAAAACTTCTGTCCTGGAAGGTGATATGGATGGAACCTTGAAGGAAGCCAGGATTCCAGCCTAGCTTTATCCAAAACAATGGCACAAAGCTATCAATACTTCCAGCAGTCTTCATCTCTCAAAAAAGACATAACTGAGCAACAGAAGAGTAAGAGAAGGGCAATTAAAATGATTTGGTGTATGGAGGGGCTTTCATATTAAGGCAATTTTAAAAATTAAACTACAGCATAGCAAGACACTGAGATGGAATAGGATCAAAACTTTAAAACCATGAAGGTAAGAGGCTAATAACACTTGTATCTCCACAGAAATTTCAGAACTAACAGCAAAGTACAACTAGTTTGCACAGAAGGTAATATAATTAAGAAACTCTTCACTCAAAGGCATACTGGATAAAAATATAGATAGATCCAATTAAGGTTTTGATAAATTCACTAAGTGTTCCGTAATAGGTAGGAAAGTAAAATGCCTAACTTACCTACCTTCAGTGACTGCTGATGGGTGGTGCAGTGAATGGACCTAGTCAGGAATATTTGCATTTAAAGCCTGCCTTAAATGCCTACTTGCTATATGATATTGAGCAAATTAGCCATTTAACCGCCCAGGGCCTCAGTTTTCTCATCTGTAAAATTAAGGTATAGATTCAATGGCCATCAAGATCCAGTTTTCATTAAGTGTTCATATTTTCCTACAAAATGCCCCTCGACAGCTATAGGGCTGGAAGGATTAGTATTCTAGATTTATTTATAATAATTATTTTTAGAATTTATAATTATTAACAAATATAATTATTAATGAATAAATATATTAATAAATGTAAATTATAGTATTAAATATTTGTAATATTATTCTGATATGAATTATTCTATGATTGTATCCACAGGTGAGTCTGACCTGGGTGGCAAATACAAAAGGAAGATAAAAATCTATCCTTTCTCTAACTTCTTAATTAGTGATGATTAATTTGTTATAAGTAAATGCACTCCTTCCTTCCTATCTGTTAAGACTCTCTAGCTTCCTGCAAGATTCAACTCAGGAAAAGCCTGTCCAATGATCACTCCCTTCTGAAATTACCCATCAAATATGTTAAATCTTCTCCTTTCCCTCTCCCATAAACGGTCAACTCCTTGAGGATACAGGTTTTCATTTTATCTTGTTGTGTCCAGTTCGGTGTTTTGCATAATAAACATTAGTTGGATTAGTGCTTAACAAATTGGCCAGTCTCCTGGTACACCTTGCTTTTTCTACCTATGCACATCTATGGACACTCACTTATAACCACCATCCAATGATTTGTTGCTTTTACCAGTTTCTCCAAGTTGTTGCCAATGTCCAGAACAGTAATGTCAAATTAGCTGTTTTGATTTTATAGCACTTTCCTCTTAAAGGGTACAAAGCCCTGTTTAGGTATTCTAAGTAAACCTAATAAACAGAATTGATCAAGTATGGAACTCACTGTTCTACATAACTTTCCATTTCAGTTTTGAGAGCTTCCTTTGTTGAGTTGAGGGAGGTCTCCAACAGTTTTCCATAGGTCTCTCTATTCTTGAACTGGTTCCATTCAATAGTTCTTTTTTTGTTTGTTTTGTTTTTTGTTTTGAGGCAATGGGTGTTAAGTGACTTGCCCAGGGTCCCACAGTGTCTCATAAGTGTCTAAGGTCATATTTGCACTCAGGATCTTTCTGATTTCAGGGCCAGTACTCTATCCACTGTGCCACTTAGCTACCCCTTCATTTAATAGTTCAATGAGTGATTTGGAGAAAGGTATTGAAAAAATACCAAATAACTGCACTGGATGACAGACTAGACACCCAAAAGATTTCAGGCAAGTTAGAAAGATAGGTCAAACAAATTTTTTTTTTGAAATTATACAAATATGAGGTAGCTAAGACATGGCTTAATAGTTCACAGGGGAAAAAAAGAAATTTTCATTAATGGAAAATGAATAGGGTCATGTGAAAATGGAGGCAAAAAAAGTCACACCACAACCAACTACCCATATATATATGCTAAAATAGTTAACAGAGTATATATCCTGTATTATTGGATCATAGAGTCAGAGCAGGGTGAGACCTAAGGGGAGGGCCATTGAATCCAATCTCTCAGTTTAAAAACTGAGACTCAGGGAGGTCAGGGGACTTGCCCAGTCACAGAACTCCTAAATGCTGGAGGTAGGATTTGAAGTCAGGTATTGCTAACTTAAGACTTCCTGGCTGTTTCTAGACTCAGGTTCCAGCACCCTCTCCACTCTGCTGTGAATGTGATATACACAGAAGATTAGAGAATACAGCAAGCAGACCTGTGATTTCATTAGTAATAAGAACTCCCTAGGCGAGGAAACGCTAGGAGAGCTCCTTCTCTGCAGCTTAGAATCTTGAGGAGCTGCCTGGAGCAATTGAGAAGGTCAAGAACTCACACCTGAACTACGCCTTGGTGGCTTGGAGGCCAGCCAGTTCTCTACCTACTACTGTCATCATAGATTTCATTATTAGAGAAAGTATGTACAGTACAGATCAAGTTTAGGATCCCCGAGCTGGAATGGTGGAAATGCTTATAAAACCACATAAATTTATATTCCCTCCCTATCATTGGCACCCTGGCCATTTTTGTTACTTGGGACAACATCTAAGTCAGTGGCTCTCAATCTGGGGGTCACAACCCCTTTGGGGGTCAAACGACCCTTTCACAGGGGTCGCCTAAGACCATGGGGAAAACCCGTATTTCCCCATGGTCTTAGGAAGACACCGTTTCTCTATCCTCCCACATGCAGATACTCCCACATACAAGTATTAAAGAGTAGTGACATTAGGAAGGTTGAGAACCACTGATCTAAGTAATAGATATTAACCAAATTTCAGTGTCCCCACTGTACAAACATATTCCAGAGTTGAGGCTTAGAAAAGAGATCGAAGGGACCTTATACAGAGATCATAGCAAGAAAGGCCCTGAAGGATTATCTTCTCAAACCACCTCATTTTGCAGATGAAGAAACCAAGGCCTAGAGAGACAAAGTAGTTACTAGGATTTTACCAGGTAACCTGGTAACCAGTAGTTACCAGGATTTTATATAAATATATATGTGTGTGTGTGTGTGTGTGTGTGTGTGTGTGTGTGTGTGTGTGTGTGTGTGTGTGTATATCAATCAACATTGCCAAAGAAGAGTTATTTGGGATCCTAGCTCAGAGCTCTCTTCCATTGAAAACAAGGCCTAAATTATTTACTATTTCACCTTAAGAATTCAATAGAAAGTTCAACAGTCACTTCATCACAGAAAAACCTTCTTTCTTGTGCCCTCCAAGCAGCACTTGGATTCTTACAAAAATTATGTAGTCAAGGCCTCAGTCACCAAAGTATCCTCCTTCCTAAAAATGGAGGCTAATGTTGAATTCTCTAGGGGCCACAAATACTTGAGGAAGCAAACTGTTTATATGCAAAACCAGGGTGAACCCAATTCATCATTCAGCCCAATTAAACAATTTCTTTACACCTTTGCCTAAACACATCAGTCAAAAGTCTGAGTTGGGTGTTTATCTGGTTATATTTATAAACTATTTTCCTGTGAAACTACCCTGCTCACCCAGCATTGCAGTGTGCTCCTCCTCCTGCTCATTGAAAATCACTTTGTTAGAGATAAATGTTTCCATTGTCTCTGTCTGAAGTCCATCAACCCCTCTTGCCCAAAGTGAAAAAATGCTTTTAATTGGTTTTGAGTATAAGCACAGAAAATTGAAAGATGACTGTATCTAACATTTTAAGAAGATAAATTTAGAGTGGCTCCTTTTAGAAAATTCAAGCTTCGCATGAAAATTTTCTTTTGGGGGAAAGTCTCCATTTGGCTAAATGCAAGGGCAGGGTGTAGGATAGGCTAGTGGGGTTCATTGTCATTTTTAATATGTCAGTGGAAAATTTTCCTAAGTGCCTAAATATCTTTTTTTTTTTTTGGAGGGGGGAAGGCAGGGCAATTGGGGTTAAATGATTTGCCCAAGGTCACATGGCTAGTAAGTGTTAAGTGGCTGAGGCCAAATTTGAACTCAGGTCCTCCTGACTCTAGGGCTGGTGCTCTATTATATGTCTGTATAGGTATAGACAACAAAGAAAGATCCAACCCATTTTAAAAGAAACATTTATATACATATACATACACATACACATATACAGAGAGACATTCAATTCTACTTTAGATACACATGCGATTTGTGGGAAATCCAAGTTTCTCATTACATAAAACATTAATTCTTGAAATGTTGCTTTATATAATTCTGGCTGAGTAATTTTATAGGTAATACATTCCACTTACATTATTTTCCATTTTATAACATACTGGAACAGCTATTTTATCTTGGTATTGTGGGATGTCTAACAAAGGACTTTTACTATCTCTACATATATCTAGATACACATTTACAAAAAAGCAAGAAAAAAAGTTGAAATGTGAAATGCTGCTTTGTCTTCAGCAGTCAATCATACTTGCCCAACAGAAAACCGTATGAAAATGAAATGGAGTGTACACTGACAGGAGCAGCAAGTTCTTTTTCTGCCTAATATGAACCAATTTACTTTGTGTGAAATTCTCTTTTTCAGAATGTACCCAGTTCATTTGGTAAATTTTTCTGCTTCATGAGTTTCACGAGGAGGTTTTCCCAATGAAAAATAGCTGACTTATCTAAAACTTATAAAGTTTGCAGAGTGCTTCTCACACACAATCTTATCACCTCCTTGAAACTACCCCATAATGTAGACAGTACAGGTATTATTATCCCCATTTTATAGATGAGGAAACAGGCTTTTTGCAAAGCTAAGTGACTAGCCGGTGAAGATAAAGCTAATCTGTGCCTGAGGCAAGAATCAGATTTGGGTCTTTTAGACTCCCTAACATAATGTTCTAAAAGAAAGAGAGACAAAAAAGTAGAAAAAGAGAAGATTGACTTACCCAGGGCCACACAGTAAGTGTCTGAGACTGGATTTGAACTCAGGTCCTCCTGACTCTATCTCCAGTGCCACCTTGATGATGTTCATGTTAAATAGCTCACAGTACATAGAACAGAATGCCACAAACGCTACAGCAGTGGGCACACGGAATTGTTGTTTCTTAGTTCCTTGGTGGAAAAAATACTGGAGTGAGTCAAGAAGATCTGTGTTCATATCCCAGCTCTGACACTGGATTCACTGTGAAACCTTGATTATCACTTGGTTGTCATTTCTCTGGTTGGAGGGAGTAAACTGGAGAATTAGGACTAGTTGGCCTCTAAGGCCATTTTCAGCTCTAAGTTCTTCTGTGAACTCGAAGAGATTTCAAAGTGGTCAACTGACTCTCAATTGTGAAAATGGCTGCCATCTTTTTAAGGCAAATAATTCTGCACTAACAAGTGTGAACAAAAGCCAGACCCACTTGTGGCAATTTGGGTGGTGAATGACTTTCTCTATATGTGTGTTGTTGTTTTTCAGTTATTTCAGTCGTGTCTGACTGTTTATGACCCCATTTAGGGTTTTCTTGGGGGTGGTTTGCCATTTCCTTCTCCAGCTCATTTTACAGATGAGGAAACTGAGGCAAACAGGGTGAAATGACTTGCGCAGGGTCACACAGTTGGTAAGTATCTGAGGAAGGATTTGAACCAACCTAGGTCTTCCTAACTCTATCCACTGTGCCATCCATCTGCTGCCCTATACATGTGCCCATGTACAATATGCTCAGTTAGAAGCAGAAGTTTTTATGTATAGTAGTTACTTCTTGAGCTTTGTGGAATCTTTACTCATTTTCGAGAACAGTTCTACCAAATGTTGCATTAGCTAAGCCACTGCCAATTCTGAACTTACAAAGAAACTGGTAGTACTCATGAAGTGCCCCTACTTTTATAACCCTGGAAAGCCAGTGATGACAAACTGAAGTTTCCAAACTGAGAAAGGGACTCCAGGGTTAGAGTGTGGGTTCAATGGACTGAAGCATTATTTTGCAATTCAGAAAAGGTTAAGAAAAAAAAAATTAATCACAGTTCCAGGGAAAAACTAAATAAATACTCAGATACCATAAAACCCGCAATCGCATTTCATTACAGGCCAAGGCAAAATAGCTATGTAATGGAGAGAAATTCAGAGGAATTCCTACAGCCAACACAGTTGGCATTTGGCAAATCCTCAAAGGTCGGAAGATACTAACGAAACAAACTTGTCTTGACAGTTACTTTCATGACAATCATTAATTCTAATTGAATTATAATGGGAAAAGTCATAAACAATATAGTAACATAAATTGCTAAAGTTTAATCATCTTTAGGGCATGCAATACCCCAGACCTGATTCAAAATGGAGTATTGTAGGATTTAGATCAAAATTTTTAAAAGATTGCAAAAGATGAAGCTTTGATTTGGAAACAGGAAAGTGCTGAAATGATTACAACATCTATCCTTCCAGCCTCATTAGTCATTTAACCTCCATTAAGGACCATGTGGCAAACTGAAAAAAAAAAAAGTGAAATCACAAGCAGTATGGAAGCTGGATTAGAGCTCTCTTGAAAAGGAAATCGCCATGTTTGCACATTAAAAAAAAAATTGTTCTTCAAGTCCAACTACACAAATGCACACAACCAAATGTGTGTGAACACATAGTCCGAACTATCTAACACGTATGTTAGAAGCTGTCATTCCTATATGTAGGTATGAATTTGTTTTACTGTTAAGTTAAAATGAACAACTTTAAAAGATATTATATAATTACATATATTACACAATACTTATGTAACATAAGATTTATTCTATATATAATATAATCTTTGTATTCATATAATTCAGTTCGATTTAATTCAGTCAACATTTATTGAGCGCCTACTATGTGCAAGGCACATGTGGAGACCAAGAAGAGGCAGTCAGTAGATAGAGGGTCCATTTTGGAACCAGGAAGTCCTATCTTCAAGTCCCACCTCTTGACACAAATTGGTTGTGTGACCTTAGGCAAGGTTCTAAACTTCTCAGGGCTCTAGGCAACTCTCTTAAGATTACATAGAAGTTTCTGAAAAGGCATTAATTTGTACTTGTAAATGGAAGTTTTTCACTGACAGTTCCCTATAGCTATGAAATCACAGGGCTAGGGCTGAGGGAAAAAACAAATCACTCACCCTTCAAGAACTTAACAATATTCTGAAACCCACTGCTATCACTGATACTTTCAAGCTTAGAACTACACTCATGCATTTAGTCAACTGGGAAAATCCATTCTTATCTCATAACCCATGAAGTGGAAGATCCTTGAACTCAATAGAATATACGAAGACATAGCTATTGCCCTTTCACTTTCACTACCTATAAAATGAATGCCTACAAATATTAATAAATAAATTCCCTTTTGATTATCCTAGCAGTTTAGGAGGTTAAAACCCAGCACTCAACTTCAAGACAAATTTGTAAGCTTCTATCTTCCAGTTTGCAATTCCACTAGTATTCATTTATTCAGTGCTGGTTAGATAACAGGCACAGTGCTAGGCACTGGGGATCTAAGGGCAAAAATGAAAAAGTACCTGCCCTCAAGGAGCTTACCTTCTATGGAGGAGGGATCAATGTGCATATAAAAAATGAACTATGAAATATACACTCTGGGAGATTTTTTATAGTTTTCTATAGGAGACATAACCTGAGCTGAGCTTTGAAGGATAATGGAAATATTACAAGGTGAAAGTGAGAAAGGCAAGGGGACTGCCTGTGCCTATATGTGACTGAAAAGATGGTGATAATCTAAAAAATAAAGAGAATTAGAGGCATATTTGGGGAAAATAATGAGTTTTGGAGAGGCTGAATTTGAGATTATTACAAGCTGTGCCATTGGAGACATCCCATAGGCAGTTGGTGACATTTTTAGGAGTCTGAAGCAGAATATAAAGATCTAAGACTCATCTGTGTAGATGTTGACAGTTAAGATCACCAAAAAAGAAAGGTAAAGACACAATACACAGCCTGGACAAAGCCTGAGGGTCCTACAAAAGAAACTGAGGAAAAGTCAAAATAGGAGAAAAAACATCAAGAAAACCCAGAGATTAGAGAACATCTAAGACAGAATGTTCCAACAATGTCACTTGCTCTACAGAGATCAATAAGGGTAAAGACTGGGAAAAGAATGTTGGATTTGGCAATATAACTATCATCAGTAACCTCAGAGTGAGTGATTTCAGGTGAAAATCAAACTAATGGACTTTATGAGAAAACTGAGTTTAGCTATGAAAAGGAAGAAATATAGGGTGGTACAACAATAGCAAAATTCATTTAGAAGAACAAAAGGTCAACAATATCAAAAAAATTAATTTTTTAAAAATGTAAAAGGAGGTCTAGCAATACCAGATCTTAAACTGTATTATAAGGTGGTAATTATCAAAACTATCTGGTAGTGGCTAAGAAGTAGAAAGGTGGATCAATGGAACAGAGTAGACATACAATACACAGTAGTAAATGATTGTAGTAACCTTGTGTTTGACAAATGTGAAGATTTAAACTTTGGGGATAAGAACTCATTATTTGGTAAAAAAAAAAAATTATTGGGAAAACTGGAAAGCAGTTTGGCAAAAACTAGATATAGGACTATATCTTACACCATTTGCCAAGATATGGTCAAAATGGATGCATGACCTAGACATATACAGATATCATAAGTAAATTAGAAGAATATAGAACATATTAACTATCAGACTTATGAACAGAAGGATTATGAGATAGATTGAAACAAGAACATAACAAGAGATAGAAAGCCTTGTGAGATGCAAAATAGAGTTGATTATATTACATTTAAAAGGCTTTGAATTTAAAAAAGTCAATTGTTGCCAAGATTTGAAGGAAAGCAGAAAAGTGAGAAAAGATTTGTATAGTTTCTTAAATAAAAGTCTTATCATATCTCAAATATATAGAAAACTTTGTCAAATTTGTAAGAAAGGGAGTCTTTCCCCAGTTGATAAGTGGTCAAAGGATATGAACAGGCAGTTTTTCAATGAAGAAATCAAAGCTGCATATAGTCATATGAAGAAATACTCTAAATCAGAGGTTCCCAAACTTATTTTTATTTGTCCCACTGTCCTTAAAAAACCTATGCAAAATCATTGATTACAGAAATATAAATTATAAATATATTATATAAATATATATAAATTAAAATAACTTGGAGATAACTGCAAACCTTTAAAGAAATCAAAGCTGCATATAGTCATATGAAGAAATGCTCTAAATCAGAGGTTCCCAAACTTATTTTTATTTGTCCCACTGTCCTTAGAAAACCTTTGCAAAATCATTGATTAGAGAAATATAAATTAAAATAACTTTGAGATAACCGCAAATCTACCCAGATTGGTTAAAATGACAGAAGGAGAAAGTAACAAATGTTGGAGTGGATATAAAAAAATTGAGACACTAATATACTATTGGTGGAACTGTGAACTGATCTAACCTTTTTGGAGAGCAATCTGGAATTATACCCAAAGAGTTATAAAAGTATGTTTACCCTTTGACCAGCAATACCATTTTTAGGTTTGTTTCCAAAGGTCATCAGGGAAAAAGGGGAAAAACCCTGTATGTTCTAAAATATAGTAGCTCTCTTTATGGTAGCAAAAAACTGGAAACTGAGGGATGTCCATCAATGGGGAATGGCTAAATTTGTGATATGATTGCGATGGGATACTACTGTGCTGTAAGAAATGATGAGCTGGTTGATGTTTGAAAAACATGAAAAGCCTTGCATGAAATAATGAAGAGTGAAGTGAGGAGAACCAAGAGAACATCTCATACACAGCAACAACAATGTTGTTTGAAGAATAACTGAACAACTAAGGTATTCTGAGTATTATAAATATTCAGATCAACTACAAAGGACCTATGAAGGAATATGGTATCTACCTCCAGAGAAAGTGGTGGGGAAGGTGGAAGAGAGGGAGGGAGACAGTTCGGAACCTAAAATGTAAAAAAAAAATTTTTGTATAGAAAAAATATAGGATGGTACATTGAGGGGATGGTAGGATCAAGTGCCAGTTTTTTTTTTTTTAAGGATGAGGGAGATCTGGGAACATTTGCAAATAATGAGGTAAAAGCAAAGTTAAGGCGAGATTGAAAGTTACAAAGTACAATAAGAAATTACAAAAACGATATTCAACAGAAATTGGGAAGATGTGTATGAACTGAGACAGAGTGAAGTGAGCAGAAACAGGAATATAATTTATGGAATAATATTGTAGAACTTTGATTAATGCAATGACCAAGAATGATTCCAGAGGACCAATGAGGAAGCATGCTACCACCTCTGATAGATAGGTGATGATAGCATCAAAATACAGAATGAAATGTGATTTTTAAACGTGGTCAATGCAGAAATGTGTTTACCTGAATAGAATTTTTGGCTACCGTGGTTTAGCTTTTCTTTTTTCTTTTTCCTTAGTACAGTAGAAATGAAAGGGCAGGAAAGTAAATGCTTATTAATTAAAAAAAAGAATTAATTAAATAAGGTGGGTTTTTTTGAAGTTGGGGAATGGGATAAGTTCCTAAAGATAATAAAACATAAGGTCAAGGGCATAAGTAGAGGGTTGGGTTTTGCAAGAAGAATTACTTCTTCTAAGTGTAGGTCAAAGGGAGAAATACCAATGGACAGACTCACCTCTTTTAATGAAGTATTTGTGAAGTCCTCTGCTGTCAAGAAATAGCTAAGGTGTGGTATTGGTGGCTTGAGAGGTGAGAGACAATTGCAGATCATGGATACTTACAAATACCCTAGAAAGCACTCCTGGATGGGGTCAGCCTGAAGTAGCATTGTTATGTTTCACACCCAGAGTTGTTTCTACTCCTAGAGAATGAATGGATGACTTCTAACTGATAAATAGCTAATTATAAGATAAAAGGGCCAAATTCTAATGTTCCATCTTATTTGAGCCAGCAATTTTTGCTTACTTTTTGAAAAACTAAAATATGCCCTAAGGAGAATTATGAAGGCCTCAAAACTAGTTCAAAGTGATATGTTTTAGGAAAAATTAGGGAGGTAAATCAAACCATGGTTTACATTTAAGAATGGCTAAACCAGTAGTTCTCAGTGTAGTCTGTGGACCTCTTAAGGCTCAAGATCCTTTCAATGGGTTCTTTAGGTAAAAACTATCTTTACAATAATACTAAGACATAATTTGATTCTTCCCTCTTCCAGCTTTGTGAGGTCAAATTTTCTTCATATACTTCAACCAAAACATCATATTACAACAGATTGAATGTAGAAGTAGATATAAGAATCTAGCTGTTTAATATTAAGCCAGATATTAAAGATATTTGCACAAATATGTAAAGTAAGGTCGCTCTTCTCACTAATTTTTGTGTATAAATGGGTCCTAAGCTCAAAAGTTTGAGAACTCCCAAGCTAAACTGACTTAATTCTCTTAGTACCTCAAAGGGGCTTTTACTTGCCTACATCTTGTTCACTATCTCTCCTCCATACCTTATATCCTGTGAAAAATAAGCTAACTTCCAAAGTAAAATTGTGCTGTAAATACCACATGTTCACTGATTTCTTTTAATAATGTATTTACTTGATTGTCTTTCTTCTCCAAACTGTATTTCATTCTCATCTCACCATTTCTAAATAAGAAATGAAAGTGTTTCCCCTTACCTGTTAATGACTCCCTCCTCTCACCCTCATCATCACCCACCTAATAGGTATCATGAATCTCAACACATTTGGTAAGAAAAGAATGCTAATTATGTGTGCTGAAAGTAAAATGAGAAAAAATTCACAGCTCTTTAAATGTTCTTACCATATCTTCATAAATTCTGCTTTGAAACTGACCCTGGCTGTAAGTGCTGCTAGGGTTCATCATTATGCCCATATATCTTTTCTTCCTTGACAAATTTACCAGGAAAAGGAAGGCAAGAGATGGGAGGACTCCTATGAGTAAGCAGTCAGTGTCCTATATCTTTTCGATAGGATGTATAGTATCTGTTTTTTGAGATAAGTATGTGAAAGGGCTGTAACTTTTCTGTATATTAGGGACTGTGCCTTTTCTTCATAAACGTTATCTAATATTTGGCTAAATATCTGGAAGAATTTGGCATCCTGAAGAATCAGATTGCCGCCTGGGGCACTGAAACTACGTGACTTGCCAGGGTCATACAGGCAGAGCCAGGATTTGAACCCAGAAACTCTAACTCCCAACCCAATATTCTTTCTACAGCAGAAAGTTATAAAAGTGCAAACCCTCATTCAGTTTAACCTGAAGTTGAGACTTTCTCTTTGAGAGGTAAAATAGAAAAGATGCTCTCATTTTCAGGGTTGTATATGTATTGGTTTTTTTCTGGTAAAAAAAACACTTGAATTTAGGCATCCAGTAAAAGTCACTGCAATTTGGTGGTCTAGAGTAAAGTTTCCCTATAAGTAATATAACCTAGAAACAAAGACCAAGAGTAATTCTATAAAAATAATGGTTGACTCCTTCAGTAGCAAAGATCATTTAGTCAGAGCCACAGTTTCTTGTAAGAATCAATCCTGGGTGGGGCTAGGTGGCACAGTGAGCAGAGCACTGGCCCTGGATGTGTGACTTTGGGCAAGTCACTTAATCCCAATTGCCCTCCAAAAAGGGAAAAAAAAAAAAAAAGAATCAATCCTGTCTTCTGTCACCAGGTTAGGCCCAAATGAGTTGAGTCCTTCCAGCCTGGAGCAAAATTACATGATAAAATCCCAAAGAATAAAGCAGCCAACTTTGAACATTTTCAGTAGTTTGGATTCAGTTGATACATTCATCATCATCATCTCCAAATTCTTCATTTCTAATAGTCAATGTTCGTCTTTTTCTCCCCATTGGACCAAATTCTGCTGCTTGTCATCAGGCCAAACTCCCACAAACTTAAGACTTGGGCAAGGATAGCAGAACTGAGTCTACAGTAGTAACATACTACTCCTTTTGTCTTTAACCACCTAAGTGGGATCAAAGGTGAATCTGCAAGCACTGCATTCTTCAGTGTGAAAGTTATATTCTAAAATAATAAGGTCATCTGTGTTGAGAAAGAACTCAATCATGGATTTTAGCAGATAAAATGTAAAAAACATCAGGCCATTGAGTTTTCAGTTAATAATAAGTTGTTGTGCTCTATTGAATTTTCTGTGTCACCAAACCCTCCCAGTCATAGCTAACAAAGCCTACATTGTCTTAAGAAGGCTACTGAGAAGATGTGCCTAATCTTGGCAGGAGCTTGGTGTACCCAGAACCATGTTATTTTTTAAAATACAATAATAAGAAGAAATATCCTTTAAATTGTCTTGTTATCAAAGATAAGTAGCACGGCCATTCACATTTTAGAGGCACAAAAATTGAACTTGAAACTGGAATTCAAATCGTAACAGAAGTTCGAAAATTGTGTATCAAATTATTTTAAAACCACTCTGTGATAAGTTCATTTTGTTTTTATACAAAACATTTTCCCCCATGGGAAGTGCTATATAAAATATTTTATCCAATTCTCAGGGCTCTGAGAAAAAGAGTACGTTTAAAGTACATTTTTAAAGGTTCACATTTCCTAGATCAGGTAAGCGTAGCCTATTCCAGTTTTCTATTTCACAATACTTTTGTATGCATTTACATGCCCACTGGCAAGCAATTGGTGCAAATAATTCACTGTTATCCCAGTGGAGACAGTCAATGTTGTATATTGAAAAGACAGCTGGACCAAACCGGTTCCAATCCTGGCTCAGATACTACCAGACCAGAAGCAATTTGCTTACCTCTGAGAAACTGTTTCCTTCTGTCAAATGGGCATAATAGTACTAGCATACCTACTACCAGATTTAGAGTTGGATGGACCAATAGGCCATCTAGTCCAACCTTCCTACTATACAGAGGAGAAAATGAAGCCTGGGGGGAGGTGGCCTCAAGGTCACACAAATAGGTAGTAAAGCTGAATTTGAACCCAGATTCCCTCCACTGCATCAAACTGGAGAACAAGTTAGAGATCAGCTAGTCTAGTCCTTTCATGAGAAATGAAGAAAGGGAGGTCCAGTCTGAAAACACTATAAAAATAAGCTATTATTACACAAAATGATTTTACTCCCCATATGACATTCCTGTCACTCAGCATGCTGAACCCCTCTTCCCCAACATATAAATAAAATTTCCTGTCAGTCTAATTCAGAATTAGGAAGGATAGATTTCTAGTCCCTACCCTTCCCAGCTCTCTCCAAAACAACAGAACCAAATGTCAACGGACCCTCTAGATCATCCCTTCCAGTGTTTAATCTACGACCTCATAACAGATTATTGCAAAACTGCAAAATTAAGAGAAATCTTGGGAATAATTATCCTTTCTTCCCTTAACTCTCACCATTCCGTGTGGCTGAGTGAACTATATTTTTTAAATATAGATTTTAAAGAACCAGGCATGGGAAGCTGAAAAGTCAAAATTTAATCTAAAAAACAACTTCCTGAAAAGCAAATATTTTCACTTTTGATTTAATTTTAAAGTCACTGGATACTTTCATCAAAAAAGCAACTACTGTAACTGCATTTTGTTACACACACACACACACACACACACACACACACACACACACACACACACACATGTATATACTAATAACAGATATAAAGAACCTAAAGTTACCTTTAAGAACTAAACTAAGATAATAAGTGACACCGGCTTCCTGGCTGTTCTTATAAGATACTTCAACTCTCAGCTCCAGATGTTTTCTCAGGCAGTACCCCATGACTGGAATGCTCTCCCTCCTCATCCTGGCTTCCTTTAAGTCCCTAGTAAAATATCACCTTATAAAGTAAACCCTTCCTAAGCCTTCTTAATTCCCTGGCCTTCCTTCTGTTAATTATCTCCTATTTATCCTGTCTATAGTTTGCTTTGTATCTATTTGTTTGTAATGTTATATCCACCATTACACTGTCAGCCCTTTGAGGCCAGGGATTGCTTTTTGCCTCTTTTTTTTGTAACTTCAGCGCTTGGCACAGTGCCTGATCCATAGTAGGTGCATAATAAATGTATGAATGATTGATTGATTCAATTTTGATCTTTACATAACTTATTTAACCCAGTGGGGGAGGTAAGGGTCTTGTTATCCATCATTTTATAAGATGAGATAACTCAAGTTTGGGAGGTTAAACAGTCACTCAGGTCCTAAATGTCCAAGCTAGTATTTGAACCCAAGACCCCTGGATCAAAAGATAGGTTCTTTTTATTTCAGCACAGCTGCCTCCCAGAGTCTTCCAGAAGGATTAGGAACAATACAGAACTTGCATGTTACACATATGCAAATAACTTATACACCTTGCTAGATAAGGTAAAAGTCAAACACAGAAGAGGGACAGAAAAGAAAGGGGGAAAGGGGAGTGAAAGGGCTGGGGCTTTTTAATCAGTTTATTTCAGATAGGACAGGAGATAACATTTTCAATTCATTCAAATGGCTGAATCCAAAGCAGAGCACTAGGAGAATTTGAATTACAAAAGGTTACACCTTGAATTACCAAATTGAGTAGGTTTTTAATCGATCCTCTCCAGCAGGAAAGCATCTATAATCTCCCTAAGAACTGTAAGGAAGTTGTACACCACATATTTCTAACCTGTTTTGGAACCACCTGTTTCTAGGTTGACTACATCATATCCTTCTACTTCCATTCGAAGAGAAGCCAAGTGCCCAAACTTTCTGGAGAATTATACTTAGGAACTTTTAATAGTAAGGCTACCTAATTCTTCTTTTCATACAGATGCTGAGATGAGGGGAGATGGCAGACCAGCAGCCTTAGTGGAACCAAAAGCTGGCAGAAATACGGTGAATTGAAACCTCACCAGTAGGATTAAGAGCAAAAATAAAAAGTGGTTATGGATGTATGACTATTTCCCTCAAACAAAATTCTGTTTCTGACAATTTACAAGGTGACAATAAAATAAGTACTTGATCAGTCCTATGATATTTCACTCAGAAAATTTCGAAGGCACACTATCTTTGTAACCCAAGCCATCATTATTTGAATATTACTTACAGAAAATTTTTTCCTTCAAACCACTGGCTATTTCAGCTAGCAACCCACAACTATTATTAAATCAGGAAATCAACATCGAGATTATTTCTATACAAAATGAGAATTCTCATCAGACCAACATTAGCAATTTTCCAGTGAAATGTTTGGTTGAGGATCATTTTGACAGGCAACTGGGCAAAATTTTAGTAATGGAACCTTGAATCCAGGGGAAACAAAGCTTTCCTGGTTCTGAATTTTGTTGTGAATCCCAAACTTGAGTAATTATTAAAAGGTTCGCCAAGCTTCCTATGTTCTCCTAACGAACTTCACAGTTTCAAGTAAGCTTCGGTTGAGTTTGGGATGAACCCTTTAACTAGTCCGTGAAGATGAGGGACTTAAAAACCTTGGTGGAAACTATGTGCAGTTTCACTATTTCTCTTTAAAAATAGTCAAAGTTCCATGCTTTGCATCAAGTTTCATTTTTAAATTTTTAGAGTTAAAGTAAAATTTGGCAAGCAAATTTAACCACTAGTAGGAAAATAAATTCAACTGTATATTCTCATACCTTAAATGTTTGTCATTAAAAGTTCACTAAAATTTTGTCATTTTTGTCAAAAGTCCCTAAAAGTCAATGGAACCCTTAAGCAAAAATAATCTCTTCTCTCCCCCCCCCATACCCGTTCAACTTCAATGTCATACAATTAAAGAAAATACCATTAACTTTAAAGAGTAAAATGGGTCCAAAATTTAGCAGTATAGTTTCCTTGTCTCCTCCCACTCTTTCAATTACAGTATTGCAAACTACTGATTACAAAATTCATCACATAAGAACTAATGAGAAAGACATTGATCATAAAAGTGCTCCTCTGTCTAAATCCCATTTTTAAGTGTTCTGGGCAAAGTGATATTTAAGTATCAATCCAACATACATTTGCAATCTCAGTATCCAGGGAAATGATAAGAAAAAATAATGAACACCCCTCTGGTTATTCAAATATGTTCACAAGGCCTTAAAAAAATTTTTTTTAATTCAAGATAGCTCCTACACCATAATGGCTAACCAATGTTCAGAAATAGGATAGAAATAGGGAGGCACAGAATTCTAACAGCAGTTGAATATAGCTACAGTTGTAAGTAGCATGTCTTTGTGGTGACTGATTTTTCCAATCTCAAATTCTAGCAGTAAGATCAAGATTCTGTTGGCTGTCTCCAGTGTTCACTTACTAGTGTACTCAGCATAGATACACTTAGTAAGTCACACAGGCAGACTGATTGCCTGTATCTAAGAGGGAAGAAAGCAAGAGTAAATATGAAACAAGTGGAAAAAATTTTTAAATGTTCTACCTTCCCTCCTCCTCCTTCCCTTTGCCTCTGTTATCTTTTGTATTGTTAATTTTGTTAATAATTCAAAACTGGATTGTTTTAAGATAAACTACAAAAAAATACTATCATATTTTCCCTTTCTTGTCAGGTTGTGTTCCCTTAAGTTTTTTTTCTCATGCTAGGCTCAGCTTGATACCACCCCATGACCTTTCACCTTTCCAATCTGGCACCTGCAATTCTCAAATGTGCTTAATATAATTGCCAGCACACTGGTATTTGTGGTCTGGATTGTAGCTATTTCAACATACTTGTGCCCACTAGTGAAAAGCTTCTCCCTCCTCCCTTAAAATCATGTGAGTTTGACTTTAAAAGAATACATTGTCGCTCTAAGTTATTCTTCAAGAAAACAGTAATTCATAAAAAATGCGAACGAAAGTGACTGGAGTTTTATTTTGCATTGGTAATGTACTTCTTGAAGACAATACCTTCCTACTAAGTGGCAATGTCCTAAAAGCAAGGTCATATGCTAAAATGTCTCAGGAGGGCCGTCCAGAATAAAATAAAGAAAATCAGTTCTCTTAAAAAAAAACTTCACTTTGATTTATTTTAATTGATCTGTCAGCTATCAGTTCATTTATAATAGTGTATGTTTGCCTGGCCACCAAAGTTCTGTGTTTAAAACAAAATAACCCATCTACTTGAAACTAAGGTGACCTCAGAGGTAAGTTAGTTGCTCCTGAGAATGGTTTGATTCGGGACTGGCAAATATTTAAACATAACTCTAGAGCTATTCATGTTGCCACAATCTCGGTTTAATTATCTAATTTTATTCACCTGTGCTTCTTGACATCCAATCAAGTCTTTTTCACGCATGAAAAAATTTGATTTCTTTCCTTGGAAACAATTTCTCATCACAGGAAAAGAGATTTCTTTGCAGTGTCTAGGACTTTCTGGTTTTCTAGAAGTTGCCGCTTTTTAAATGCTTTCCTAACAGTTTACTTCCTCCTAAGAGCCGGTCATCATGGGGGTGGAGGTGGGGGTTGTAAGAAGGGTTGAGGGGGAGACAGCGAACCAAAAAGACCAAAAAAAGGGGGGGGGGCGGGAAAGGTGGGGAGGTAAAAAGAACTCAAGAAAAGGAAAACAAATAAGATGAAAGGAAGCAAAATAATCCCCCCCCCCTCAAGAACAAAAACACCCACCTACCTGTATAGAGAGCTTGAAGTCAATCACTTCAGAAGTTAGCAGCATTCACTGCAGAGAGCAAAATACTCGACCGGGAAGTAACCTACAGCGGCATCCTCCCTCCCTTCCTCCCTCCCTCTCTTTTTTCTAATGTAAAATCAAAATAAGGAGTGTCAGGCTACTCCTCCAGTGCCTGCTTAAAGCAACAGATCTTTTTCAGGATTAGCTAGCTCCCTGGCTAGCGTGTGCGGAAGTTTTTTGAGTCCCCTGGAATGTCGAAAACCTGCAGAAAGAAAGTAAGCAAGGAGCAGAAGCAGGGGAAGTTCATTCAGCCTCTCGCTTTTCCCTGACCTAAGCCGCACATTCCAGTGTTAAACAGGAGCGCTAATCAGAAAAGGCAACTCTCTCAAACCAAGTTCCTGCCTGGACACAAAACGTAAAAAAGCCCAGCTATTACACTCCCAGAAGCTCAGTTCCCTGCTGCCCACCAACTTGGGAAGCTGTGGGTACCCTCAGGACCCCAGCCTAAAACCCATGAATGTGAAGAGGGAAATGTTCAGTGTCCCATCTCTGGCTTCTTTTCTCTGGCCCCACTACCCCCCCCCCCCGCCCCCTTTTCTGGTTCTCTCGCTTCACAGTAGCAAGGTTGTCTCTTGTATACTCCCTTCCCTTAAACTCACCAAACCAGATTTTTACTCCCTAACACCAGCAACTTCCCGTAAATCTGAACTGAAATTTTATCCTGCTCACTGAGCCGCTGCTGGCTGAAGGCCAGTGCACATTCCGGTTGTTTTAGGAGCGCAGATACCTTTGCAGAAGGTTTTCCTTCTTTAATAAATAAATAAACTAGCTTGGATGGAAAGGCTGGGTCCATAGGAGAAAGCTTAGGAACTTTGTACAGTCTGCTCAGCACGCCTGACCTTGACAAACTTCTATTCTCCCACCCAAACACCCTTTAAGAATCAAACACATAGCAAACAGGGATAATTGAAGCCTGTGTACAGAAAAAAAATTTTTAATAGAAATAACTGGTACCAGCTAATTACAAAAACACCTGTCTCACCTGCTAACATTCTCTCTCTCTATCTCTGTCTCTGTCTCTCTGTCTCTCCGTCTCTGTCTCTGTCTCTCTGTCTCTCCCTCTCTTCTGAGAAACAAAACCAGAAGCACATCTGAGGAATAAGGAACCAGCTACTGAACAATCAGAGGTCAAATCCAACACCAAGCCTCTCCCCCATTAATACCCCCAGTCCCTTAGAAAATAAATCGTTTCAATTCTAATTCTGGCCTATGTCTGATAGAGGGATAGAAAAACAGAAACCTGACTCACCTGAGGCATTGCAGGTCTTGAAGCCATGCAGGAAAGGTGCGTCACCGGGAGAAACCCATGACCTTTACCGATCCATTGTCAGGCATTGGTGAGGCTTACAGAAGTGGAGCTTCATTTGAATGAGTTCTGACCTAAAGTTACATCTGGTTTCTAGAAAGGGAACAAAAAACAGTCATCAAAAAACAAGAGCCTAACCCTCTCAACCTCTTTTTTTCTGAACTGATCAGGCTTTTGCCCCCACCCCCACCACCCAAAAGAAACAATGGAACCAGACTATAAATAAGGCCACCCTTTTTACATTACCTGTTTATTCAAAGGGTAAAGAGTCTGATGTGCTTAAACAACCATTAAGTCTGTTTATTGTCAATAGGATTAGCCTACTGGAATCTCATTTGGTACTTGAGATCTGACTTGTTGGAAGAGGAAGCTGGCAACATCAGAAACCTAAAAAAGACTCCTGATTTCTGGTTACAATGTCATGCAACTGAAAGAATTACAGTTGCTTTTTTTTTTTAAACATAGGACAGGAGCAATTATTCTTTAGTAAAAGATAATAACTTCGATAAATTTGCTGGGGGAAGGGGGAGTGATAGAAAGATCTCAAGGTTGGGAATTTTGAGACAAAAATCATAATAAGACCACAGCTTTAAAGTTAGAAGGGGCCTTGGAAATCATCTAGCCCAATGTCCTTGTTTTAAGAAAGAAGAAACAGAGGCCCAGAGGGGAACAGTCCTTCCGCTGATTAATAATCATTTACTAAACATCTGCTAAGTGCTAGGCTCGAGGCAAAGCCCTAGAGATACAAAAGGTAAAAAGCAGATCCTAACTTTCCAGGAGTTCACAATCGAATGCAGGAGATACCAACAAAGAAATATAAACAAACTCTAACTAGGATAAATTAGAAATATTCAATGGAAGAATGCACTAGAATTAAGAGGGATTAGGAAAGGTTTCCCAGAGGTGGGACTATAGATGAGACCTGAAGGAAGATAGGGACCAAGAGCATTACAGGCACAGGGTCCTGCTGGTGTAAGTGCCAGGAGCCAAGAGATGGAGTGTCAAGTTTGCTGAGCTACCAGGAGGCCAGTGTCACTGAATCAAAGGTAGAGTGACTTGCCCGATGTCATTCAGGTTGTAAGCATTCCAGCAGGGATTTCAACAAAAATCCTATGACTTGGAATCCCATATTCTTTACAATGCACCACCCTTCTCCAATCTTGCTTCTGGCAACCACCTGTAAGATGCTGGGAATTTACCCTCTCAGGTCCCTCCTCATCAGTAAAACAATGGTACTGAACTAGTTCCCTTTTATATTTTTTCCCCGATAGAAAGCTGCTTGCCTTTAGGGATTTTTTCATTCTTTGTATTCCACCTACTATGGGTAGTACCTAGCACACAGTAGGTGCATAATAATTGCTTGTTGATGGATTTACTCTACAATTCTAATCCTTGGACCAGTCACTTTACCAGTTATAAAAAGTTTGAATGTGATTGCAAGGAAAGCCCTTATTAACTGACCCCTCAACTTAAGATTTAGAAGTGTCTTATTTTAAATTCACTAACCTTTGTTTGGGACGCAAAAAGTAAGGAAACTAAATAAATAAATAAATGAGAATTTATTAAGCACCAACTACATGCTAGGCATTGTGCAGGCTTTGGGGATACAAAGACAGAAATGAAAGAGCCTCAGTCCTCTGGGATCTGGGTTGGAGGGAAGGAGATATGTACATATCTATGTAGAGGACAATGCTGGAACCAGCTCTAAGTAAGAGAGCCCATTGCTAAATTTTCAATATGAGCATTTATACTTCAGAAATCCTGGCTACAAATCAGTACTTGTTTTAGTGTTTTGTTGATTGTCTAGACTTACAAAAGAGTTAATAATGCAAATTAAACTTAAAAGTATATGTATACAATGTCTAATCAATCAGTAAACATCTATTAAGTGTCAAGGTAAACACAGAAAGAGGCAAAAAAAAGGGTTCCTACCCTGAATTTGCAAATAATTTGCAAAAAAAAGGCAACATGTAAACAAACACACACACATAAGCTATATGCCAGATAAATAGGAAATTATTAATACAGGGAAAGCACTAGAATTAACCAAGGTAGAAAAAAGCTTCCTGGAGAAGGTGGGATTTTTGCTTGAACTTAAAGGAAGCCAAGAAAAGTCAGTAGGCAGAGTTGTGGAAGGAGATCATTCCAGGTGGAGAGAACATCCAAAGAAAATTTCCAGAGCCAAGAGATGGAGTGTCTTACTGTCTGAAACAGCCAGAAGGCTATTGTCACTGGATCAAAGAGAACATAGCAGGGAATGTGATATAAGAAGACTGGAAGGGTAAAGGAGGGGTAGGTTATAAAGGACTTTGACTGCCAAACAGAGGACTTGTATTTGATCCTGGAGGCAATAGGGAGCCACTGGAGTTTCTTGAATAAGGATAACATGTTCAGACTTGTATTTTATGAAAATCTTTTTTTAGTGGCTGAATGAAGAATGGATTGGAAAGGGGAGAGACAAGAGGCAGGCAGATCTACCAGCAGCCTATTGCAATAATGCGGTAGTGAAGTGATGAAAGCCTACCTAGAAAGGTAGTAGTGGCAGAGAAGAAAAGCAGTCATATTCAGGAGATGTTGCAAAGGTGAAGTCAACTGGTCTTGGTAACAGCTTGGATATAAGGGTGAGGATGAAGACATAGTGAGGAGACCAGGATGGTGCCTAGGTTGTGAGTCTGAGGCAATGGGAAGATGGTGATGGTCTCTATAGTAATAGGGAAGGTAGTAGGAGGGTTTGAGAGGAAAGTAATGAGTTTCGTTCTGTATGTGTTGAGTTTAAGATGACTACTGGACATCTGCTTCAAGATATATAAAAGGCAGATGGAGATGCAACAGTTGAAATCAGCAGAACTTGGACAGGATAGGTGACGTGAAAATCATCATAGAGATAGTAATTAAATCCATGAGAGCTGATGAGATCACCAAGTGAAGTAGTATAGAGAGAGAAGAGCATAGGGTCCAGGACAAAACCCTGAAGGACACCTATGGTTACAAAGTATGATCTGGATGAGGATCCAGCAAAAAAGACTAAGAAGGAGCAATCAAACAGGTGGGAGAATCATGAGAGTAGTATCTTTTTTTTTTTTTAATATGAGATTCTTTATTAAATTTTTTTGAGTTACATCTTTTCTCCCCGTCTTTCCCCCGCCCACC
>CM053583.1:91300074-91336768 GCA_028627135.1 Pseudochirops cupreus
TTAGTGGGAAGTATCTTTGTGTGCGTTTTGGAGTTCCAGGATTGGTTTAGAGTCCTATTTTATGGGTATTTTGGGGTGGCTATGTGAGAGCTGCGATATGTTGCTGCTTCTACGCCGCCATCTTGGCTCCGCCCCCCGAGAGTAGTATCTTACAAACCAAAAGAGAAGAGAATAGCAAGGAAAAGGTGATCAGCAGTGTCAAAGGCTGCAAAGACATCAAAGAGAGTGAAGATTGAGAAAAGGCCATTAGATCTGACAACTAAAGGATCATTGATAACTTTGGAGAGAGCAGTTTTGGTGCAATGATAAGGTTGGAAGTTGGATTGTAAGGGTTTTAGAAGAGAATGAGAGAAGAGAAAATTGGAGCAGCTATTGTAGATGGCTTTCCAAGTAGCTTGACTACAAAAAGTAGAAGAGAAATAGGATAATAATTATCAGGGATGGAAGGATCAAATGAGAAGGTTGTTTTGTTTTGTTTTTCCCTGGATGAAGGAGAGATATGGGTAAGTTTGTAGGCAGTAGGGAATGAGCTGACAGGGAGAGATTGAAAGTAAGTGATAGAATGGAGATGACAGATAGGCAGTCTGTTAGAGGACAAGGGATGGAACAGGAACACTTGAAGAGGTAGAAGGGTTTAGTCTTGGTAAAGAGGAAGGCCACCTGATCAAAGAGGAGTCAATGGCAGAGGGCATTGGTTGGAGATGAAGAAGGGAGAAGGGGCTCATTGTGATACATTTACCAGTATCTGGACCTCTGTATTGTTCTATAAACATTACTTCAACTCAGTAGGAGTGCAGTATAAGGATCAGGGAAGTCTGTAGACGTGGTGATGATGATGATGATGATGATGATGATGATGATGATGATGATGATGTTGATGATGATAACCGGCATTTACATAGCACTTTAAGGTTTGCAAATCTCTTTACATCCATGATCTCATTTGAGATCTCAACACTCACAATACTCCTGAGGATATTCAAAATAGATACTAAATTATGAAGTTCAAGGAAATCGGGAAAGATTTAACATCTAGAGAGTGGGTTACCTTTAAGATTAGCATTGAAAGAAGTCAGGCATTCTAAGAAGGAGAGGTGAGGAGGAAGTGAATTCCAGGCATAGAAGGCAGCCAATTCAAAGTTAGAAAGACAGGAAATGGAGTACCATGCAAGAGGAACAACTGAATGCCAATTTGTTTGAAACAAAGTATATGCTAAGGGGAGTAATGTATAATAAGGCTGGAGAGCTAGGTTGGAACCAGATTGTGAATGACTTAAAATGTAAAGTGGAAGAGTCTGTTTGATCTTAAGGTAGGAAGGAGTTTAAGTAGAAAATGGAGAGATCTCTACATTAGGAAAATCGTTTTGGCTGCTGCCTGAAGAATAGGAATGAAGTAGAGAGACTTGAGGCAGAAATACTAAATAAAGGATCATTAATAATTCTTGGGAGAGGTGATGAGAAGGGATATCTCATCATCAGAGACTAGAATGAAAGAGATAGCGGGAGAAGATGTGAGTGGGACATGAGATAGGAGGGGAGAAGAGGGAGCTTATGGTTGATGGCCTTAATTTTTTTCCATGAAGGTGAGATCTATAGCAGAGACCATGGGGGGAAGTAGTAGCAAAGGAGGTTTGAGAAAAGAAGAAAAACTTTGAAATCACTGTTCTGGTGAGTGGGGTAGTAAATTAATGAAAGAATACTAAGATTACCTTTTTGTAGAGATGGTCCACTTGAATTTCTCCAGCATAATCTGTAGTGACCCTAGTCAGCGCAAGCTCATGTTTGCCTCCAGTTCCATTCAGCAACAGGTAGAATCAAAGGAGGCAGATGGTGGGAATAATCTACCCCAAGATTTAGGTTAGGTCAAGTATGATTCATGAAAGGACAAGGGAATAAGAGTAAAGGATTGAATACAGAGTTGACCTGGTTTCACCAAGTGGTTGAGATTGAAAAGGAAGGAAAATATATCCAGAGCAGAACATAAGAGAGAAAGTATAGAGAAAGAAGAAAAGAAAGCTTAGGACAGAGCCTTGGGGTACTTGTCAATTCATATTATATAGGATTCAATTTAAATTTGATTCTACTGACTTTATCTTTTCATCCCTTCCAGCTATCATCCTATATCTCTCCTGCCTTTTTTGGCTAAACTCGAGAAGACAGTCTATAATAGATGCTTCCACTTTCTTTTCTTCCACTCTTGTCTTAAGTCCTTACTGTCTGGCTTCCTACTTATCATTTAATCAAAAATACTTTCTCCAAAATTACCAAAGATCTCTTAAATGCCAAATCTGGAGGTCTTTTCTCATTCCTAATTCTTCTTGATCTCTCTGCAGCTTCTGATACTGTCAATCACCCTCTTCTCTTTGGTACTCTCCTCTCTTCAGGTTTTTGGGATACCAAAGTGTCACTGCCAAAGTGATTTTTCTAAAGCAGAGGCCAGTCTGACTATGTCTTTGTCCTATTCAAACTCCACTAACTCCCTATCACCTCCAGAATTAAGTGTAAAATCCTTTGTTTAACATTCAAAACACCTCATAACTTACGTCTCCCACTTTTTTTGAATTTTCTTTATACCTTACATCCCACCCCTCACAGCAGACTCTTCAATCCAGTGACACCAGCTTCCTTGCTGTTCTACAAATAAGGTACACTATTTGTCTTGGGCTGTCCTCCATGTCTGGCATGCTTTCCCTCCTCATCTCTGCCTTTTGGTTTCCTTTAAATCACAAAGTCCTACCCACATAAAGCCTTTTTCCCAAGCTTTAATTCTAGTGCCTTCTTCTGTTGATTATTTCCTATTTATACAGTATATAACTTGTTTGCACATAATTGTTTGTGTGTGTCTCCATGATCAAATTGTGAGCTCCTCTAGGGCTCATGACTGGTTTTTTTTTTTGGCCTTACTTTGTATACCCATGATTTAGCACAGTGCCTGGTACACAATGGGCATATAATAAATGCTTATTGACTGATTGACTGATTGACCACCTTTTTTTGTTCTCTAAGTCTTTGACAATTACATATTTTCTTGTCAGTTATTGGTAGCTAACTCCTGTGCAAATATTATTCATGAACATCTTCCTAAATACATACCAGGCAACTCCTCCTCTAATAAGTCTTCATTGGTGTCTTTCCCAACCCTACTTTAAAGAAAAGTTCTCTTCTTCAAATTTTCCCAGATCTTCCCATCTCCCTGTTATTGGGGAAAAAATAGCAAATCTCAAATAATTAAAAATATTTTATTGTATTTAAATGTAGTGCTTGCCACTTTATATTTAAATGTGTACTAAATTTTGGAAGTTTTATAATATAATAGACACATCGTAACAAACTCTGAAATGGGAGTTGCTTTTTTTTTTTTTTTTTACTTTCTGGCATATTATATCCAGGTTCTTCTGACTTTTCCTCTAAGACTAGATCTAACACAGGTTAATTTAACTTTTTTTTATGTCTCTAGATTTCATTTTCAACTCCACCTGTACAAGCCATAGTGAATTGTTCATTTACAATGCTAAAAATTTCAAAATATCAATACTAAATTAATTCATTAAAAAAATTTATTAAAAGCTTACCAGTTGCCATTGATTGTACAAGGCACTAGGACAAAAATATGAAAAGAAAGCAATCCCTGTCATCAAAGAACTTACATTTCACTGAGAGAAATAAGAACTATAAATCATATGCTAAAGATAAAAAATTCCAGACTCTTGGAATGAAAATGACACTAAATTTTTTAAGCTTTGGGTAGTGTGTGAGAAAGTATGAGTATGCACGTGTGTTTATTTAGAAAGAGAAAGAAAAAGATTTAGATTTTATTAATTTTATAAATCTAAAAATAATCTAGACCAGTAGATTTTTGAACTGGGTACAAACATGTGGCTAAAATACTTACGACAACTTCTGAATGGGACCATCAGTAACCATATATATATGGCACTACATGGCACTTTTACAAAAATGGACTATGTATTAAGGCACAGAATAATTGCAAAAGTGAAGAGTAATGTTAATTATTATACATACTTATATGTGATATTATATAATACTAAGTAAAAAAGAAATACCAAATGTGTCTTTTACCATCCACAACAAAATTAAAATACTAATCAGTTTAGGAAGCAAATGGAAGATGCATAGATCTAAATGAAGATTTAATAATGAAATCCAAAGTTATGAGAGGGTCAAAGAGAAAATCATAAAAAATTGATAACTGCATGAAGGACAATAATAATGATATGACAACATATCAAAATTTTGGGAATAGTCAGTATCAAAAGGATTTTAGAAAGATGAGCATACTAACATTTGTAGCAAAACTGTGAGATGGCATAATTATTCTGGGAAGCAATTTAGAATTGTGGAAATAAAGTCACTAAAATGTCCCTACCTGGGGCGGCTAGGTGGTGCAGTGAATAGAGCACCAGCCCTAGAGTCAGGAGGACCTGAGTTCAAATCGTGCCTCAGACACGTAACACAAAAACTAGCCATGTGACCTTGGGCAAGTCACTTAACTTCAATTGCCCTACCTTCCCCCCTCCAAAAAAGCAAAAAAGAAAAATGTCCCTACCTTTTGATACAGAGATTCCAATGGTAGACGTATGTTCCAAGGAAACCAGTGACATCTCCCCATCCCCCCAAAAAAGACAAAATATTTGTAGCAGCATTTTTTTGTAGTAGTGAAGAACTAGAAAAAAGATGCTCACTGACTGGGAAATTGCTACACAAACTGTGGGGCATAAATATAATGAACAATTATTATGTTATAAGAAAGGATGAATGTGACGAATACAAAGAAACAAGGAAAAACAGGAACAGATATAAAATGAATTCAAAAAACCGGAAAACAATATTCACAATCACAATGTTGTAATTATAAACAACAACAAAACAATCCAAACCGAATGCACTGATTTTTAAAATGACCAATCTTGGTCCCTAAGAAGAGATATAAGAAGACAGCTTCCTTTGCTTCTTTGCAAAAGTGGGGGAGGTTTAGGGGGGAGTGGGGAGGGGGTGCAGCTAGGCGGCACAGTGACACCACCCTGACAGGAGGACCTGAGTTCAAATCCCGCCTCAGACACTTAACACTTACTAGCCGTGTGACTTTGGGCAAGTCACTTAACCCCAATTGCCCTACCTCCACCTCCAAAACAAAAAAAGCAAAAGTGGGGAGGAGGGTTAAGTGGCGGGGGGAATCACAAGTGTGGAACACTGAGTATAAGGTCTGACTTTTTTTGATATGTTGTTGTAGTTATGTATAACATTTTTTTCTTTTCTTTCTTTTTGTTTCCTTTTGTTTTCCTTCCTTTTTGAGAGACTTTAGGGAGACATATAATGGAAAGTATACAAGAAAGCAGAATGAAGAATGACAACAATTTTTTTAAATGTTGGTAGCCATGTTCTAGTTCACTAAAACTAACCCATTTTTTTCATATGAATACTTTTCTAATTACATTTTTCCCATCTTGTATTTAAGAACTTTTTTTAAAACCCAAAGGTAGCATTTAATATTTCTCACTATTACATTCCATCTTTTTTTATTCAAGTCCACCAATCTAAACTTTCAAAATCTTTAGGGATCCTGATTGTCATCCATGTTATCACCTGCCTTCCCCCCAGCTTTGTGAAATCTTCAAATTTGATAAATATACCATTTTTGTCTTCAATCAAGTCATTGATTGATAAAAATGTCAAATAGCATAAGAACAGATCCTAGGGGCACTCCACTAAAGACCTCCCTTCAAGTAAACATCAATTCACTAATAAGTACACTTTGGGTCTTATTATTAAATCACTTCTGAATAGAGTCACTTTCCCCCTCCCCGCTCCATTTACTCCATATCTCTTTATCTTGCTCATAAGGATAACCTATGAGACTTTGTCTGAAGCTTTGCTAAAACCTAGATATGCTATTGACCTAGTCACTGGATCTACTAGTCTAGTAACCCTGTCAAAAAAAAGAAATGAGGTTAATCTGGCTTGACTTGTTCTTAATAAAGCCATGCTGGTTCTTAGGGTTTAGGAACAAAAACAGATATGTTCTGTTTTTATTTTTTTTTTTTTTATTTTTATTTCAGATCCTCATCACATCTTGCCTAGACTACCTTAAATAGCTCAACTGGTCTCTTGGAATCTGTTCTCTACATTCTCCAATCCATCCTCCATTCTTTCCTCTACACTTCACTACTTAAGTAGATTTGTGATCTCATCAATGTAGGCATCCCTGGCATTAATGAAGATCACAAACCTTCTATAATATTAGATGCCTACCTGGCTTAGCTATAATGTTGTGAGCATGATGACTGGTATCATCCACCCACCAACAGGTGCTGGAAACATGCCTGCTCACCCAGTCTTGCCAATACTGTAATTATCACCTGACTCCTTCTAGCTATTTGAATTGTCAGAGCATAATACCTGGTCCTTCCTCCAATCTGCTTCAACCCGGAAAATAAATAGTCTCTAATGAGTCATGATGACTGCATTGAGGAGAGAGCTGAAAACTGACTTCCTTCTTTGAGAGAAACACCTCCACTGACCTATCTTGCAGAGCTTGGAATGCAGAAGATAAGATGTTGTCTCTAGCTCTCATAGGGAAGGGCTGAGGAAAAGACAAGGAGGTATGTTTCTAGGAGCATGTTCTCTGACAGAATAACAGTAGTGGGTGAGGTTGAAAAACACTAATCTTCTGCTCTCTATTCTTCCACTCTCTTTTCTTTCCTTCCATTTGAGGAGACTTGGGATTTGGCTCTACTCTTCTCCCACTTTCTCTTCTGGATGTCCCTTTACTCTTCTCCAGTGGCTTCATAATAAACCCTACTGAGTCTAGGCTACAAACCCATTGGTAACCCATTGCCATCCTCTCTTTAGGAATACCTATATCTCTCAGAACTTTGAAGTTACTATTAAGAATTATATTTCCATTATAAAGGAAGTATGTAACAAAAAAATAAATTATTTTTATTAGATTTGCATGTTTCACTGAGCTAATAATTTCCTTCAATATTTGATAGTCTACTTATGTCCATGCATCTCTATATTGCCATTTGGTTCACTCACAGCTAGAACTCTTCTGCAATAGTGGTTTTCCAAAGACCTGTAACTATATAGCTAGAGAAACATTGGGTTGCAAATATGTGGGTTTTTTCCTACCAGTCTGGAATTATTAAAAGCACTAAAAAGTTTCCTAAATGCAATCCAATTCACTCTCTTCTTTCATCTTGGTTCTGAGAGCTATTATCTATTCATTATCTATCTGAAGTGCCTGTCTCAAAGGCACTAACTTAATATTAGAAGTACATTCTATCACATAGCATGATCTAAAGACATAGGCACATTTTTTCATCTACTTTGTTTTTTCCTATATGGATTGTTAGGCTGATCTTTTTTGAATAAGCATAAAGACATAGTGGTTGAGTAAAAGAAACAATGGATTTGGAGTCTAAGAACCTGGGTTCAAATCTTGGTATTACACAATTTCTCTGGGACTCAGTTTTATTATCTATAAAATGAAAGGGACTGTATCAAATTACCTCAGAAATCTATTCCAGCTCTAAATTTATGATCCGATGATTATGGATCTAACTGAAAAAGATGCGTAATGATCTGCTCAGTGTGATCAGTTTCATGATATCTACATATAGCAGTAGAAGACTACCACTTATAGACACTCTTTCCTATTTGGATATTACACAAGATATTCTCCATAACAGTTGAAAATATATTTGTCAAGCATATATCTCTCTGTTTCATATCCCTCTTCACATTAATAAGCAGAAGATCATTAAATAAAGTTATCTCTGGGATTGCACTTATCAAGGAACCTTGTATAATATTAAAATATACATGAGAGACTCCTTGTTGGAGAAAAGCTTTTAAAGGTGTAATTTGTGCTAAGTGGTCAGATGAGTGTGAGTGTGTGTGTGTGTGTGTGTGTGTGTGTATGTGTGTTTAGGCTATCAAAAAATAATAAACACATCAGGATCCTGTTGTCTTTGTTCCACTGATGAAAAGCAGCATGGGAAGGTAGGTAGAGAAACTGCCTTGGAGTTAGGAGGTATGGGCTCAAGTTATGCCAATTATATATACAGGGGATATACACAAATAAGCAAAAAAAAAAATATGGTCCCTGCCCTCAATCAGACAACGTACAAGACAACACACAAAAGGAAGCTGAAAAGGGTTGGGGAAGGAGAGGAAAGGAAGGTGGCTTTGAAATAGAGAAAGTCAGGAATGGGGCCAGGAGGAGAAAAGAAAACTCAGGCTGGCCTGTCTTTGCAAAACATGGTAGATCCATGAGGAACTCGCCAATGGGAGTAGAGGGGTGGGTCTTGCCAAGAGATATTCCATGGTGAAATACCCACAGGAGATAGGATGTTTTCAGGGCAAAGAAGCTCCTGGTGCTGGGTTGGGGTGAGGTGGGGGTGTGGCCAGCCTGGACACCTTCCCCAAATGCAAATTATGGGAAGGAACTCACCAGTGGGAAAAGGGGGCTAGAACTAAGGTGGAATATTCCAGGATGAGGAGGCCCTAGGCACTGAGGGAAGTTCTAGAGTGAGAGTTCTAGAGTGGCAGTTGAGGCATAATAGCGAAATTCAGAAAATCTTCAGAGATCCCCTGTTAACTATAGGAAAACAAGACAAACACCTTAGCCGGGCATTCAAGGCACTCTGCAATCTGAATCTAATCTATTTTATGCTTATGTCAAATACCTCTTCTCCAATATTCTATTTTCCAACCAAACTGGCCTAACAGGTGTTCTCTGATCTCTTCTGAACTCCTCCACCTCTGTGAATTCATGCAATTCCGTCCCCTAAGCCTGGGATGCCTTCCCTTCTTATCTATGTCTCTCTGTGTTGAAATCCTTCTCTTCTCTCAAGACTTCTTTCAGCAACCACCTCCTCCATGAAGTCTCCTGTGTTTCCCCCTGCTTTAGACAATAATTTTGCTCTCAAATTTTCCTAGAGCACTCCATGTGGATCTTTCCTTTGCTCCTAACACGTTCTACCTTGTAGCATACTCATTTGAGCATAAATTTCCATCCCCAAGCCCCTACCTTTAGTTTGTATGAGCCTTAAGGATAGGAATGGTGTGGTTTTTTTTTTTAAACTCTCTTTATCCTCATTACCAACACACCCAAGAGCAGCTTAATAAAAGCCTGTTGACTATGATAGACTTAGCTCTTCTCAGCAATACAATGATCCAAGACAATTCCAAACGACACATGATGGAAAATGCTACCCACATTCAGAAAAAGAACTATGGTGTCTGAATGCAGACTGAGGCATTCTATTTTCACTTTCTTTGTTTTTTTCTTGGCTTTTTTCCTTTTGTTCTTTCACAAAGTGACTAATGTGGAAATATATCTTTAAAATAAATAAATGAAAGTTAGTTGAATGAAATTGAGCATTAATGCTGTTGTTCCTAGCCCTTCAATTGTAGTTATTTCACTACACTCTGAGATCCCTGAAGACAAGGACCATGTCTTATCTAAACTTTGTATATACTCTTGTAACTAGCTCAGTATTATGCACAGAGTAGGCACGTTGTGTGTGTATGTATGTGTGTGTGTGTATATATATATGTAAAACTTTTTTTTCTGGTTCTTAGTTTCTTTTTTTAAAAACTTTTTTATTTTAGACTCAAATATGAATATAGAGAAAAGAAACAAAAACATATCATAAACTTAAATATTGGAACTTGAATACAAAGTTAGAAAGAAAAAAAAGCATAGCAGAACGTGAGAGGATTCTAAATATGTAACAATAAATTTTCATTTCAAGAAAGCCTGTGTGATAAATAATACTCCTTGTGTTAAGAGATGTCCATCTTTTCTTTGCTTCCTTGTAAGTTTTCTTTTGTTCTCTGCTGTGCACTTTTTTTACTTTGTCCTTTTTTCTGGTCTCTCCCCAAGAAAGGGCACTTTGTAAATGGTTGTTAAATTGAATTTATTCCTATCTATATCTATTTTTTCCTTTTTTTATTTTTGCTTTCTTTTTTGGAGGGCAGTTGGGGTTAAGTGACTTGCCCAAGGTCACAGGCTAGTAAGTGTGAAGTGTCTGAGGCTGGATTTGAACTCAGGTCCTCCTGACTCAAGGGCCGGCGCTCTGTTCACTGTGCCACCTAGTCACCCCACCTATCTATATCTATCAAAATGAAGGACATCAATGCAGCTAGGTAGTGCATTGTATAGAGTGTTGGGTCTGGAGTCAGGAATACCTGGGTTCAAATCTGATCTCAGGCACTAGTTGAGTGACCCTGGGCAAGTCATTTAACCTCTTCCTGCCTCAGTTTCCTAATAGGTAAAGCGAGAATAATAACAGCCCCTCTCTCCCAAGGTTGTTGTGAGGATAGAATGAAATAGTATTTGTAAAACACTTTCCAGTTCTTAAACTATTATATAAATGCCAGCTATTGTTAACATGTCTTTTTTAAAGACAAAGTTGCTTCACAATAATAACATTAGTACTATTATTAAAGCTTACTATAAAGTTGTGAAAATATTCTATATCATTGGAAAGCCAGTCACCTATTATATGTGTGTGCGTGTCAGCTGATTGTCCATTCAGAACACGCCATCTTTATTCCACTGACTCTAAGAACGTGTATACCTACATTGATATGATCTGTTTCAAATGATATAGATCATCATCTGGGTTCTCCCTTTCCAAGCTTATTTCCCGTTATTTTCTACCCCTCCCCATTTCAGTCCGATCTGTCTACTTCCTTCCTTTAAAAGAATTATTTAATTAATTAATTAGAAATTCCTTTTAAATTCCTATGATAACTCTCAGCTGGGCACCTTTGTTTACACTCGTCCTCTAGCTTTCGCATATACTTTTTGCTTACCCAAATTCTCTTCATTTTCTAAGATCTAAACCGCGTCCTACCTCCTTCACGATGCCTTCCTCTGACTGCGTCAGTTCACAGTGGCAGCTCTGCTGTTTGAATTCTTTTTGCACTTATATTTAGTATCCTGGTTTAAAACTCGATTGTGGTATTCCTTGACAGATTGCAAATTTCTGCAGGGTAGGGTTAACACTTTAAGACTTGCAAGCACTTTACATTTATTATTTCATTTGATCTTAATAAACCTATGAGATAGGTGCTCTAGTTGTTCCCATTTTACAGATCAGAAGTGAGTCTGGGACAGAACAAGTAACTTGCCCACAGTCATATAACAAACAAGGAACTGAGACAGGATTTGAAATCAGATCTCTCTAATTCTATATCCAGTCCTCTATCAGCTAGCTTAAAGTCAGAAGGACCTAGGTTCAAGTCCTTCTTATGATACATTAACTGCATGACCTTGGACAAGTCACTTGTTAAGTTAGTTTCCTTAGGCAACTCGCTAAGGTGAATTACAGATGAGTTGCTGATGTACACTGGTGGAGATAGACTCTACACTGGGAATTTCCAACATCAGTGGAATCTCAGGTCCAGACAATCCTCCCATTTACCACACCAAAAAAAAAAAAAATCCCCCAAACAAAAAAGAAAAAATCCAACCCTTCACCTATTTCAAACCAACCCCTCACCTACTTCACAAGGTGGTTGTGAGGAAAGTAAACTCCTTGTAGAATGTTAGTTAAAATACAATAGAAACGTGGAGGCAGCTGGGTGGCAGTGAATAGAGCACCAGCCCTGGAGTCAGGAGGACCTGAGTTCAAATCCAGCCTCAGATACTTGACACACTTACTAGCAACCTTGGGCAAGTCATTTAACCCCAACTGCCTTGTCTTCCTCAATCCAAAAGAAAAGAAATATGAATTAGTAGTAGTAGTAGTAGTAGTAACAATAAAAGCAATTATTATCATTACTACTGTTAGGGATAATAGACTTGAATTCCCTAATTCATAGAATAGGTTGAATGTAATAAGATGAAATTTAATTGGAATAAATATACAGCACTATAACTTGGTTTGAAAAATGCAAATAAATAAGTATAGGATGCCGGATGCATGGTTCATAGGAAAAAGAACAAGGAGTTTTAGTGAAATGCAAGCTCGATGAATCAACAATTCAATGCAATTCTATAAGCCCTACTCTGTGCCAATCACTGTGCTAGGCAAAAAAAAAAATAACCCAAACCAAAAAACCCTCCTTCCATTGGAGGCTATTACACAATGTGATATGGTAACCAATGAAACTAGTGAGGAAATTCCCTGTGTTAATGCAGATCTACAATTATTTCACAACTTGTCATCTTAGACAGTTGCCTGAGGAACCAAGGATCTGAACTGATTTGTCTGGAGCAACACAGTCAGTGTGTGTCACAGGCACTAAGTCTTCCTGATTCTGTGGCTGGTTTTCTGTTTACCATGCCAAGATGCCTCTCTGTTATATTAGGCTGCATTAGTAGATGTAGTCTAGATCTAAGGTACCTATAACCAATCAGTTAATTTAATCAACAATAATTAATTGAGCTCCTATTATGTGCTAGGCACTCTGTTCAGTACTGGTGTTGCAATGACAAAGAATAACAAATCTCTGCTTATATTCTCTTGTCCCCTGCCCTAGTCAAACAGCTTCTGGAGTATGAGGTTTACTTCTGAACACCACATTTAAGGAAAGACTTTGGCAGTCTGGAAATCATCCAAAAGCAGTGTTTGGATTCAAAACCAGGCCATGAAATGATAAGATGAAGGAATTGGAGATATTTAGCCTGGGAAATAAAAACCTTGGGGTTTTCTTGATATATTTCTAGAGCTGGTATATGGAAGAAGAATTAAACCCTGCTTGGCCCTGGGGGGTAGAAATAGGAAAAAAATGGGTAGAAGTTGTAATGAGGGAAAGGGAAGGGAGGGGGATAAGATTTAGATAGACCCTACTGTAGTGGCAGCCACACTGGCATACTCAGGATGACTGCTAGCACAGGTTCTTAGATCTGCTTTACTAGGAAAGATAGCTGTCGAAGGGGTCAACAATCAGGGGAAAAATTAGCACCTTTAACTTCAGAGAAACTACAAACAGAGAAATAAAGACCAAACAGATAGGGCTTTTAACTGTGTGAGAAATTAGCATACATCAACAGACAGATCCAGCTGTCTGACCAAAGCAATACATCCATAGTTATCAGAGAGAGAAGCACCAACATGTCGGTTTTTCAAAGGGGTGGGGACTCCTTAATGGCTACCTAGAGTCTCATCTGGTCAAATCAGAAGAACATTCTTCCAATGAGTTGAGCCCCAAAGCAAAATGCTAACCTCAGAGTATCTCAGTGCCTAATTAGAAATTACCAAAAGGTGTGAAAGTCTTCTTACAAGCAAGCCTCCCCTAAGCTAACTTACCTTAATGGGCTCCACCTAAGACCTATTAATTGATGGGGAAGATGTAAGACCTTATATCCCATTAACATTACACCTACTATGTTCCAGGTTTGTGTTAAGTGCTTTACAAATATTTGACCCTCATCACTCACTGAATGACCTCATTAGCCACCATGGGTTTAATGACCATCTCTATGCAAAGAAACCCCAAAATTTATGCATAGCACATGAAGTCTCTAGAGCTACTATCCCAATCCCAACTGGGAGCTGGGCAGGCTGGATCCTGTGATAGTATCAAGATCAGTCTTCCCCCATTTCCACCTCAAATAGATTACACAGCTCCTGGAATTTATTTTATGGAGTTCTCAAGATCTCCTTAGGTATGGTGTAATTTTTTGGTTGTTTTTTTTCATGGAATTTTCATTCTATGTCTAGTCTCTCCTTGACTCCTGGTAAAGACACTGGGGAACTATTTCCATACCTCACCCATCTAATCAACTGGCCCATCTTCTTGTTGTTTCTATGTCCACAACATGTCCTTCATTCCTTCCTGTTACCTACTCCTTATCACCACCACCCTAGTGCAGGCCCTCATAATCTCTTCCTAGCATTTCTAATTGGTCTCCACCATTCAAGTCTCTCCCCACTCTAAAATGTCTTCCACACTGCTGCCAAAGTGATTTTTCAAAAGTACAAGTCTAATCATGTCACTTCTTTACTCAATAAACTCCAACGACTCAACTCTGCATTGTTTCTAGAATCAAAAATAAGCCCCTCTGGCCCCAATGTCCTTTTCCAACCTTATCATACGTTACTACCCTTCATTACTCTACTGTCCAGCCAAACTGTCTTGCCTGCTATTACTTACATGTGACAGCTCATCTCCTGTCTCTATACCTATGCTGGGCTCTGTGCCAAGAAGACAGCAAGGTCTCGATTAGTTTGAACCATAAATACTAAGAAGTAGTCACATATATTCAAATTTGCACTATTCGAAATTATGATTATATAAAATAGGGTTTATGGTTTTGGTCCAGGGAAATGTGCAGTAAGAATTCTAATAATGCCATCAGTTAATCAGACTCATTATTTAAACTAACTGGGACCTAGATATGACCTCTCCTCACTAGTACCTTTCAGAATCTCATGCTTCCTTTAATACTGCTCACATACATCTTTCTACATCATTGGTTCTCAACCTTCCTAATGTCACCACCCTTTAATACAGTTCCTCATGTTGTGGTGACCCCCAACGATAAAATTATTTTCGTTGCTACTTCATAACTGTAATTTTGCTATTGTTATGAATCTTAATATAAATATCTGATATGCAGGATGTATTTTCATTGTTACAAACTGAACATAATTAAAGCATAGTGACTAATCACAAAAACAATATGTAATTATATATTGTGAAATATTTATTTCTAATTACAAATAAATGAAATTTTGTCTTGAAGCATGGTGTAGCATGGGTAACAGTCTTAATATAACAACAATAAACTACATTGCTACATTTTGCGACAGTATGCATAAAAAGCCAATGTCAGTGTAAAGGTTGAGATTGCTTCTTTCTCACCAGATCAGAAATTCTCGGGGCCATCTTTGCAAGAGCACAACAAAGATCATCTTCCACAACAAGTCTACTTCTGTATTTAGACTTGATAACCAACAAGTTGGAAAACCCTGTTTCACAAAGATATGTTGTTGGAAATGGAAGAAGAAGGCGCAACACAGTCTCAGACAGAACACGATATGACTGCAAACACTTGATCTAGAATTTTGTAACTGGCATTGTAGAGAAATCAGTTCTCACTGCATTGCTGTTAATAAGTTCAATGAACTCCTCTTGTGTTATCTCAGGAACATCTTCAACTTTGACTGTGAATGGGCTTCTAGCAAGTACAAATGGGGTATCAGGCAGATTTGGAAAGTATGATGAAATTTCATCTGCAAGCATGTGCAAATGTTCTTTCACAGAAATTCTCATGGTACTCCTTTTGTCTGGTTCGATGTCATGTTCCTCAAAGAAAACAGATAAGATAGGCAACACGTAAATTTTATTTTCATCCAATTTTTTTTGCCAAAGCTGAAGTTTTATTTGGAATGATCGGATCTTTTCAGACAAATCGAGGCATGTTGCATTTGGTCCTTGCAGTGATAAATTTAACTCATTCAAGATGGCAAAGATGTCAACCAAGTAAACTATTTTCTGCAGTTCACTTTTATCGCTGAAAAGTGCTTTGAACAGCAGTCTTGCTTTCTGATTAAAAAACGTTTTGAGTTCATCACGAAGCTCAAAAACACGTTTTAAAACTTTTCCTCTCAACAACCATCTCACTTCAGTGTGAAAGAGCAGAGCATTGTTCGGCGCATCCAACTTGTTGCACAGTTGCAAAAACAGTTGACTGTTTAAAGTGCTCACCTTTACAAAATTGACAGAACTTAGGTCACTTTTCATTACTTCTTGTAACTCTTGTGGCAGCATCTTCAATGCTAATATTTGCCGATGAATCATACAGTGAGTTCCGATGACTTTTGGTGACTCATTCAGTACCAAACTTTGAAATCCAGATTGCGATCCTAGCATAGCTGGAGCACCATCTGTGCAAATACCACAAACCTTTTCCCAAGAGATCTTATGTTCTTTCAGAAATGAATCAACTGTGTCAAATATGTCACGTGCAATAGTTGTCAGTTCAAGAGGATTGCAAAAAAGAAACTCATCTTTAAAGTCACCATCATCAACATACCTCACATAAACCAGTAATTGTGAACAGTTTGCAAAGTCTGTAGATTTATCAAGCTGGATACTAAATATTGGAAGTGGAGCAGATTTAATTTCCGGGATTACCTGATCAGGAATATCAGCAGACATGTCACCTATGCTTCTGCAGACAGTGTCGTTAGATAAGGAAATTGCACTCAATTTCATAACAAATTTGTCTCTGATCATAACTCAAACAATATCTTTGGCCACTGGCAACAGTAGATCCTCAGCAATGGTGTGAGGTTTCATAGGTTTCTTGCAATTCTGAGTGCCACCAAATATGAAGCTTCAATGGCTGCTATGTTTTGTTTGTGGTACTTGCCACCAGTGTCAAGTCTGGCTTTCTTGAGTCCATCAGCTTTGCTTCTAAAATAGTTGGTATCCTTGCCAGCAAAGCTCAGATGCTTGCTATCAAAATGGCGTTTTAGTTTGTTCGGCTTCATAGATTTGGCTGATAGAACTTCACAATAAATAACACATTGTAGTTTCTCAATTCCTGCTATAATTACTGAGGTAAAACCATACTGTAAAAAATCCTCACTATATTTTCTTTTCTTAACGTTCTTTTCTACACAATCCATTATCATGGGATGGTTTGCTAATGAAAATAATATATAACAATAGCTTTAATAATACAAAAGATGATACATGGCATAGTTCAAGCAATACAGTTCATTAAAGTTTCCTGTGTTTTACCATTCTCTGTGTTGTTTTTTTTACATGCCTGTTACTATCACAAGGGGGCAGTATTCACATCAACCACAGCTGAATATAAAAAGACCAATCAGCATCCAGATTAAGCTCCCATGGTACAGATTTTTTTTTTGCAGTAGTGGATGATTTTACTATACATGATTTTACATTTACCCAGTAATTATAATTCATGAAGTGTCATTTTACCTCCAATACTGCTGCTTTCAACAAAGTATCTGCCTTTAACAGAGTAGCTGCTTTCAACACAGCAGCTGCTCTCTACACATGTGTGACTGGTCTACATAAATACATTATGGTGCCAACCCTGTCACATACACCTGTATTTGTATGGGGTGTATGTGATGGGGGTGGCACGATGATGCCATCATGCTGGGTACTCGTATGTGAGCGTATCTGCATGTGGGCGGATATCTGGAGATAGAGGAGCGGTGTCTCAGTTTGTAAGACCATCAGAAATACATGTTTTCCCATGGTCTTAGGCGACCCCTGTGAAAGGGTCATTTGACCTCCAAAGGGCTTGTGACCCACAGGTTGAGAACCACTGTTCTATATGAAGGCTTTCCTCATCCCCACTCAGAGACTTAAACCTTCCCTCAACCAAAAAAAATTTTGCCTTGCACTTATTTTATATATACTTTTTTATAGACTCAATCTAGAGTGTAGCCAGGAAGATCTGGGTTCAAGTGCTGTCCCTGCTATATGTTGGCTATCAGTTCTTGGTCAAACCATTTAACTTCTCAAACTTTATTGTCTCCCTAAGACAGTGGTTCTCAACCTGTGGGTAGTGGGGGTCAAACGACCCTTTCACAGGGGTCACAGGGGTCACCTAAGACTATCAGAAAACACATATTTCCTATGGTCTTAGGAACCTCCTCTATCCATCTCTAGGCGGGTCTGCCCACATGCAGACATGCCCACATACAACTATTAAAGGGTCGCAGCATTAGGAAGGTTGAGAACCACTGCCTTAAAACAATAAATTGTTAAGAAGATGTCAACTTGTATTAGTAGAGGGAGTTCTTTACATCAATGACCTCAGAAGTCCAATTTCTATCCCTATGTTTCGTATGTGCTATTCATGTACATGTTGTATAAGTTAAACTCCTTTAGGGCAGGAATGGTTTCTTTTTTGTTTTTACATTTCCAGCACCTAACACAATTCCTGGCATATAATAGGTACTTTACTGATTCTTCTCTGTCACAATGACAAATGTGTGCTGGATGGTATAAGGAAAAAACCTCCTGACAATTAGAGCTATCCAAAAGTGGAAATGGGAAATCACTCAGATATGGGAACTTCAGACTGAGGGCAAGTGTCCACCTGTTGAATTTCTGTTCAGATATGAGTTGGACTAGATGACCTCCATGATATAAAAATGAGTAAAAGTATGAGAGTAATGGGGAGAGTGATAACAAGGTAACCAGGGCTATATCTAGGGGAGAGGTGAGCAGGTGTTAGTTCTTGGCCATCCAGGAAACAGGGTGAACTCATTTGGCCAGAGTTTTTTCCTCTTGCCTCATCCTGGACCTTTACTCTACCTTCCTCCAAGATGCTCACTGGGCCAGGATCTATTAAATAAGTGCACTTCTTATCCTTATGTGCCTCCCAATATCCAAGTGAAGACAAGTCAGGGAACATAAGTGAGAGGGCTTCAATTCTTTAAAAGACCCATATAAATTCAAGTATTATGATGATCAGGAATGCTTTTGCTATAGACTTTGACCTCTAGCATTCTTTTCCATTTCAAACTCCCTAAACTTTGCCTACTTAAGTATTTCAGACAGGCCACTTTCTCTCTTCCCATGTAGCCAAAAGAACCTTCTATTGCAGTACTATAACTGGTTTTCTTCTCTTTACTGGAATCTCTGTGACTGAAGTTCTACTCTGATAACTCACAGTGCTAGTGCTGATATGGCATGAGGTTCCAGAAAACCCTGCTAACAGAAGACAGAACATGGACCAAGCTGGGAATCTCAGAGAGGTTCATCACCCTGAAAGGCTTTCTCTTTTAGAATGTAGAGGAGTTGTAATCTGTATAAGTGGGAAACAGGGGAATCCCCTCACCAATAATCCTTGAAATTTCAAAGGTCATATGTAATAGTTTCTCCAGGAATTCTATCATCAGTAAGTGGAGGCAAAGTTTTGACTTTTGCAAGGCACAGCCAACACACCTTTCTCTCATTGTTCTAAAATTTTGAAATAACAAAAACAAACCTCACAAAAACAAAAAGCAAAACAAAAAAATACTCATAGAAACATAAAAGGAACAATTTTAGCATTTTCCATCTCAGATTCTGAGAATGTAGTTCAGAATGTTCCAAGTTGGTATGGTCTATCTCAACTGTGTGCTCAAATGAGAACCGTAATTTATGGGCACTCTACCCCTGTACACTCCTAGGGAGCCAGGGTTAAGGATTCCTTAAACCACTCTGTCAAAATTGGGGTTTCTTGGGATACAGTGGCTAAATAACACTGTAAGTGATGGGACCAGCTTTTTGTGGACATATTTTCAGTTTAGAAGCATGGAAATAGAGGCAGAATTGGACTATGGTGGCAACATTTCTTTCCCTCCCCTTCATACTTCAGTGATTATGGTGGGAGGGTGACATTTCCTATGAGTTAGAGCTCCCCTCCCGCTTGGAAACCTAATTATACATGGCTGACTGCCCATGGTTACTAACTTCATAAAAGAGAAGCAGTGTACCTGAAAGACATTGGATTTAAAATAAGAAGACCCAGGCTTTATGTGTAGCCCTTACCCGTACAAGGTTGTGGGACCTGAGAAGTCACTTAATCCCTGTCTTGTTTTATTAATCTGTTAAATAGAGATAATAATACCACTACTACCTACAATGTAACATATCATACAGAATGCTGAAATTTAAGACAGGAAGACTTGGGTTCAAGCTCTGTCTTTGACAATAACTATGATCTTAGTCAATTGCACTTAACCTGTCTCAGTTTCCTCATCTGTAGAATAGTCAGTCTCATGGGATTGTTGTGAGAATCAAATGAGATGTTGTATGTAACAAAGCACTTCATAAAGTGCTTTGCATTCATAGCAACCTCAAGTGCATTAAATGAGAGTGATTCCTATTCATAATAAATACTGATCTATGGCACAGGATTATTTAAGGAAAGGGCTGGAATTGGAAGCAGTATTTAAATGGAAGTTGTTAGCTATGTCATAGGATTGTTGTGAGCAAAAGGCTGTGTAAAGCATTACAGAAATACAAGCTCTTATTATTAGAAATGTTCCTTGAGAGCAGACATTATGTTTAACTGATAACTAAATGTGACTGATATCCTGGTTAGACACGAATGTCACACTCCATGGAACAGAAAAGCATTTTAAGGGGAACTTTAATGGGAAGGCATTGTAAGGATGGCTAAATGGTTTTCTGAACTTAGTCATCTCTACTATATACATATCACTAAAAGCCAACAATCAACAGGGGGGAAATATTAGCTTTAATATATGCCTCATACAGGAATATTTCATCTAATGTAGAATATATAGTTGTTGAATGTCAATCATACACTTGCATTTTCTATTCAACTGTGGGATTATTATGGGTAACGAGTAATTAAACAAAGATGAACCATTTATTAACAAATTGCCTATATCTTTGACTTTTCTTTGCATTGTTTTCTAGTGGAGATAACAGAACCCAAATTTCATACTTTAGAAGAAGCAAAAAAATTTTTTTTAAATTGAATAAAGTAGGTGATTTGGAATCAAAGTTTCCATTGAGACTGATAGTTTTGGGTTTAAATACCAACCAAAGGACTTTATTTGATTCCAGAGGCAATAGATTTGAGGGAGGGAGCCTAATGAGAAAGCAAGAATCAGAGAGGTAATGAGGACCTATATAAGCACAGTGGCAATGGGAATGGAGACAAGGGAATATATAGGAGATGTGTTATGAAAGTAGAAACAAGACTTGTCAACAGATTGTATATGTGGAGTAAATGGGAATGAAGAGGCAAGGAAGACATCAACTTTGTGGGCCTGGCTAAGTGGGTGGATGGTTGTATTTTCAACAATAGAGGGAAAGGTCAATGTGGTGAAGAAAAAGCAAGGACTTATCTGAATTCTCCCAAATTCCCCTCCAAATATTGTTAAAATAATTCCTCAAAATGAATTCTGGAGTGGCAGAACCAACGAAAGGATCTGACAGAACAATTTTCTAGCCCAAGACAACATAGAAGATTGGAAGAAAAGGTCTGTCTCACTGGGGTGAGAGTACATCACAGAAAAATCATTAAGGTTGTCATGGAACCTCAATTGCCTCAAAAAAGAAAGGGAGAAAGAAAGGAAGGAAGGAAGAAAGGAAGGAAAGAAGGAAGGAAGGAGAAAACCATTCAATTAATAAATAAAACTAGCAGCTGGTTTTATAAAAAAAATAATCAAATAGATACACTCTTGCTTAATTTGACTTAAAAAAAGAAAGATGTGGGGCAGTTAGGCGGCACAGTGTACAGAGCCCTGGCCCTGGAGTCAGGAGGACCTGAGTTCAAAACCAGTCTCAGACACTTAACACTTACTTGCAGTGTGACCTTGGGCAAGTCACTTAACCCCAATTGCCCTGCCTTCCCAATTCCAAAAAAAGAAAGATGAAATCCAAATTACCAGTATTAAAAATTAAAAGGGTAAATTCACCATCAATGAAGATGAAATTAAAACAATTATTAGGAGCTATTTTGCCCAATCATATGCCAATAAATCTAACAATCTAAACCAGCGGTTCTCAACCTAGGGGTCGTGCCCCCTTTGGGGGGCAAACGGTCCTTTCACAGGGGTCACAGGGGTCGTCTAAAACCATCAGAAAACACATATTTCCGATGGTCTTAGGAACCGAGACACCGCTCCTCTGTCTCCAGGTGGGTCCGCGCACATGCAGAAATGCCCATATACAAGTATTAAAGGGTTGCAGCATTATGAAGGTTGAGAACCACTGATCTAAACTGACTGAATGAATATTTACTAAAATAGAAATTGCCCAGATTAACAGAAGAAATAACCCTATTTTAGAAAAGGAGATTGAACAAATCATCAATGAGCTCACTAAGAAAAAATTGCCAGGAACAGATGGATTCACAAGTGAATCTCATCAAATATATAAAGAACAACTATCCCAATACTATATAAACTATTTGGAAAAAGAAGCAAAGGAGTCCTCTTATGACACAAATATGGCGCCGACGTCTAAACCAAGAAGAGCAAAAATAGAGAAAGAAAGCTATAGACCAACTTCTCTGATGAATATTGATGCCAAGATGTTAAATAAAATACTAGCAAGGAGATTACAGCAATATATCACAAAGATCATACACTACGACCAGGTGGGATTCATACGAGGCATTTAGGGCTGGTTCAATATCAGGAAAACTATCTGTGTAATTGACCATATCCATAACAAAACCATCAAAATCATCTCAATGATTATTTCAATATATACAGAAAAAGCTTTTGATAAAATACAATACTCATTTCTATTAAAAACACTGGACAACACAAGAATAAATGGAACTTTCTTTAAAATAATAAATAGTATATATCTAAATCCATCAGTAAATATTATCTATAATGGCAATAAGCTAGAAGCCTTCCCAGGAAATTCAGGGGTCATCAAGGCATTAAGGATACCTATTATCACTACTATTGCTATAGCAATTAGAGAAGAAAAAAAAGTCAAAGGAATTAGTACTGGCAACAAGGAAACAAAATGATTACTTTTTGCAGATGATACAATGGCATCCTTGGAGAATTCTAGAGAATCGACTAAAAATCTAGTTGAAATAATTAACAACTTTATTTAGGCTGTAAAATAAAGCCACACAAGTGATCAGCATTTCTATATATTACCAATAAAGTCTGGTAGCAAGAGATAGAAAGAGAAATTTCATTTAAAATAATTATAAATAATAGTTTATTTATTTTGAACTCTTTTTATACAAATAAAGTCAGATCCAAACAATTGAAAATATTAATAAAAATATTAATTGCTCATTGGTAGGTTGAGCCAATATGATGAAAATGATAATTCTATATAAATTAATTTACTTATTCAGTGCTGTACCAATAAAACTACCAAAAAATAGCAAGAAAATTCAGAAGAGCAAAAGGTCAAGAATATTAAGGAAATTCACAGGGAAAAAAATGAAGGAAAGTGATCTCCCAGTACAAGATCTCAAACTGTATTACAGCGTGGTAATCATCAAACTCATCTAGTACTGGCTAAGAGATAGAGTGGACCAGTGGAACAGATCAGGTATACAAGATACAGTGGTAAATGATCATAGCAATCTAGTGTTTCATAAACACAAAGATCCAAGCTTTGGGGACAAAGACTCAGACGAAAGCTCCTGGGAAAACTGGATAGCAGTACAGCAGAAACTAAGTATAAACCAGTAACTAACACTGTGAACCAAAATAAGGTCAAAATGGATACATGATTTAGACATGAAGGGTGATACCATAAGCCAACTGGGGAGCATGGAACAGTTTACCTGTCAGATCTATGGATCATGGAATAATTTATGATCAAAAGAGAGATAGAGAGTTTTATGGGATGTAAAAAAAGATAATTTTAATTACGTTAAATTAAAAATGTTTTACATAAATAAAGCCAATGCAGTTAAGATTAGAAGGAAATTAAAAAAAAAACTGAGGGGAAATTTTATGCCAAATTTCTCTGATAAATTTCTCAAAAGAACTGAGTCAAATTTATAAGAATATGAGTCATTCCCCACTTGATAAATGGCCAAAGGATATTAACAGACAGTTTTCAAATGAAGAAATCAAAACAATCTCTAGTCATATAAAAAAATGCTCTAAATCACTCTTGATTAGAGAAATGCAAATCAAAACAACTCTGAGGTGTCATATCATACCTATCAGATTGGCTAACATGACAAAACAGGAAAATGATAAATATTGGAGAAGATATGAGAAAACTAGAACACTAATGCATTATTGGTGGAGTTGTGAACTGATCCGACCATTTTGGAGAGCAATTTGGAACTACACCCAAAGGGCTATAAAACTGTACATACCCTTTGACCCAACTAATAACACTTCTAGGTCTATATCCCAAAGAGATTATTCAAAAAAAGGGGAAAGGACTCACATGTACAAAAATATTTTTAGCAGCTCTTTTTATGGTAGCCAAAAATTGGAAATTGAGGGGATGTCCACCAAGTAGGGAATGGCTGAACAAGTTGTGGCATATGAATGTAATGGAATACTATTGTGCTATAAGAAATGATGAGTAGGCAGACTTTAGAAAAACCAGGAAAGACTTACATGAACTGATGCAAGTGAAGTGAGCAGAACCAGGAGAACATTGTACGCAGTAACAGCCACACTGTGCGATGATTAACTTCGATAGCCTTAGCTCTTCTGAGCAATGTGAGGAGGTAAAACAACTCCAAAAGACTCATGATGGAAATTGCTATCCACATCCAGAGAAAAAAGTGTGGAGTCTGAATGCAGATGGAAGCATACTATTTGCTCTCTTTTTTGTTGTTTTGTTTTGTTTCTTCTTTCTTGTGGTTTTTCCCACTGGTTCTAATTTTTCTTTATATCATGACTAAGGTAAAAATATGTTTAATATGAATGTATATGTATAACCTATATCAGATTGCATGCCATCTTGGGGGGGTGAGAAGGGAGGGAAGAGGAGAAAATTTAGAACTCAAAATTTATGGAAGTGAATGCTGAAAATGAAAAATGAATAATTTTCTAAAATGCTCTAACTTACTATTGATTAGAGTGTGTCATACTTATTAAATGTAGATTAGAACAACTCTGAGGCACTACCTCACACCTATCAGACTGGCTAATATGACAGAAAAAAAAATGACAAATGGAGGGAATGTGGGAAAATTGGGATGCTAATGCACTGTTGGTAGAGTTGTGAACTGATCCAACCATTTTTGGAAAGCAATTTGGAACTATATCCAAAGGCCTATACAACTGTGCTTAACCCTTCTACCCAGTACATGTCTCTTTGACCCAGACACTACTAGGTCTGTGTCCCAAAGAGACCTTTTAAAAAGGGAATGGATCTATATGTACAAAAATATTTATAGCAGCCTTTTTGTGGTAGCAAAGAATTGGATATTGCAGAGATGCCCACTTATTGGGGAATGGCTAAACAAATTGTGGTATATGATTGTGATAGAATATTATTGTGTTATGAGAAATGATGAAACAGGATGGTTTCAGAAATATCTGGAAAGACTTATATGAACTGATGCAGAATGAAGTGAGCAGAGTTAGGAGAACATTGTACACAATAATAGCAATATTGTATGATGATCAGCCATGAATGATGCAGCTAATCGCAACAAGACAATGATCTAAAACAATTTTGAAAGACTATCTACTTCCAGAGAAAGAACTGATGGAGTCTGAATGTAGATCAAAGCATATTTTTTTAAAACTTGATTTTTCTTCATTATTTTTCTGTGTTTTCTTTCACAACATGACTAATATGGAAATGTTTTGCATGACTGCACATATATAACCTATATAAAATTGTTTGCCTTATCAATGTGGGGGGAGGAGGGACAGGAAGAATTTGGAAATCAAAGTTTTAAAAAACAAACATTAAAAACTGTTTTTGTGTATAATTGGAAAAAATTTTAAAAATAGAGGGAAGGTTAAGAAGAGGGGAAGGTTTATGGGAAAACAATGAATTCTGTTGATGCCTACAAGACATCTAGTCTGAACTCTCCAGTGGTGATATGACATTAGAACTCAGAAGAGAGACTGAGCTACATATGCATACACACACACACACACACACACACACATACACACACACACACACACATATACATATATAGTTATATATACCTATATCTGGAAATCATTTGTATAGAAATGATCATTGAGCACGTGAGAACCAATAAGATCAAATTGGGTAGTATAGAAGAGAAAAGAACCCAAGACAGAGTCTTGGGGGACACCCATGGAGGACTGAAAACTCAATCCAATTCAATAGTATGACTTGGTAACCAAAAAAGTTCATGTAATTTTAGGCCAAATAGAGACAAACAGAATTTAAGAGATAGTAGCCCTGGTCAGAACACATGGAGTATTATGTTCAGTTTTGGGTGCCACATTTTAGGAATACTATCCACAAACTGGAGTGTAACCAGAAAAAAGTTAACCTGGCTGATAGGAGTAGAGACCAGGCTACACAAGGATCATTAAAGATTAAATCTATTATGTCATAGCTAAAAGTGAGCTTGGAGGCCATTGAGTCCAGTCCTCTCAGGACCATGCTCACATTTCCTTCCTGCTTCCAGGCAATCCTACCATATCTCCCTTATTGACTCACTGTCCCATTCTACATAGCAATTCTTCTAAACCTTTTCATTCCTCCTATGACTCCCACTCCTCACACCCTCTCAGAGGAGATCCTTGCCTCATATTTTACTGAAAAAAAACTGAGGCCACTCACTATGAACTTCTCCCTGCCTCCTCATCTCCTATCATTCAGATGCCTTCTGCCACTATCTCGTCCTTGACCTCTGTCTCACGTGATGAAGAGGCCTTCCTCCTTATCAAGACCAACTCTTCTTCTAACAGTTTAATCAATCCCATTCTATCCCATCTCCTCCAATAGATTGCCCCATCTGTCATCCCCATTCTGTCGCTTACTTTCAATCTCTCCCTGTCTACTAGCTCATTCCCAACTGCCTACAAACATGCCTATGTATCCCTCACTCTGAAAAAATCCTCACCTGATCTTCCTGTCTTCCACCAGCTATTGTCCTAGATCTCTTCTATCCTTTGAGCTAAAATGTTAGAAAAGGGCTTTCTACAATAGGTGCCTCCACTTTGTTTCCTCTCATCCTCTTAGCTCCTTACAAATTCTGCTTCTGACTTTATCATTCCACTGAAAGTGCTCCCTCCAGAGTTATTAATGATCTCTTAGTTGTCAAATTCAATGACCTTTTCTCAGTCCTCATTCTCCTTGGCCTCTCTGCAGCCTTTGACATTACTGATCACTCCCTCCTTCCTGATCCTCCCTTCTCTCTAGGTTTTTGGTACTCATTCTCTCCTATGTGACTGCTCTTTCTCAGTCTCCTTTGCTGGATCTTCATCCAGATCACACCCTTGAGCCATAGGTGTCCCTTGGGGTTCTGTCCTGAGTTCTCTTCTTTTCTCCCTCTATGTTTCTTTATTTGGTGATCTTATAAAACTCCAATGATTTTAATTGCCGTCTGTATGCTAATGATTTTCAGATCTACTTATCCTGCCCCAACATCTCTGCTGACGTCAAAGCTGGCATCTCCATCTGCCTTTCAGACATCTTAAACTGGATGTCAAGTAGATATTTGAAACTCAACATGTCCAAAACAGAACTCATTAGCTTTCCCTCAATCTTTCCCTCTCCTATCTTTCCTATTATAGCACAACACTGTCCTCCCAGTACCTCAGACTTGCAACCTAGGAGTTAGCCTTGACTGTTCCCTTTCTCTAACCTCCCCCATGTGCAATCTATTGCCAATATCTATCAATTTCACCTTTGCAACATCTCTTGAATATACTTCCTTCACTCCTCTGACAGTGCCATCCCTCTAGTACAGGCCCTCATCACCTTATGCCTAGACTATTGCAGTAACCTGTTGATGGATCTGTCTGCCTCAAATCTCTCCCCACCCCAATCCATCTTCCATTCAGTCACCAAAGTGATTTTCCCAAAGCACAGGTCCAACCATGTCATCCCCCTACTCAGTATACTCCAATGGCCCCCTATTGTCTCCAAAATCAAACACAAGCCTTCTGTTTGGCACTCAGAGCCTTTATAAACTAGCCACCTCCCACCTTTCCAGTCTTTATATCATACTCCCTGCCATGTACTCTTTGATCCAATGCACTGACCTCCTGGGTATTTCATGAGCAAGACATTCCATCTCTCAGCTCTGGACATTTTCTCTGACTGTCCTCCATGCCTAGAACACTCTACTTCCTCTACTCTGACTACCGATTTCCTAGCTTCCTTTAAGTCCCAACTAAAAACCTACTTTCTATCGGAAGCCTTCTCTAACCCCTCTTAATTCCAGTGCTTTCCCTTGGTTAATTATCTTTTATTTATCCTCTATGTAGTTTGCTTCATATACATTTGTTTGCCTGTTGTCTCTCCTGTCAGATTGTAAACTCCTTAAGGACAGGGACTATCTTTTGTCTCTTTTTTTTATCTCCAGCAAGTAGCGCAGTGTCTAACTCATAGTAGTTTCCTTAATAAATGTTTGCTGACCAATTGATTTCTTAGTTTTCTGCTAGCTTTTGACTTGGATCTCTTTACTTTTTAATTGAAATTCTCATTTGTTCTTTCTAGACCAGATTTTCACTCACTCTGCTTGACTTTGCCTCCATGTTTGGCTTGCTTCTCTGCTATCAATGATTTAAAGGGTCTCTCAAATACCTGTAAAAAAAAAAAACCTATTCCTTATTCACCTCCTTGCTCAGGCTTGGTTAGGCTTTCTATATGTAGACTCCAATTTTTTTTTCCTGCCTTTGGACCTCTCAGTGGATTTATAGCCTGTGGCTTGGTTGTTTTTCAGCTCCACTGTCACAATGCTACCTTCTGGAAGCAAACCCTGAAGGCTAGAAGCCTATCACCACCTGTATTCAACCCTGTAAATCCCATATTCCAATCCAAAGCATGATACTCACAGTAAATAGCGGAGTCAGGGTAGAGACTTTTCTTCAGAATAAGCCAACAACCCATAGTGCTTTGTTTTCTTTTTCCTTTTCTAACTCCAAAGATCAGGACTTCACTTCTCAGATTGTCCTTCTCCCTTTAAATTAGAATAAAAAATACATGAAGTGAGGCAAAGCACAATATGCAGAACTAGGAAGACAATATCCACAGCTTTGACAACAACATAAATAGAAGAAAGAACAAGAATACCAAGTGGACACTATAACCATAATGATCAAGCTTGACCTCAAAGAAGAGATATGAGAATACATCTTACTTCTTTGAAGAGAAGGAGGACTATGTGTATGGAGCACTGTATATACTGTAGACCTTGGTTGATGTATTGGTTAGTTTTGCCATAATACTTTTTTCCCTCTCTTTTAAATTTTTTGCTATAAGAGATGGTTCTCCAGGTAGGTGAGGGATGGAGAGCACAGTGGAAATAAAGACAATTCAAACAAAAAATACATAAACTAAAAAATTGTTTTAATGTAAAAATAAAGAAAAAGTAAATTAGGTAAGATAGAAGATTTGTTAGATGCTGGGAAGTTTTGGAATTTCCATTCTTGAAAAAATTTAAAGATTAGTCATAAGTATATGACTATGCTAGTTTGATCTGGCAAACCCATTTTCTGCTCCCACCTTCCCAATACATACATACAACAACCCAGTGCCTGTAGCATAAGATTCCATTCATTCTACCATTCTTTCCATTCATCCATTGTTGAAATCACCAAGAATTGGAAGTCTGTTCTTGAAATGGTTCTAACATGTGAGATGTTTCTGTTTTTCCCTTGTTTACTATTAAGATATTAAGTGGATACTTCACATGGGGATTTTTACAAAGGTCACATAGTCACTTCCAAAGACTGAACTCGTGTTGGATGAAGCATCTGTTGCTTTGTCACCAGGCTCTTTCTCTGGTCTAAAACCAAGAGTAACAGCTGGAACTAGGCAAAGCCAGGGAACTTGACAGCTTAGCTTGATTAAAATGGAGCTTGGCAAGAGGGGAAATCCAGTTTCCTTTGATAATTGTAATATTTCAGGAAGATTGCTTCCAAAGAAGAAAATGAGGCAGAAGCATCCTGACACCTTATAGGAATTGTAAAGGGTGAACTCAGTTCCACAAAATGAAAATAATTTAATTTAGTGAATATTTTGCAGTTGCCAACTCTAGGCAATGCATTCACTGGGCTAGCTGCTGAGTAGAAGCATCTTGCTTCCCATATGAAATGACAGGGAGAAGAGTTTGAGTGCTGCTGATCAGTAAGGATTTTCTGGTATATTTACTTTAAAAAATGGAAAAGATTGAGACTTTTGATCAAAATTAATTTTGCTGTTGATTGCTTTATTTGTATGGCTACACAGAAACTCATTAGCAGTAGAGACCCAAAGAGGCTAGAGAAAGCAAAATAGTCAGCCTGGGACAGGATTGAGACTGTAGGCTAGTAGAGCTGAGGATGTCTGTGGGGATACCTATTCAGTAGCTGCCAAAATCCTATTAAACTGATAATCGAAGATTCCAGCAAAGTGACACACCCAACAGAGAAGTCCCTACTAGCCGAGTAACATGTTAGCAAGAGAGTACATGGATTGAAGTAACCATAAAACCAGTGAACTCTTCTGTAAAACTGGGAGAGACACATCCTCCATCTAGGAGTAGGCCCAGGGGCACCAAAAGGCAGCAGGAACATTGCAACGATGGAGGGGTGAGTTGTCCTCCATAAGCATTCCCCATTGGTGGGTTTCTCATATATGATCCCTATGTATGCTCACTTTCACCACTGAAGGTGTGTAGATTTATGAGAGAGTATTTCCTAGCTTTACAGAAGAAGGGGGATGTTCTAGAGCAAAGCTTGGTGTGCTATTTGATTAGATAACTTTTGCTTTGAACTAATTATATTCTCTGGTTGACTAGGAAAAAAATACATCGGTGGAGGCTTTTGATTTATAGCTGTGAGTCTTCTTGAATGTTGAATAGTTATTCCAGGGGGTCCACGGAAGTGGGTTACATACCCACATAAAGCAGATTGAGGTAACAGTGGTCACAGTAGAAGTGCCATTCCCCAGGGAGGCAACCAAAAGAGCACTAGTTTTGGAGTCATAGGACCTGAGTTCAAATGCCATCTCTGAACCTTACTGTTCAGTAAGCAAGTAACTTCTCCATGTCTTATTTCCTCATCTGTGAAATGAGGGGGCTAGACTAGATGACTTCTAGGGTTTTTCTAACTGTGATACTATTAGGCCAAACCCACATAACACTATAGGAGAAATGGAGAAAATGGTTATTCACAGAATCAAACACTTGAAAGATTGCCATGGGGCAGGTAATGTATGTTCTATGTATTCTAATAAACCAGGTTTGCTATATATGCTTCCATGCCACGTTATCATGCATGTACGAATGTTACAATATATATTGTATGTTCCTCCACATATGTGTGTATATGTATGTATATATAATTTATGTACCTGGTCACAGAATACAACTCAATCATGTGATAGTACATGTTTCATGATCTTAGTTTAACATATGCTATGCATTGTATCTGTCACATGCACTAATGCACTAGCTGTATGTAATTCTAGGATGAATGCCATATATATATGGATTGTGCATCTAATTATCTGTTCATTTAGGTTGCTTGTGATGTATGTTTATGTGTATCTGGGTAATTTGCCTCAGGGATAGAAAATTTCCACTGAAGGACAACATAGGAGGACTGAGATTTTTCATTGGCCAAAATACTGAACCAAGGCAATCATACTTTACTGCTGACAGATATGCATAATGAGTATAGGAATGTGGGTGGGGGACACTCAACTTTCTTCTTTCAAAAGTTTTTGTTTTGACTAAAATTCATTTACAAAGAATCAAAAATAGTATCTGGCCCTGTTAGATGATTATCTATTACAGAAGACTTTGATTTCTCCCCAGATTTGGGGGGTGGGAGGGAAAGGGAGAAAGCCTGATCTTAGTCCTGGAGCATTCTGCCTGCTTTTAGCTGGGTATAGGGGCCAAGACTAAAGAATTGTAATTTTTGTCTTATCAGGGAGAAGCCCTAGTCACTCACTACACTTAGCTCACTGAAGATGAGACAGATAGCTCAGATGGTCCCAAACAGATGGGGCCAGAAAACAGTAACAGAAAGTATTGCCCAGAAGAAACTACCTGCCCAGCAGCTGCCAGAATCCTGTTGAATTAACAGTAGAATCTAACAAAGTGACACCCAAGAGAAAAGTCCATATCGGGATAGTGACACCCTAAAAAGAGACTACTTAGACCACAATCATCATAGGACCAGTGGACTCCTCTGTCAAATTGGGGGAGATACCACTGCCAGCTAGGAGCAGGCCCAGGGGCACCAGAAAGTGTTGGGGACATTGCAATGGTGGAGGAGTGAGTTGCCCTCCATGAGCATTCTCCATTGGCAGGTAGGAACCCATAAATCATCCTGTGCACACTCACTTTCATCACTGAAGATCTGTAGATTTGTAGGAAAATATGTACACCTTAACTTTGCAAGGGAAGTGGAATGTTTGATAGCAAATCCTGGTGTGCTGTTTAATTAAATATCCTTTGCTTTGAACTAATTATTTTCTCTGCTGACCAGAGAAAAAAGTATACACATAGTGGGGTGTGGGGTTGGGGGAGGAGCTTTTGATTTATAGCTGCGAGTTGTTGTAGACATACAGAGTATCTTGAACCTGGAATGACTATTCTGAGTGTCCTCATGTGAGTGGAGGTTGTCCCAGGTTCTACGTTTAAGGTCACACATGTACATAAGGATTGTTCTTTGGTTTGATTTTGGATTGCAGAGATAGCGACTGTCAAAAAACACCTATTTTTTGCCCTTGGAGGGAGCCTATTTGATCCCTTGTTCCAGGGGCATCATTGACTACTGTAGATTAAGCTGTAGAATCCTCTGCTATTATTCCCCACTCCCCACCAAATTCCGTTTGTTAAAAGGCTGTGTGAAACTAAGTATTAGCTAGGCTGGTGCACCTCAAAACTGTGAAATAACTGTGCCGTTAGTCAATTCAATTCAATTGACATTTATTAAATTCCTCCTATGTACCATTGTGTGATACAGAAACCAAAAAGAAAAGAAAAAGTTCCAGCCCTCATGGAGCTAACATTCTACTGTGGGAATACAACATGTAAACCATTAAACAAATATTGATTTTGTACAATGTATTTTTGTTGAGGATGAAAAATTGGAGTTCAGTGGATAGAATACTAGGTCTAGAGGCAAGACGACATCATTCCTGAGTCCAAATTTGGCCCCAGACACTTACTACTTATGTGACCCTGGGCAAGTCACTTAACACTGTTTGCCTCAGTTTCCTAATCTGTAAAATGAGCTGGAGAAAGAAATGGCAAACCACTTCAGTGTCTTTGCCAAGAAAACCACAAGAGGGGCCACAAAGAGTTGAACGGGAATGAAAAACAACTGAACAGCAACACACCAACGTGATAGATCTAGAAAGGCTTCTTGTAGGAGATGGTACCTTAAACTAAGGGGAAAGGTGAAAAGGGAGAGCATTCTAAGCAGGGGGAACAGCCTATGCAATAGCGTGGAGGCTGGAGACTGACACAAAGAACAAGTAAGCAGGTTTGGCTAGAACACAGGAAACTCAGATGGAAGGGGAATCATGTGAAATCAGTCTCAAAAATTAAGACAGATACCCATCGTGAAAGGTGTGAAAGGCTAACCAGAGAAGCTTGTATTTTAACATAGTGATAAGAGGGCATCATGCAAGGTTCTAGAGTAGGAGACTCACATGGTTGGATCCATGCTTTTGGAATACTAGTTTGGTAGCTGTCAGTAGGGTTGATTAGGGGAGGCAGAGACTAGAAGCAGGAAACATGATAACTATCGTCAACATTTGAAGAGTTAGTATATGGAAGAAATGTTAGACTTTCCTCTAAACTGGCAGAACCAGGAACAAAGGGTAGAAGTTGCAGGGAGACAGATTTAAGTTCAAAATGAAGATAGAATTCCTGACAATTCTACTTGTCAAATGTCTACTTGCAATGGGCTGCCTAAGGAGGTAGTGGAGTGAATTTCCTATTACTGGAAAATTTCAACCGTATGCTCTATGACCACATACTTGTCAGCAATTCTAGAGAGCTTAGCATGGTACTTGGCACATAGTAGGTACTTATTAATTATAATAACAACAACAGCTAACATTTAAATAGCACTTATCATGTGCCTAGAACTGTACTAAGCATTTTACAATTTTTATCTCACTTGATCCTCACAGTAATGCTGGGAGGTAGGCATTATTATCACCCCCTTTTTACAGATGAGTAAAACAAGGCAAACAGAAGTTAAATGACTTGCCCAGGGTCATGTTACTTACACCTAGTAAGTGTGCAAGGTCATATTTGAATTCAGGTCTTCCTGATGAGAGGTCAAGTTCTCTATCCACTGCACCACCTAGTTGCTTCTCATAAAGACTCATTGACTGACAGACCTACAGGACACTTCTGTTCAGGTCCTGTTAGACAAGATGACCTCTGAGGTCTCTTTCAAACTACAGATCCCATGATTCTGTGACCAGTTTCCCAGGAATAGTACCATTCTACTATCCTGATCTGCTCCAAAACACAATATTGTTGTTAACATTTTGCTTCCAGTAACAAACTCAGGCAAGTGCTATCTCAACTCTGAGCCCAGCTGGCATGTTCTTTTTCTATTTCTTAGGGTTCTTATGCCTTTGTGAACAGAATTATGCATATCTTGGTCATGAGAGGGGAAGAGAATAAACATTTATAAAACACCTACTGTGTACCAGGCACAATGCTAGGTACTTTTACAAATGTTATCTCCTTTAAGCCATACAACAACCTTGTGAAATTCTCCTTTTATGGTTGAGGAAACTGAGGCAAATAGAGCTAGTTCCCACAGCTAAGTGTCCGAGGCTAGATTTGAACTGAGATCTCCCTATCTCTAGGGCTGGGTACTCTTATCTACTGTGCTACCTAGCTACTTCTAAGATAGAGACCAGAGAAAAAAATTAATGGATATTTCAGAAGTTTTGGTTGAAAGTAGTCTGACATTTGAATAACTTTCAAATGAGGATTTGGTAAAGTATGTGAAACTTTTAAAAAATGCTGGCTTAGGATTTTAATTTTCACAGTTCCTAATATTGGTCAGAGTCAAATGAGGAAATATTAAAACACTCTGGGAATGACAAGAACTGTAGTACTTTCAACATTTCCAGAAGCAGGAAGTCTTAGGTATGTCATGAGAGTCTCTTATTATCAGCCTAAGATCAGAACAATAAAAACCAGGAGGATATTCACATTATTGTAGCTGTGGTTTCCAAACACCCTCGCAAGTCTTATGACTATTATAGCTTAAGCATCATGGTTGTGTAAACCCTGATATTAAAAATGATCTTGTGAACTCATTTCTTTGTACTATAAAAATTCTGTATGTTAAGTACTTTCGGTTTTTAAAAAAGTGATTGACTTATGCGTTACTCTTGGAATCAGGAGACCTGAATTCTAGGCTCAGCTCTGCCATCTGGGCAAGGTACCACTTGGGACCTTAATATTCTCATTTGTCAAATGAGGGACTTGGACAAGGTGATGTTCTAAGGTCCTTTCTAGATGTAACATTCTACAAGTATACAAAGAGAAAAGTAGAGAAGTGCCCACAGGTTTTCAAAGAGAAAGCTTAACACGTTTTAGGAATTTTAACAAAGTTTTTAAGAGCTAGATAGTCTAAGTGATAATAGTGGATAATTCTATAGCACCTTAAGTCTAGTAAAGCACTTTATGCACCTTACGTCATTTGATTCCCATATCCACCTTGTCAGGCAGACACTGCACCTATTTTTACGATGAAGAGACTAAGGCTTAGGAGGGTTCAGAGACTTATCAATGGTCACCCAGTTAAGATGTGTCAAAGGTATTATTGGACCTTTTCAGCTGACTCTCAGCTGTCTATGTTTTCTACTATACCAAGCGGTCTCTCTAGACACTAGATACAAGAGCTGTGAGTGTTACAATTCTTTGCAAATTCCTCAGATGGGTTCTATTACAGAAAGAAGAAGTAGAGAGTCAAGATAAGGGAAGAAAAAAATATGTGAAATAGCGAAACTCTTTTTTTGCTAACAAATGGGCTATTTCGCTATTGTTGTTTAGTTGTTTCTAGCTCTTTGTGACCCCATTTGGGTTTTTCTTGGCAAAGATACTGCACTGGTTTGCCATTTCCTTCTCCAGCTCATTTTACCGAGGTGAACAGGGTGAAGTGACTTGTCCAGGGTCATACAGCTAGTACGTGTCTGAGGATGTATTTGAACTGAGGAAGATGAGTCTTCCTGATGCTAGGCCCTGTGCTCTGTGCACTATGGCTCTGCCTAGCTGCTATTCAGCTATGCACATTGGAAAATCAGCTAGAGACTAAAAGTCAGTTACAAATTAATCACACATCAATGTAAGATCTCAGAAATTGGGGGGGTTGGGGGGCGGCGGAGCCAAGATGGCGGCGTAGCAGCAGCAACATATCACAGCTATCACATAGCCACCCCAAAATACCCATAAAACAGGACTCTAAACCAATCCTAGAACTCCGAAATGCACACAAAGATACTTCCCACTAAAGTCAGCTCAGCTACAAGGAACCATATCAGCACTGCAAACCGAAACCAGCCTGCTCTGAAGCCGCAGCTGTGCCCCGGGGGCGGCTGGACGGGAGGAGCTGAGGAGCCTCTCTGGTGAGCGGATTAGCAGCAGCTGCAAGTGGGAATTACGAAAGGGGGAGAAAAGCGTCCTGCGAAAGGCCTCCAGAGCGGAAAACCTAAAGGCAGAGGTTTTGCACCCGCCTCCACGTTGTAGCTTCCCGCCCGCGGTCTGCAGACAGCAGGGGGACTTAGCGATTGTTCTCAGGCCAGTGCTCTCGCGTTGAGCGGCCTGGATCCGGATCGCCGTCTTGGGCCTCAGTCTTGGAGTCCTCATTATCCAGTCAGCCGGAAGTATTTAGGAAGACTTCCAGCATCTTCCTGAGAGCTACGGCAGCCGGGAGGACCCCAGCGATTTGGGACAGTTTCCCTTCTGGAAGCAGAGCCCCACAGAGATTTTAAAAAAATCACGGTCTGAAAAACCATGAGTAACAATAAGCATAAGAAGCAAAGTAAGAAGAGCTCCCAAACCCTTGATTCCTTCTTTGGGGAAAAGAAAGATCATGGGAGAGAGAGG
>CM053583.1:91337268-91369214 GCA_028627135.1 Pseudochirops cupreus
AGATCCATCCTGCCCTACAAAAAAGTGACATAGTAGAGAATAGACTGGGGGAGGGGGGACACACTGGGATGGCTGTTTTGGGGCGGTGGGCGGGGGAAAGACAGGGAGAAAATATGTAACTCAAAAAAATTTTAAAAAAATGATCTCAGAAATCAATCAACTAACATTCATTTATTAAGCATCTCTTATGTGCCAGACATTATACTAGGTGATGGGGATACAGAGACAAAGAGGAAGCAGTCCTTGCCCTCAAACGGCTCACATTCTATCAGTAAATCAGTAAGACAATATTGGATTGCCACCAGAATTGAGTGCTCAGTTTGCAACCCTGTAAGCTTTTGCAAATGATGGTTTAAAAACAAGTCAGTGGAAAGAGTGGAGATTATGGGGCATCAGGGGAAGCACTAATAGGTAGAGATTGTCTAGTCCACCAGTTTGTAATATAAAAGATCAGGACTTAAATGGCAGATCTAGAAGGCTATATTCATTTCAACAGTGGTGGGAGTTTCCTAGCCATCTTTCCTTGCTTAGCAGAAAAAGATCTAAGAAATTATACAAGAGCCCATCTTTCCACATAAGAATTTATTCATTTGTAAACAATATTATAAGATTGTGGGTGTGCCCACGTAGGTCCACATGGGTTGTCTATTATGGGACTCATGAGAAATATTGTAAATATTTCTGGAATGTTGCCCATTCTTTTCCAAGGGAGACTGTGATTACTGCCCTGAAGGGAACAGAAGAAGGGTCAAGATGGGCACTCTTTTCTCCAGGCTCTGAGAGAGATATTAATCTAGCATGATATCTATTTTCCCTCCTCGTCCCCCCCCCCCCAGGGGTACATATCACTAGCTTAGGGTTATGGCTATTTTAGAGATTCAGAACAAATACCACTTCCTTGTTCACCAGCTCTCATGGAAGAAGCTTCCCACCAAACACTGGTTACACAAATACCATCACAAATAGTTAGTAAACCCATTTATCCAATCAAAATGGCAAACAGCAAGTGGAGATTTTATATAGATTTGAATATACCAGAAAAATATACACCAGAATGAATAAGGACAAGATAAAATCTCACCTCAAACCAAGAGAGAAAGAGACCCAGAGCTCATCCCAGGAAGATTCTTTCTCCAAAGTTTCTAGGGAGAAATCAGGAGCCTGTTGAAGAGCTGGCTTCCCCTACGTTTCTGCAGCTTCCAAAGTCTGTGTGTCTCTCTACATCCCTTCCCACCCAGAGTCAGTCCCAAAGAATGTCTGAAACCATGTGTGTTCATCTCAGAGAATCTCTTCCCTTTCAAAGCTGGCTCAAAGGTATGGAATCAATTCTACCTGCCATGATCCACAACATAGTCAGCACTCAATGTCAAATGTCATGTCAAATGCCCAGTAGGATGAAAAGTACCCCAAGCTTCCCTGGAAACCTGTGTTATACTTTTACTGGAAGCATGTGTTGCATATAGAGCACTGTGTTAGGTCCTAGGAGAAGTATAAAGTCTAGTTAAGATGTGATCTCACTTGTCATGGAGTTAATAGTCTAGTAGAGGGTTGACAGATACATGAATAAATAAATGAATAATCCACAACTGAATTAAAGAGTCACCAAGCACTCTGTGAAGGCAGAGGCAAAAGGTTATCATCAACAAAGAGACCATGTTAGGAGCAATATCTGCCATATACTCTATGCCATTGTTTTTTCCCCTTAAAAGATAGAGAAGCTATCCCTGAAGCTTGATTGGTCCAGTGGAACAAGGCTTGAGCCATTGACACAGCTTCCTGGTCACCTAGGGAATACAACTTCAGACACAAAGAGTTGGTGTGTGCCCTTCAGATTTGATGGGGGTCACCACATAAAGACATGGCAGCCTTTGTCTACTTGAACCAATATTGTATCCTTGTTGGGGATCTTCTTTTTCATGCTACAGTGAAGTAAACCTCTTTTGGCTAATCATTGGCCTATATGTTTCATTTTAGTCCAATTTCAAAACTGAAGAATTAGACTGATCTTAGTCAAGCTTTGACCTACAACTGAGTCAGGGAGGGGCTTCATGGAAGAGATGGGATGAATTAAGCTTTAAAGGATTGATAGGAACTAAATAAGGGTAGATCTAGAGAGAGAATGTTCTCACCATAAGGATTAACTGGAATGAAGGCAGAAGGCAGGAGAGAGGTCAGGGTAGTTCTATTAGGTTGGAGCATGAGAGTACACATAGAGTAGGCAAATGAAATAGGCTGAGAAGATGGCAGGGTACTAGATTGTAGAATGCCAGACAAACCAATCTGACCTTTACCAGGTAGGCTAAGGGAAGTACTCAAAACTTCTGAGCACAAAAGTGGCATGACCATAGCTAAAATTAACAAAGAAAAATGGCAGAAACATAAATGTCTAAGCCTACTCACAGTAAAATAATGAGTACTATTCCTAGGCTACAGTAAATCATGATGGTCATTCATTAAAAGTTATTTGCTTTGGAGGAGCCCCATGGTCTTAGAGACTGGGCAGTGGTTAAGAGATGCACCTGGGAGGCTCTATTGACCTTTTTCTTAGTCTTCCAGCTTCTAATCCAGAGCTTTTCTTTGTATACTGCTGTGCCTCTTCAGGCTGTGGGAAAGGCGTGAACTATGTATGGATACACTATTCCACAAGACAGCTAGACCTTAGTCCAACCACCTGGGAGAGATCAGTTTCACCTTTTACACATTTCTGAAATGAGAGCAGAGAGCAGCAATGGACTGACATCACAAACAATCTGCCAGTATCCTAGCACAATAAAATATTCTAGTACATTGCAAACCTAGACTTTGGGGAGGGTAGATGCTGAAACAGTAAACATCAAAGACAAGATGCCTTTGAAGCCATATCAGAAAAAGATTGTCCATGATTTCCAAATTGCTCAATCACAATCTTTGGATGTGTCTACCAACAAAGTCTAGAATTCCTTCCTCGATAGCATTTTATTCTTTTTTCTCCAAAGGCTTATTCCTACCCTCTGCCATCAAACCAATGCAAGAAACACTGTGGCATAGGAAACAGCAGCTAGATAGCTTAGTGGATAGAGTGCTAGACCTGGAGTCAGGAAGACCTGAGTTCAAATGTGGTCTTGGACACTTACTAGTTATATGACCCTGGGACTGTCACTTAACCCTGTTTGCTTCAGTTTTTTCATCTGTAAAATGAGCTGAAGAAGGAAATAGCAAACCACTCTAATATCTTTGCCAAGAAAACCCCAAATCGGGTCATGAAGAGTCAGACATGACTGAAACGAATGAACAACAACAAAATAGGAAAAAGTGAGGTCTGGAGTCCTATACCACAGTGCTTCTCACATTGGCTTTATTCTTGCCAAATCCATTCATTTTTCTCTGTTAGTCCTCATTCTCTTCAACTTCTCCATCACTTCTGACCCTCTTCACCAAGATCTGACCTCTTTCTTGGAACTCCCCTTTCTCCTAAATTTCCTACTTTCCTAAAGCTTCCACTTATCCTATTGACCACCTTATCAACATCTTTACTGACCACTCTTCTTCCTAACTAGATATGGTAAGGTCAGGCTTTCTTTCTCTCTTGCTTCTTCTGTGAATTGATCCTATTTAATGAATTTTACCTCTATGGTGATTATTTCCAAATCAGCCCTGATATTTCATCTGAGTTCTAACTACTTCCAGGTTCTTTCCACTTAGATGTTCTGTCACCTCAAATTACACATCTTCCCAAAGAAGCTTTCTTTCCCAATGTCTCTGTTTATATTCATGGACCAATCTTGCTTGCCCAGACTTTAGAAATCTTTTAATACTTTCAATTCTTCTTTCCCTTTCATCCCTTTGATCCAGTCAGTCACTTCTGATAACTTCTTTCATTGAAATTTCTCTGTTCTTTTTTTTGTTCCTCCATTTCTATTCACATTTCATTCTATACTAATAAAGATCTAGAAGAGAAATCGAAACTCCCAAACATTAGCTCTCCTTGCCTCCTAGAAACTAGGTCTGACATTTGGATACTAGTTTTCAGGAGCAGAGAAGTTCTCATTAGGTTCACTAATTAGGCTTTCCCCAGGTACTATTACTTGATGCCTAAGGCATTTAATAGGTGATCTAGGTCTTTTTTTCTTTTTAATGAAAATATAACTTCATTAAACAACATACAATCTGGTAAAGTGGTTTGAGGAGTAGCCTCAGGGTCAGAACAATTTGGATTCAAATTTCACTTTGGATGAGTATTGGCTATGTGACTCTGGAAAGTTGTTAAACTTCAGAGCAGTGCTATTGGCACCTTTTTATGCTACAGAATTATTGTAGATATGCATAAGTAGAGGGATTTTCCTCACTGGGAGCTCCCTACACTGGACCTTATTAACTCCTGCAATTTAAAAAATAATATGAACCATTAGGTGAAGAGCACTGACCAAAACTTGTCAAAGTTTTTATATCTTCCTTGGCACTTTACTCAATTCTGCACACATTAAGCACTTAATAAATGTGTGTTGAATGAATAGATGGATAAACATAGAAATAAAAGCAGGAGCAAGATTTGATGGAATAGAAATACCTCTTTACAACAATAGAATGGAGGGTCCTTGAGGGCAGAGACTGTTTCATTCTTTTCTTTGTAGTCCTAGCACCTAGCACGCCTACATAGTAGGCACTTATTAAATCCTCGATGATCGATTGAATATAAGACTTTTCTAATAATTAGAAAAGATAGTCTTTGCTAATGATATCTCTAGTTCTCTTTTTCACATCTTTGGGCAGGGAGAACCCCTGGCTAAAAACCTTGAACCCTGCTAACCTGTTTACAAGTTTCCGATTCTGCATTTCTTCTGGTTTTTTCCCCCTCCAGGTCCCTTGGGACCTTAGAATTTGGCTTGAATAGGTTTCTGTTTTTCCAGGGAAAAGCCCTTGGTGTAGATAGGTTTTTAGCTGTTTCTCGGTTCTTCTCTTCTGCAAAAATGACTTTGGAATTCCCCATCTGGTCAGAGCATAAAAGTCCCTTCCTATTCGCTTGACAGGTAGGTGGTAGAGTAGCCAGCCTTCTAGAATGAAGACAGGAAAGCCTGAGTTCAAATTCTCTCTCAGATGCTTACTAGCTGCATGAGCACGGTATATGGATGGACAGAAGAAATAGAACTGGTTCCCACCCTGGGACTCCTGTTTCCACTAGCACAAATACATATTATCAACCACCTAGGCTCCTAATACTACGGAAGACAATCTCAAAATATTGCAAGAACTTGCAGACAAGGATACAGAAGGAGAGAATCTCAAAGACTGCCACTGGTAAAAGGGCAACCCTAGAGCTGCGACTTTTTCAACCTTTAATCCACACTGCGGCAAAGTAGAATCTTTCTGACTTCCCCAGAACTAAGTGGGCTAGGCTAGTGTATCAGCACCAGTATATCCTCTTCCTTAGCTTCCTTTAATAGGTCTACTCCCAACAGATAATTATAGGGAGTGATTGGAAACAACTGACCCCAGTGGTTGTCAAGATGTTTCTCTACTTGCATCCCAGCATCCTGTGTCTTACTGTGTGTTCATCACCATGGAGGACTCTCAACTCTGACTTCTTTGCTGAACTATCTGAGAAGGGAGCATCTTTTTCATTATGGAAAGGGAAAATAGCTGTTCCTAGAAAACTTTTCCTCAACTTTTCCTTTCCTATTCCTTATGATACTACATAAAGCTTAAGTTTTCATTCTTGCCACTTCTACCTACTGTGATACATAAAAAAGTTTGAGAAATATAATTTCTGGATAATTAATCATTTTATTAATTATGGTTAGTGAACGATTAACAAAAGAATGGTCATTTAACCACCTCTTGCGAACCAAAGACAGATCATGGGGGCCTACTGATGCTTATAATACCCTTGGAAGATCTTAGAAGATCTGATATTCCTGACAGATGGCAATTGACTCTGATTAATGAAAAGAATGAATATTATAATGAGAGGTGGCCCTATTCTAATAAGGAGCTGAAAGACCTGGGTTACTCTTATTCCAGACCACTCCCAGCCTTGTCCAATCTAGACAAAGGATCCCCCCACCAAGCCTGAGCAGAACACAATGGGCTTTCCCAGTTGAGGGGCGGGAGGGGGGGTTCCTGACAAGATTGAGGAGAAAGTTAAGCTAATCTCTTTATCAGCAATATTCTACCAAAGGGGCTGATTTCTGAGCAAGGAAATAGAAAGGAGAAAAACCTTAGTCCTAATTCAATAATTGGTTATAATTAATAATATTAGTATAAATTAATATAAAAGAGAAATAATCATCTCTCTCACCACTACTAGTTCTTCCTTCTACTCCTTTCACATGACAGCTCTTCACATGTATCAAGGTAGTCATGATATTTCCCTTAGTTAACCATCCAGATTGCCTTTAACTGATTTTCACAAGGCATGACCTTGAGATCTTTCACCATCTTGGATGCTTTTCTTTCCATGTTCTCCAGCTTATCAATATCCTTTCTAAAATATGGCTCCCAGAATTGGTGACAGTTCTTTCAGTTATGATCTAACTAAGACAGAGAACAGCGGGACCATCCCCTTCCAAGTCCTAGTCACTATACTCTCAATGCAGCCTAAGATTCCAAGAGTTTTCTTGGCTGCCATGTCATTTTGTGACTCAGATTGGGTTGGTAGTATAGTAAAACTCAGGTAATTTTTAGGACAACTCCGCCCTCACCCCCATCCCTCACCCTCCACATACACATCCTACTTGGGACATTTGTTATTTTTAGCCCACGTATAAGGCCTTACATTTATCCCTGTTAAATTTCATTTTATTTCATTTGGTGCATTGTTCTAGATCTAATCAAGATTTTTTTTTTGTATCCTGACTCATCCATTGTGTTAGCTATGCCCTCTCCCCAGCTTTGTGTCTTTAAATTTAATATACATGCCATATAAATCTTTATCTTTAGAAATATTAACTTCTACAGTGCCAGACAGAGATCCCAAGGGGTGTGTGTGTGCTGCACTGGATATTGTCTTCCAGATATCAAGTCATGAATGACTAGTCTTTGGGTTCAGTAATTCAAGTAGTTCCTAATCCACTTCATTGTGCTGGCACCTAACATACATTTTCCCATTTTATCCACAAAGATGTCATGAGAAACTTTGTCAAATATTTTGCTAAAATCTTTGTAACCTATAATCTATATCATTCTCTTGATTTCAGTCTAATGATTACATCAAAAAGGGGACTAAGGTTAGCTATTCTTGATGAAGCTGTGTTGGCTCTTTTTCTAAATGTTCACTAGTGATTATGTTAACAACACATTCTAGAGCTCTTCCAGGAATGGAATTCAAGCACCCTGGGCAATAATTTGCATGGCCCATTTTCTTCCTTTTCATTGAAAAACCAAAAAACATTTGTACTTCTCAGGCCTGTGCTACCATTTCTTTTCTCTATGTCTGTCAAAGATCACTGAAAGTGGTTCAGCTATCACATCTCCCAGTTCTTTCAGGACCCTCACACAAAGTAGGTACATGAGCAATATAACTTGAGCTCAACAAGAGCAGCCATTTCTCTAAGGACCCGTGTCACCATTTACTTTAAATATTGATTTCACAGAAGTCATTTTTGTTCTGTCCTTTCCAGTGAATCATTCTCTTTGTTAGAAACAAAAACATAACTAAAATTATAAGCAATTTCTTTTTCTCTTTATCATCTCAGCTACCTCAGTAATGATCTCTTCCTTGTACCTCCTTTTTTCCCCGACATAGCTTAAAAAGAAGCTTTTGTTAGCTTTCCTTGCCAGCTTAAACTTATTCTAAGTTTTGTATTTATTCTGTATATGTTTATGTGTACACATAATACATACAGAAAAAATTATTCCCCTGGTAGAATGTAAGCTCCTTGAGAACGGGATTTTATTTTGTCTTTGTATCTCCAGTGCCTAGGCAAAAGCCTGATATACAATAGGCACTCAATAAATGCTTACTAATTGACTATTTATTATTTTTATTATTTTGCAAGGGAATAAGGGTTAAGTTACTTGCCCAGGGTCACACAACTAGTGAGTGTCAAGTGTCTAAGGCCAAGTGTGAACTGAGATCCTCCTGACGACTCCAGAACTAGTGTCCTATCCACTGTACCACCTAGCTGCCCCATTGACATTATTATTATTATTATTAAATAATTATTATTAAACAAATGCACACATTTGCCATTTCCAAAAATGTGTATTTATTTTGTACCACTGGTTCTTTACCACTATGTCTGTTGGGAGCTAGGTGTCATGTTCTGGCCTTGATCTTCTGGAATCATGGTTGGTGACTCCAGAATCTTCATCCAAATTATCTGGTCTGTGCTTCCCGACTTTGGTTTATTTTTTTTAATAAATTAATTTATTTTTCTTGTTTACATCATTCATTTCTACGAGATTTTGAGTTACAAATTTTCTCCCCATCTTTCCCCTACCCAACACCTCAAAACAGCTATCCCACTGTATAACCCCTCCCCCAATCTGCTCTCTCCTATGTCCTCCCCCTTACCCTTCTGACTTTCTGGTAGGGCAGGATGGATCTCCCTACCACAGTGCCTGTGTATCTTAATTCCCAGTTGGATGTAGTTAATAATAATAATATATATGTGCACATATACATAATATACATATAATATATATGTGCATATATATTTTTAACATTTGATTATAGAACTTTAAATTCTAGATTCTTTCCCTTCCTCCCTCTTCACCCACCCCCACTGGAAGGACAAGCAATTAAATACAGGCTGAACATGTGAAATTATGCAGAACCTCTCCAGTTTTGGTTTCTGTTTATGCTCATGCAAGGAACATATTCATTTACTATCCCAATACTTATTCAGTCCCTCCCTCCCTCCTTTTTAACCTATCCTGTTTTAAATAAAGTATACCTGTCAAGAGCCATATTCTCATTTTAGACTAGAATTTTATTTTGTACCTTTTATCAATAAGAACGTTGCATTTTCTTTTGTACCTTTCTAATGAACTTATCATGCAATCATGTGTATTACGTTACTTGAATATGTGTTGCATCTCTATGTGAGCTCCGTGGGGCAGGGACGACATCTTGTCTAAATTATGTATTAAGTTTTAGAAGTGTGTTTTGTAAGAAGAATAACTCACATTTATAAAGGGCTTTAAAGCTACAGAGAACAAAACTGAAGTTTCCGAAAGGTGGGAGACTTACCCATGCAAGGTGACAGCTACCAACAACGTAAATAGTTGAGCTCAGTGTGAGAGCTACTATGAGGCTTTGCTTTCTATTTAAATGGCTATTAAATAGCCTGCATTTACATAGCACTTTAATTTGCAAAGGACTTTGCATACTTTTCTCTCAATATAAATCACTGTAGAGTGAGACAATATGCTAGAGGGGAACTGTCCTAGAAAAAGGAAACTCCAGTGTCTTTTAGTTTAGATTCCCTCTTTATAAAGGTGGGAGCAAAGGGTTTCCGTGAGCCGTCTAATGTCAGTACAGTGGCAAAGCAGCAACTTTCAGTTTGGAAAAGTTAGAGAGTTTCTGCTGCATAATTCTAGCTACTTGAACTTGTCTTTATTAGGTCATCATCACCACCGTGAGCCAATTAAGTCCCTTTTTTCCTTTCATGATATTTTGAAGGTAAGGTTCTAATAGCAGAATTAATAGGTGTAGTAAGTTTTGTTATTCTTCTTATCCATTTTGATGTTGGTCTCCAATGGTCTCCAAAAAGTTTATAGCAGTGCACAGTCAAAAGGAGCGAATTCACGGGTGGGCAAGCTGGGGCCTCTAGGTCCTCAAGCATGGCCTTTTGACTAAATCTAAACTTCATAGAACAAATCCAAGGAGATTAGGTCAAAGGGCCACACTTTTTTTTTTTTTTTGCTTTTTGGAGGGGCAATTGGGGGTTAAGTGACTTGCCCAAAGTCACCCGGCTAGTTTTGTGTTAAGTGTCTGAGGTCTGATTTGAACTCGGGTCCTTCTGACTCCAGGGCCGGTACTCTGCTCACTGCGTCACCTAGCAGCCCCTCAAAGGGCCATACTTGAGGACCTAGAGGGCTCCTCAAGGCCACAGGTTCCCCACTTCTGAGCAAACTCCCTGAAGGTAAAGCAGTAACAGGAAATACCGCCCCCAATAATCACTCCACTGAAGTTCTTTTTCATAGTAGAAATAAGCGTTCCTATATCTGAGCTATTCTCTGCTTTTACTCTTTGTGCTTTCAAGGTGTTCTTATTGTGGCAAAGATTTCTGGACATATATTAATCTTTTGAGTCAGACTTTATTACTTAGAGAGACATCTCCAATCTAAATGATATTTGTTTTCCAAGTGCCCTAAAAGCACTGATTAGCAAGTTAATATTACTCCCGCTTTAATTCTTGAAAATAGAACTATATTATGGAAGTGATTTTTGCTAGTCCCACAATAAGAAAAAAGCAAGACAGAAACAAAGAAGGAGCATAGTGTTCTATAGAAAAACCCTGCAGTACTGAAAGACTATTAGGAAGGAGACTGAGATTCTAGTCTCCCTCTCCCCTTTGCTTTTTACTAGCTGTATGAAATTTGACAAGTTGCTTTAATCTCTCTGGGACTCAGTTGCCTCAGCTATATAATGGAGATAATATTATGTGTCCTGCTTGAAGGAAAGAGACTGACCCAGAGGACCTCAGGGCTTTGTGCCTTTTAGGTGCTTTGTACCTACTAGGTGTGATTTCTTCAGTGCAAAAAGTTTGGCCATGGATACAGATTGCAAACCACCTATTATTTAAATCCTAGAGAATTGTTTCTCTAAGGTTAAGTGATTTAGCCATTGCTGTACTGCAAGTGAGAGTTAGAGGTAGGATTTGAATCCAATTGGTCCTGATTCCAAATCTAACCCTTTACTCACTATATATATAATTTCACATGTCAAAATGTTAAAAAAAAATAGAATGAAATATGGAAAGCAAGGAAATATGATGAAAAATGCAAGCAGTAAAACTGGACTAAAAGTATACATGCATTTGTGTGTTTGTATATAAACACATACACATATATATGTTAGAGGGATGTTTCATGCCCCCAATTCTAATTAATGTAAATTACATGATATTCTATCTATACCCTGATGCCTTTATCAGATGAGACCATTTATTTGAATTCAGAATCAAATAAATATGTAAACTAGGTGTGAACAATCCCCAGAAATCTCTATTGAACTAATTAAAAGCATAAACTAGGTTTGTCAAAATCCTCAATCAGTTTGGAAAGAATTAAATGCTTCAAGCAGTTGGATGAGATGAAATGATGTTATACAGTGTGTTAGAATTAGTTGAAGAGAATCAGTTTTGCCTATAGGGTAAATTAGCCAGTTCATAAACCAGCATTCCAAGAGCAAGCCAGCTTAATGGTGAGGCCATTCTGTTGGGGTGCTTGGGTGCTTGTGCTTGGACCCCAATTCCAAGATCACATTTTTCTCTAACTTCAAAACGCTATCCCTGACAGTTTTCTCCCCAGCCCAAGGACACTATGTTTAGCAATAACTCATGAATGGACCCCAGTAAGACAAGCTACCCTTTCCTGCAACTACTCATGAGTGAGTCCCAGTGAAAGAAATTATTTTTCCCCAACGCAAGAACAAGCTTACCTCTGAAGAAATTCTCTTGTAAAACCAGAACTGTCTTGTAACCAGAGAATTACTGTGTATTGATTCCCAAAGTTATCATATTCAATCCAGAGGTCAAGCTCTAGACATTAACTCTCAAAACTTTCTTGCTACAGAGTAACAGACCCCAAACACACCCCTAAGAAGCCTCTTCCTCTGGTTTCCAGTAGTGGATGATGCCTGTGACCAAGATTGTAAATTATCACCTAATTAGTATATCTGTCAGATAATCCACTACTCTTCCTATATAAGCTTTAGCATCATTCCTGTTAAGTTGCAAGTTCCTTAAGGAATGCAAGTTCTCTAAGGAGCTCTGCCCACCATATTAGCATTAAAATACATCTTTGCCACCTTGACTTAAAGAATGCTTGAGTCTGTGAATTCATTCCAGATCACCCTCTCCTACACTTCAGTCCTTGACAGTCCTGAACCTTTCAAACTCTTCTGAAACTGCATCAATTCCAGTTAAACCCTTGAGAGGGAATGCTTTTGGAGTGGTCATGGGGGTAAAGAGGAGAGAGCCTCTGTTTCCCACCACCCTCCCCCCAACTAAAGGAAAACCTTGTAACCTTCAAAGGGGTGGAAGATGTGGAGTACAACAGTAGCAGTATTCAAGTAGAGGCGACCTGGGTTGTAGATACACCAAGAAAAGACAGCTTCAGGACTCCACAAAGATGTTGACTAACAGAGCCCAGAAAGCCCAGCAGAGCCCCCAATTAAAATGGGGGAACTTCATGATGACTCTAGGAAGAGAGAAAAGGACTTCTGACTAATTAGGAATCACGTTACCCCTTTGCCACATGTATACTCTAAGGTTGAGACCATCTTCCCTTGAACTCAGCAGGTACTTTGGGGAGAATATATTCTAGACTTTTTTGGGGGGTGATGCTGCTGCACTTCCTTCAGTGTTCCTACACCTTCTCAGTGTATAGGCTATTCAAGGAGGACTATCCCTTTTCAGGACTACTCATCTACTTTGGGTGTCCACCTGGCACTCAGCTCTCACCAATGGCTGCAAGAAGCTGTAGTATGCACAGAGGCCAAAACCCAATCTTGGCAGATAGGCTAAACCAAGTTGAGGATAACCAACAGGCCACAAACCCATTGATGATTTAGTGGGGTGTCTATCCCACACCTATAAAGACTCCTCTGCTTCTCCACCACCACCCTGGCAGAAAGGGTAGATGAGAATCATTTGTTCCAATGGCCATGAAGGAGGCTGAAGCAGGTGCTCTGGAGTAGTTAGAGATAGATCAGATGTCAAAGATGCCAAAGTTATCCACTGAATCCTGGGTGATCTCCAGTCCTCTAGACTTTTATCCTGCCACTGGACTTTGATGACTCTGGGAGAATGAAACTGAAGATTTTGTAGGACTCTACCTCACTTTAAATCCAATTTACCCAGAAGATATCACCCTGTGATATTACTGGTCCCTTCTAGCCAAGAACATCTCAGCAAACATCCCTTTGTAAGAACTAATTGATGTTAACTAGTCAAATGATATTGGTTGATTGATACTTTAAACACAACATTATAAACTATTCACTTCTAATCTAATCTAATCACACTGCTAACTTGATTGATGTCACCTCCCTTGGCTTTTCCTGCTTCCTTTTATGTGTTACCTTCCCTCTCCCCCATTAGATTGTAAGCTCCTTGAGGGCAGGGACTGTTGGTCTTTTATTATTATTATTATTAATTTTTATTTTTATTTTGCTTTTTGGAGGGGAGAGGGTAGGGCAATTGGGGTTAAGTGACTTACCCAAGGTCACACCGCTAGTGTTAAGTGTCTGATGTTGAATTTGAACTCAGGTCTACCTGACTCCAGGGCTGGTGCTCTCTTCACTGCGCCACCTAGCCATCCCCACTCTTTTATTATTATTATTATCATTATATCTCCCAGCCCTTAGTAAAGTGCCTGGTTCTAAGTGCTTAATAAATATTTATTGGATTATATTAGATATGGGGGGCTCATAAGCAATAATATCAGCCTCAGGATTACTAGAACTCTGGAAGAAGTAGTTAGCCACCTTCTGGGTCTCTGGACTCTGGGCAGCCCTTTGAATATATTTCTTTATATTATATTGGAATAGGAGTTAAGTGGAATAGGAGTTAAGGTCAGTGATCCCAGAAGGAGTGCTACGCATATAACAAAGACAAAAACTTCAGACAGATTATGAAGGGAAAACAGAGCAAACATAAAAATATTTTTTTGGCCTACTTTGACTTTGGATGGATTGTATTTTATGTATGATGTTCCTTATTTTTTCCATATTTATTTGATCATTTTTATTGATGGTGATTCGCCTTATAATAAATTTCTTCTTAAAAATGAAGTCAATCTATTTCAAGAATTCCTCCTTTCAAAACTGACATTTAAAAATGCACTTTAATATTTCAAAAGCCATGGGATAGAAAGGGCATTTTCTCCCCCGTTTTGTTAATGAGCACCATGGAATTTAATTTTGTTTCAACTAACCACCTTCTAGCTATTAGAATGTTAATCTGTTTAAACCCATTCAGCTTCATTGGTTTGTAAGTCAATCACCTGGGACTCGTATATCAAAAAGACTCCAGCTAATATAGTTTCCAGAGTCTATGCATACATACATACATGTATACATATATATACACACATATATATACATATATGCGTGTATATAATATTATATGTACATATATTCACATTTTCTATCTATCTATCTTTTACCTATCTATCTACCTATCTATCTGTCTAATGGTGGGGGGGGGAATATTCTCACAATGCAGGATAATCACATAAACCCAAGTTATTTTTTAGGTGACAGTTTCATGTCAGTTTCTATAAATAAGCAAAAACCTGACTCATCTTTGTCTAAGTTAGTGTGTAAGAGGAGTGGGGTTAGAATGAGATGATGCAAAGTAGATACAAGACACCTTGGCTCTGCACAATATATTTAATATGACCTTCAATGATTAGAGTAATTTTCACATTATTTATGGATGCTTCATTGCATTGCTCCTGGTTGTTTAGAACATTGTCACTATGATTGGGCCTGGTTGCCATTTGTGCTGTGCTGGGTCAGGAACCATCTGATGTGGGGAGGAGGTGCAAATGTAGAGTCAGGAACATAAAATTTGGATAAATTTAGACTAATGATGAAGGCAAATGACAACAAAAAAGGTCTTTTTTCAAAAAATTGGCTTAATATAAAGAAATATATTCAAGCAGCTGCCCACAAGTATGACAGGCTACCTTGGGATTTCCATATCTGTAGTAGATAAGTGGAGAGGCTGGATGGTCCTGTTAGGAATAATATAGAGAAAATTACCATTCAGGTAAGAGTTGGTCAAGACTGCCCCTGAGGTCCCTTCCAATGCCACTCTCTGAATCACTAAGGTACCAGTCTGGCCTTCTTCCAAACTGCTCTTAATATTTTATCCCTTCTACATCATGACTTTGCCTATCATGATTTTGATACGTCGTAGGTTGGCATAAGAAATTAAATGGGAATTTGGGGGGAGTTTTGTGGAAGCTGCAGATGACAGAAAAAAGTTTAGAAATTCAGAAATGCATAAAATATATGCATAATATTGTATAATATCATATTTTATTTTTAATACTATAATAATTCAGACTTCTCTAGTATGAAGGGAGGGTCAAAAATTTTATGCAGATTTTCCAGATTTTTCTTCTTCTAATTCTAATCCAGACATCAGAGGTAGAATCAGGAGCAAGACTCCATGCATTTGTCCTACTTCGTCTAAGTCTAAATGTTTTGAAAGATGAAGGAATCCTGGGGAATTAGCATTATTTTGTTCACCTTGTGAGGCTAAAAAGCAAGAAACGAATGTAGGAGCTCTCTTAGGAGAGGAAAGACAAGAGAAGTTTTTTTAGTTGAGAAAAGATTCTACATGATTTTCAGATGTGACTATTTTGGGATTAAGGTTGATCTTTAGGCAGGTTGGGACCAGAAAAGTTAGTCTAGGGATTTTAACTAAGCAAGTGGTTTTAGTGTTTTTGTTCCCATCTGAGACGCCAATAAGTAGAAACAGAAGCAAAAACAAAAATAAAACTGTGGTTCATATCTTCTTTGTGACCCATAGGCATCAGCACGAACTTGGAAGCATTTTGAGTCTGTGGTGTCGAGCCAGCAAATCTAATTGTGAAAATAATTATTTACAGGTAGTACCACGGGCCTTGCCTCGATAGTAACAAAGCAGATATGCTGAAGTCATTGCATGAGTGTGAGAATAATATATTTGGAGGACCTGGAGATTCAGGGGGATAGTAAATCGCCAGCACCATCACGACAACACAGACACAGGGAATGGATCAGGAGAGGCAAAGATGCCTGAAGTACTTTCTACCATGTCTGTAATAAGTTACTCTGTAAATTAAATCTGGCTTCTTTACCTTCTCTGTCAATCTTTGTGGATGAAAAAGGGAACACTCTAAGTTCAAAGAATAATAATAAATAGCACTTATAAGGTTTGCAAAGCTCTCTACAAATATTTCATTTGATCCTCATAATAACCTGGGAGGTGGGTATCATTCTTACCCCCTTTTACAGATGAAGAGACTGAGGCAAACAGAGGTTAGTGACTTGCCCAGGGTCACACAGCTAGTAAGTGTCTGAAACTGGATTTGAATTCAAGTCTTTCTGATTCCAAGTCCAGCACTCTTATCTCCTGTTCTACTAAATTTGCCTATTCCTCCCAAGAACAAAAGTTTTACGCCAAAGGAGACTAAGACATGAATGAAGATGGGCCTGTATATTGTTCCAGACATGGAAATGGTAAAACACGGAGTTTTGGAATAAGAACTTTAGGGCCTTTGATTCAAGACAAGACCCTTAATAGAAATAATAGAGGCTTTTATATTTCTTAGTTCCTCAATGACCCCAGGAAGACCACATGGTATAAGCCAAGTTCCCTGAGAATCTTCAATCAATAGGACTCAGTATTCTGAAGATAAGCACTGTAAGCAATGACAAATCACTAGCCATTCATTTGTAAGGATGATTCCACAAATAAGATGGTTCCAAGACCAAGATTTGAATGGCTGAGAGATAGCATGTTACCATAGCTCAAAAGAGATATTGTCAATTGTCCTCACCTTTAGCTAGTAAATATTTTTTTTTGTTTTATTGTTTTTTAGCATGACAAGTAAAAAGCAAATTTCATCCTTGGTGATTATGATCCTTATGGCCAAGTTATCCTCATACATAAAGTGATTTTTTATTCAAGGCAAACAAATGCTATGTGTATTTATTTTGGCTCTGTATTTTGGAGAGAAGTTTATAAACCAGGCTAAACTCCACTTCCTTTTAAAGTTCGTGAAATTTGAATTTAGCAAAAAATTCCAAAGAGTAAGAAAAAGGCAAGGGGGAAAGATCTAAAGAAATCAGTTTGGGAGGTAAAGCCAAGATGGAGGAGTAAAAGCAGGAACTTGCTTGAGCCCATCCCCCAATTACCTGCAATACCTGTTAAAAATGACTCTAGACAAATTTTAGAGTTACAGAACCCACAAAATGACAGAGTGAAAGAAATCTCCTGCTGAAGACAGGCTGGCAGGCCAACAGGAAGGGCCTATAGCACCAGGCTGGGTCTGAAGCGCAGTCTCACATGGGTCATGCTGGCACAGACCAGAGCAGGCCTCTGAGGACTGAGTCACTGGCAGCTATGGAAGTCTCCAGACTTCTTAATGCACAAATGTCAAAGAGAAAGTAAAAGTTCAATGAGGAAATTCTGTTGGACCTGGGTGAGAGAAGAGCATGGTCTGGCCCCTGGCCCCGGGATGGCAGAGGTGGTAGCAGCTGTGGTGGTGGCAGCAGCAACAGCAGCAGTGGCTGCTTCTGGAGCTCTAGGCCCACAGAGAGTGGGGAGACCAAGAGGTTCATTGGACAGCAACTGCAGAAATCTCTCTGCTGGCGCTGAGGCTGGATTTTCTTGCTTTGCCCTGCTTGGATCTGGATCTCAGTCTTGCATGGTGGTCCTGGGGTGAGGAGCAGCACTGGCATGGCAGGGCTTGTGGCAGCTGTGGAGAGGCAGGCCTCACAGTTCTGAGGCAGGTGCATAGAAGGAGCTCTGACAACAGCTGTGTGAAACCCCAGCAATTTGGAACAGCACTCTCCACTCTGGAAGCAGAGTTCTACCATGGCAAAGAGCTCAAAAGTCAGTGGCTGGAAAAATGAGCAAACAGAGGAAAAGAAATCAGACAATAAAATCCTTTTTTGGTGACAAAGAAGATCAAAACATAGAACTAGAAGAAGACAACGAAGTCAAAGCTCCTGCATCAAAAGCCTCCAAGAAAAGTATGAATTGGTTGCAGGCCATGGAGGAGTTAAAAAAGGAGTTTGAAAATCAAGTAAGAGAAGCAAAGGAAAAATTGGGAAGAGAAATGAGAATGACTCAAGAAAATCATGAAAAGAAATCAGTTTGGCTCTCTCATGAGATACTATTCTAAAAATTTATATATGACAGGTGAGAAGGAGGATACCATAACTAAGGATGGATACAAAAACTAGTAAGAATGATGTCAGGAAGGCTAAAATTCAGAATGCATTGAGTCATATAAAAAAAAACCTGGTGAAAAGTTCAGAACAATAAAAAGGATATTTTTAAAGAAAGCTGTTTGAAACAAGAAAAATGTGTGAGGAAGTAAGTCATACTTCTTGGGGAAGATGGTGTAATGTTCACAGACTAGAGAAGGCGGAATTATTCATCTCTTAGTTGGCTTGTCTTCTCTAAGACAGTGGTTCTCAACCTTCCTAATGCTGTGACCTTTTAATACGCGTATGTGGGTGTATCTGCATGTGGACAGACCCATCTGGAGATGGATAGAAGAGGTTCCTAAGACCATCGGAAATATGTGTTTTCTGATGGTCTTAGGCAACCCCTGTGACACCTGTGAAAGGGTCGTTCAACCCCAAAGGGGTCGCGACCCGCAGGTTGAGAACTGCTGTCTTAGATCCTAGATCATAGAATTTATAGTTAGAGGGGACCTTAAAATCATCTAGTCAAACAGGAGATATACACAAACATAAAGACAAGGGTCAGGAGTAGAATATGTTTGGGAAAGTATATATCTATGTGTGTATGTATATATACATACACATATATGTGTGTGTATTTATAGCCATAGAGAAACATATCTAAACTTTATTGCAGCCTTCTGGGGAGGGGAAGGAAAAAAAGAACAAAGTAAAAAAGTGCCCAGCAGAGAACAAAAGAAAACTCACAAAGAAGCAAAGAAAAGATGGACAATTCTCAACACAAGGAAGGGGAAAAACTTCATTTAGTTATACAAACATGGTCATATTTTCCATTATGCACCAGACTCTTACCCAGGCCTGCCTGACTCCCAGTTTTAACAGGGAAATACCTTCAAACAAGTTTTTGGTGACCTATATGATACACCAGCTAAAGTAATCCCTTCTTTACCCATGTCAAATAGGCTTCCGTACTTTGCTAAGAGCAGAAGGGAGCCTTGCCTTGCCTTTCTGCCGCCATTCCATCTATTGAGATTTGCCCTTCTTTATCATGCTAACAGGTACTAGGTCAACCTGTTCAACATTTTCATTGGTTCCTTAGATTAAGACACAGAAGGCATGCTTATCACATTTACAGATAGTATAAGGCTAGGAGAAATCACTACAATGATGGATGACAGAAAGAAGATTCAAAATGACCTCAATAGACTGGAATGCTGGATTGAAACCAGAAAGACTAAACTTAATGGGAGTAATTCTTACATCCTATACATAGATTTAATAAAAAAATCAATTATCCTAGTATAGACTGGGAAATACCTTGGTGGAGAGATAGAGAACAAAGTTAGGTATAAAATGGGTAAGACCTGAACGAAAGCAGGAAATTGGGGGAAAAATTTTTTATAGATGGTTTCTGAGATAAAGGTCTCATATCTCAAATATATAAAGAACTTTGTCAAATCTATAAAAATACAAGTCATTCCCCAATTGATAAATGGTCAAAGGATATGAACAAGAGAGTTTTCCAGTGAAGAAATCAAAACAGTTCATTGTCATAGGAAATGCCTTGTTCGGAAGTAGTTTTTATGAGAAATATTTAAGGGTTTTGATTTGCAACAAAGTTAATATGATTCAACATTGTCTGTTAGAGCTGTCGAAAAGGCTAATATACATTTAAGCTTCACTAAGTATTGTGCCCAAACCACAGAAGTCAGGGTTCCATAGAAATCTATTCTGATTAGATCATACCTGGAGTATTGCTTTCACTTCTGGGCATCACATTTTGAAAGAGACACTACTAGTAAATTGAATTCAACCAGAGGAGGGCAGTCAATGAAGGGGTCTGGAAAAAATGTCATATGAACAGAAATGGTTGAAAGTACTATGGATATTCAGCCAAGAGAGGGGAAAATTAAGGGGAGAAATGAAAGCTGTCTTCAAATACTGACTGTCATGTAGGAGAAAAAAAACCAGTGCATACACACACACACACACACACATCTATCTATCTATCAATCATCTATCTATCATCTATCTTTCTGTCTACTTATCTATCTATCTATCTATCTATCTATCTATCTATCTATCTATCTACCTATCTAGGAGAAATAAGTAGAAGTCGTAGGGTAGCACATTCAGTACTCTATTAGCTGAAGAAACTGAGGCAAGTAAAGGTTAAATGACTTGCCCAGGGTCACTCAGCTAGTGGGTATCTAAGGCCAGATTTGAACTCAGGTCTTGTAGAATCCAGTTTTAGTGCTCTAGCCACTTTGCCAACTAGCTTCTTGTCTCCTCTTGGGGACCATGTATTTCTCACCTTGTCCCTAGTGCTGAGCACAATACCTAGCACATCAATAGTACTGAATAAATGCTTGTTGACTGACTGAGTATACTATTGGGAAATGTGCAATACGATGAAGTTTCTGACCTTACAGTCTACTTACAGAAAAGGGAACTTGCAGCCTGGAGGTCACACGTGGCCCTCTAGAGCCTCAAGTGCGGCCCTTTGACTGAATCCAAATTTCCCTGAACAAATCCATCTGCATAAAATTTGGATTCAGTCACAGAGCTGCACTTGAGGATCTAGAGGGCCACATGTGACCTAGAGGCCACAGGCTCCCCACCCCTGATCTACACACTGGAAAAATAAACCAAAGACAAATAAAATGACTTAATAATTCTAATCTATTCCACTACGGCTTCTCTCATGGTAGGACTTTCTCCACCTGCTGAGCAATCATTAAACAACCACCTGGAAACTCAAATTCTCTGGGTTGTCAGGTCTGAGCTCTCCACTCTCTCCCCAATACCTAGTCCTTCTGGATCCAGATAATAACCCTAATATATTAACCCTATACATGGCCACACTATATAAGCCTATTGGGCTTCCTGATTTGGGGCACCTTATTACATCTGGGTTGCCAATGAACCTCTCCTACTTCCATTTTCCCCATGCCCTTTCTTATTGTGAGTATTTTCCCTCAGTAAAGCGTGCTTGCTTCCCTTTCTTTCTGCAAGTTCCCATCGAGTGCTGTATTCTGTGTCATCTCAGCCATGCTATTTTTTCTCCTCAGAAGCATCAGCTGTGGACCATGGTTGGGACTAACCTCGCAAGATATGTCTTAGAGAACACAAATGGCAAACAATGGATCTAGAGATAAGACATTATCTAGAGATAAGACCTTTCCCCATTGTCCCCAAAGCCAGGGCTGTGACTAGGAAACTTTCCCAACCTTGCACTCCTGAGGCTCTTTCCCTTAGCAACGTAAGACACTGCCACCTTTCTTCATGCCTCATTCCCATACCTTAGAATCCAGAACCTCAAACTAAATTAAGACACATCCAAACCAGAATAAACCTGGCCATCATTCCCCTCTATGTTTAATCTCCCCCTTTAAGAATACAAGTTACTAGAGGTCAGGGACTATCTTTGCTTCTGTTTTCACAGCCATAGCACTCACCACAGTGTTTAACAAACGCTTTATCATTTATTCATTCAAAGAGTAAACTATAAAAGAGTGTACTGTCCTATAGTACACATTGTCTGTGTCACTTATTTTTGGCATTTAAGCATATATCACAAAACCTCAATATTATCAGAGGATGGGTTTAAGGAGTAGGGAAATCTGAGGAATTTATAAAAATACTTTGATATTCTGATAGATCTATGGCTTTGTCCATCTATCTACTTGTATAATATATGTTTACTATATCTAATATATACTATGTGCGTGTATCTTTTATACTTCTTTTCCTGCACACTTCTTATTAACGTTCTGCCGACCACTCATATCCCCCATACTCTCTTTAGTTGAGTACTATGCTTTAGTTGACCTAAGAGTGATCTCTCAGAGTGCCATCTCTTCTCCCCAGAAGAATATTTAATCTGCCTTTGCTTCAGACAGAAACTTGACATTTAAACCACTACACAATTTCTCAAAGATAAGCTAACCTATTCTTTTTATCCTTTTCGATTCTGGGTCCAGTTCACTGTCTGTCTGCAGTGTCCATCCAAGATCAGGTACTGAAGGACAGCTCTATAGGCTGTCTATCCAACTGCCTTTCAAACTCAAGAGGAGGTATTCTACATCAGAAATAACCGTTCATCTGAAAATGCTGTCCCCATGGTCAACGAGTAGATTGGAGAAACACATTTCTCTTCTCTCCCATTTCTTTTTCCCCTATTTTTTTTCCTTTTCCTAATTCCTTTTTCTCTTCCTCCTCCCAGTACCAGAAGGGTAGGGTTTGCTTAGGGACACACTGAGTTGAATTATAGAATCTAGACTGAACTTGTCTAAACTGGGGAGCCTGAGTCAAAAGAGGCTGTAGCAGGAAGCCTTTCAAACAGACCTTGATATCTTAACTAGAGCATGGGAAACCTTAACTCAGAATGTGTGCCAAAGGTAGAGCACAGGTGATGATATTCAGTGACAAAGCCACTGCTACCAGTGCCATGAGCAAAACTGCAATACGGGCAATGTTTATCTTTGGCATCTTTCCACCTCCTTTTCTGAACCCTTGGCTTCCTTTGCCTTGTTTCCCAAGTTCTCTTTGCCTTCATGCTGTCAAGTTTCCAACTTCACATAAACTTAAATGTCTTAATCCAACAGTGCTCTTTCTTCTACTCTATCCCAATCAAAATTTTCACATTCTGAGAATTATCTCAGCCCAAGTGCTGATCTTGACAGCTAAGTAGTACAATTTATAAAGGACTAGACCTGAAGCAGGAGTTTAACTCCCACTCCTAGTTGTATGACCCTGGGTAAGTAATTTAATTTCTGTCTGCCTCAGTTTCCTTAGCTGTAAAATGGAGATGATAGCACCTACCTCCCAGTGTTGTTGTAAGGTTAAAAATGAGATGATATTTAACCTTAAAAGCTATGTAAACACTAGATTTTCTTATAATCTGATTATTTTATTAGAGCAATTCAAACTATAGTGTGAAATGTCAAGGTTCCCCCACCCTTTGGGATTCTAAGAACTCTCTGCCAGGAGGAATAATACCTGGCCCAATTGGCCCTTCTGTCAGTGCCACAGCTGTGACATTGCTTGCCAAGTCTGATTCAGAGGACTTTGGGGACTGTGGAAGAGTCAGAAACACTGTATTAACAGAGCTAGAATTTACAGGAGTATTTATGGCCCTTTTAGGGCTAACTAGACTTTCCAAGGAGACCACTCAATCCAAGTCATATCTTATCTACATTAGTCTCCTGAGAGAGATAGAGCTATGGGTCCCATTGTCAGTCCAGGCTCTGTCTCACCAATCTTGGCTTTCTTAGATGCTGAGTCAGATTATTAAGCATATCCATCCCTCTCTTATCTCTCCTCTACTGCTTACATTGACATCTCAACACAGGAAGAAGAGGAGATTATTAAATTACTCATAACATTTTCTAGGAAAGCTGGTGGCTCCTGTTGTACGGGACACAGTGCGACTGAATGGGGAACTAGATGATGCCTGGAACTCTTTTCCGTACCTTAGTCATTTTGAATGAGATGGTAGGCAGTGATCTCAGAAATTTTCATCTTCCTTATGGTATAGAAATATATGAAACTCAACTGGGAAGCAAAAGGGGATGAGAATAAAGATTAAGATGTACAACAAATAGCCTCTAGGAAAACAAACTTCCCGATTTTAAAGGGGAGATTAAAAAGAGAAAAAAAGAAAAGAACTAACAGGTAAGGGATGCCTATTAATGAGAGAATGACTGAACAGGGTATGCAAAGTGTTGTGGTAGGTGAATGGCATGTGAATGTAGGGGAATATTATTGTCACATTAGACATAACAAAAGAGAAGACTTCAGAGAATAACGGGTAGTATGAACCGATATGCAGTGAACTGTTCAACAGAACCAGTTAGGTGGCACAGGGGATAGAGTGCCAGGCCTGGAGTGAGGAAGATGAATTTCCCTCAGTTCCAGTCTGGTCTCAGATACTTGCTAGCTGTGTGACCCTGAGCAAGTCACTTAAGCCTGTTTGTCTCAGAGTCCTCATCTGTAAAATGAACTGGAGAAGGAAATGGCAAAGCACCCCAGTATTTCCACCAAGAAAACCCCAAATGGGCTCATAAAGAGTCAGACATGACTGAAAAGTGATTGAACTGAAAGAAAATAATTTATATAAGGATAGCAATGTCATAAAGAAAAACAACTTTGAAAGACATGAAAACTTTGATGAAGTCAATGACCAGACACATCTCTGAAAGACCTATGAGGAAGCATGTTACCTACCCCCCAACAGAGAAGTAATGAACCCAGGGTACAGAAAGAGGCATTCATTTTTGGACACAGCTACTACAGATTCATTTTACTTGTCTGTGCCTACTCAAGACAGCTAGGTGGTACAGTGGATAGAGCGCTGGTTCTAGACTTAGAAAAACCTGAATTCAAATCCAGCCTCAGACATTTACCAGCTGTGTAACCCTGGGCAAACCATTTAACCTTAGTCTCCTCATCTGTAAAATGGGGATAATAATAACATCTATCTCCCAGGGTTGTTATTAAGATCAAATGAGATGATAATTGTGAAGCCCTTAGCACAGTGTCTGGCACACAATAAACACTGTATAAATGTTAGCTATTATCATATAGTTTTTTCTCTTGGTTTTTAATTGGGAAGCAGTTCTTTTTTGGGTGGACATTTAGCAATAAGGAAGCAAAAAGAAAGAGGGCTATTGAAACATTTTAAAATGTACAAAAGAGAACGGAAGAAAGTTCAAAAGAAAGCAGAGATAAGTAGGATGATTTGGGGTTTTTAAAAATATAGTTTATCACCCCCAATTACATGTTAAAATAATTTTTTTAACATTTGTATTTTTAAAAAAAAATTTAAGTTCCAAATTCTCTGCCTCTCTTCCTCCTTCCTCTCCACCCTCCCTAAGACGGTAAGCAATCAGATATAGGTTATACATATGCAATCATGTAAAACATTCCCGTATTAGTCATTTTGTACAAGAAGACTCGAAGGAAAGAAAAAGCAAGTGAAACATAGCATGCTTCAGTCTGTATTCAACCAGTGTCAGTTCTTTCCCTGGAAGAGGATAGTATGCTTCATCATTAGTCTGTTGGGATTGTCTTGGATCATTATATTGCTGAGAATAGCTAAGTCATTCACAGTTGCCCATCCTAAAATATTGCTGTTGCTGTGTACAACCTTCTCCCAGTATTGGTATTAGTTGCGTAAATCTTTCCAGGTTTTTCTGAAATCACCCTTCTTCCATCACAATCATAAACCACAGCTTGTTTAACCATTCTGCAATTGATGGGCATGCCTTCAATTTCTAGTTCTTAGCCACCACAAAAAGAGCTGCTATAAATATTTTTGTACAAATATATCTTCTCCCCTTTTTTTGCTGTCTTTGGGATAGAGACCTAGCTGTGATATATGCAGGACAATTGTGAAAATAACATGAGAAATATAATTTATACTTAAAAAAAAAGAAAATCAAGCAGTACAAAACAGAGATTCACAGTTTTATACCAAATCCTCTTTTTGCATTCAGCTGTGTGTATTTAAATATATATTTTTTCATGATCAAGTTCAGAATAAAAGCAATTTTAAAGAATAGATTCTATATAAACAACAAATATAGGAAATTGAAGGCCAACGATTCTTCTTCATATGGGCCCTCTTTTGGGGATGTCTTCCATTTCTATGGGTTCAGTTACTGGCACAAAGTAGGTGACTCCCAAATCCTCTCCTAATATCTCACCTGCATTCTAGTGCTCACATCTAATTGCATCTCCATTTGAATACCTCTCCAGTACTTCAAACTCAACTACTTAAATAGAATCCAGGAGAATGGTAGAATGGATGTGATGTGGTTACCCATAACTCTTTGGGGTTGCTCTGTAGACCCCAAAATACCAACATACCGGGTCCTGCTGAATGAATTTGACTGAAGTCTTCTCAGTCAAGGAAAAGCAAAGTTTATTGAAAGTTCATTAAAAGTTCACCATATTGGGGAGACTCTTAAGGAGCCTGGGTATCTGTGATGCTTGCATTGGGCAAGCTGGCTGGAGCAAGTCTGTGCTAGGTCATTCTATGGTGCTCTCACACCACATGGAGGGAAGATGGGATTCTATATACAGAAAGGTTGTGGGAGGAATCCAGGCATGGTCCAGAGAAGGAGCTTGGGGAGGGTCCCCAAAAGGAGCCAGATGAGGTCAGACTCTAACAATGAGTGATCTAGGGTGGGAAGTTGCTGGAGCCACCTGAACAGATAATGGTGGGCTAGGCCAGTTTAAGGGTAGGACAGGAGGATCAAGGGTGGGAAACTGCTGGACAAAGTAGTGCTAAAGATTTGGACAGAGCCACAATTTAAGGCCCATGGCCTCAGGCAAATGTCTTACCTGGGAAGATTCAAGGAGAGCTCAAAGGGCTCCCAGAGCCTGCACCTCATCAGATGGACTGCTTCAACTTAAGTCAGGAAGACTTAGAGCATCTGACATTTAATAAGTGTGTACTTGGACAAGTCACTTAACAAAGGGAGAGAAAGATTTCTAGAAATGAGGAGTTGAGAGGTATCCCTTTGCCACATGTTCTCCGACCAAGTTTCTCGCTACCTTTTTATTTTAATTTGTCGCTACTCTCCTTTATAGACTCTGTGTGTCTTTGTGGGAGAGGGTGCCCTTGATTTTGTTTTGGTAGGGGAGGAGAATATTTTTGCAACTATTTTTCTTGCTATACTTTCTTAACAAATCCTTTTTCTAAAAGCAACTACAGTTATTTTCAATGGCGAGAACATGATGATAGATACTCAGGATCAACAGTACTAGAAACCCAGGCCCTTAGGGTTACCCTGAGACCTTGAAAAGAGTAAATAGTCAACCTACCTTCTGTGGATCCCAAACTGCAGTAGTGGGTGCACATTGGAGTAGACCCACAGGGGGTGCTGTATGTACATAAGTATCTAAATCAGCTGGTTTTTGAGCTGGTCACTTTCAAGAGTGGTGTCAAACTCAAGTAGAAACCGAGGCTATTGGACCATAAATGAGGATCCCTGTCCCTGTATATTGACTTAGAAAATGACACATTTACATTATCAATGTTCTATCATGTTTTTATTTTATTTATAATTTATTTATATGCATATGTTTGTTTATATTTACTTTATCTAATTTATTTATTATTTATTTAATATTTATTCATTTTATCTATATAATATTTTGTTATTTATTTTAAATATTTCCCAAATACACTTTAATCTGATTCCTGTCCCAGCAACACTGGGCATGTTTGACACCTTTGACCTGCCTCTTTCTTAAGACAGAAATGTAAATATTACTGACAATTGCTGAGCTGCCTGACTCCTTGAATAACTTCCTCCTCCTCCTCCTCCTCCTTTTGTTCCTCCTATTTATATAAATTTTTTAAGGTTTGCATAATGCTATACAGAAGAATCTTTCTGAGGGCAGAGCCAAGATGGTAGCATAGCAGCAGGAAAACTCCATGGCTCCCCCCATAACCACCTCAAATACCTATAAAATATGACTCTAAACAAACTTTAGAGCTACAGAACCCACAAAGTGACAGAGAGAAACAAATCTCCTGTGGAAGGCAGGCCAGCAGGCTGGCAGGCTGGCAGGAAGGGTTCAACACAGTGTGCAGGGAGCCCAGCCCAGCCCAGCCCTGCATGAATCCACAGTTTTAGTCCCAGCGAGGCCCTGACCAATGGTTGCAGCAGACTTCAGGAGAGTGGATCACCAGCAGCAGTGGCGGTTTCCAGAATTAGCAACCCATTAATGCCAAAGAAAAAGTGAGAGGTCAGTGTAGAATTCTGTTGGAACTGGGGGGGACGGAGGAGCAGTCTGGCCCCTGCCTCTGGAGCTAGAAGTGGCAGAGGTGCAGTGGCCCTGCAGCTGCCTCCACATGGCTGCTTCAGAGCTCCTGGACTGCAGATCGTAGGGGGGCCAAGTGAACATTCAGAGGGTAATCACTCTTGCTTTTAACCTGCCTGGATCTGGATCACAGTCTTGGTTGGTGGTCCTGAGGTGTGTGTGATCAGTGATCCAGGGCTGTGGGGGCTGCAGAAAGGGTTCCCTCCTAATATCTCCAGCAGTTGCAAAAACCCCAGATATTTGGGACAAAGCTCTTCCCTCTGGAAGCAGAGTTCTACTGTGGCAAAGAGCTTAAAAGTCAAGTAAATGAGTGGCAACATGAGCAAGCAAAGGAAGCAAAGCAAGCACAGCCATACAACTTTAGATTCCTTTTTTAGGGACAAAAAGGATCAAAGCATGGAACAGCAGGAAGACAACATAGTCAAAGCTCCTGCACCAAAAGCTTCCAAGAAAAATATAAACAGGTTACAGACCATAGAGGAACTCAAGAAGGATTTTGAAAACCAAGTAAGAAAAGTGGAAGACAAATTGGGAAGAGAAATCAGAAGAATCTTTCTGGATGTAGATGATTTGGCATCATGGAAAAGTGGTATACCTATTGTCACCACAACCAGACATTTCAATTCCTTCTAAGTATTAAAACATAAGAGGGGTTTCCTAATCAGTATGATGAACTTCCCAGTTCCCTAGATGAACTTGCAGGGTGTGTGTGTGTGTGTGTGTGTGTGTGTGTGTGTGTGTGTGTGTGTGTGTGTGTATGAACCTTTAAGGCATCTGATGAGCATCACCCTATGGGAAATGTGGGTATGCCCATTTGAAGGCTTGTTTGAAGGACAAAGGATGACTCTTGATTTTGTTCCATGGACCTGGGCTGTCTCAAAATGACTGGCTAGAACTCTGGGAAGATGGACTCCTTTTGGTAGAGCTTTCTTTCTCCACTGACCTATAAAAGTGATATAACAGACTTTCTTGGCCTTCTCTCTTTTTTAGATTTTCCATGTTGGGAGACAGATTCCCCTTCCTTTTCTAGGAATCATTGCCATGAGGACCATGGGAATTAAATATATTTGTCTATTGCATAGGTCAAGAACTGTAATCCTGATGTACTTTCACAGTCCAAGAGATAGATGGAAGCCACTGGGATGATAGAGTTTCTGCTAAAATACATGTAAGAGAGACTATGAACCCGTTCACATGACCCAATAGATGAATTCATGAACAATGCTCCTTGACTCTAAATTTCTTATGTAGAGGAGGGGAAATGTTCATTTCCTAGCTATCATAACCCCAAATCCAACCATCTAGTCAAGAAAAGGAAACTTTGGAGTATATCTCTTGAGTAAACCCCAGTTCAAGAGTTCAGAGACCTGGCCTTCTAGATTTTCCAAGCTTTGCCTTTGTCTGTGAGACTTTCAGATTAGACCCAGACTTCCTGAGTCCAGTGTCATGGGGCAGGGGAAGGAGAGAGAACATAGTTTATTGAAAAATGTAAATTAAACCACTATACTGATCTCTGTAGTAGCTTCATCAACAAAAATCTTCTCAAAGTGCCTGTTACAAAGCACCACAGCTGTGACCTCTTTTATATATAATATATAATATGTAATATATATTTATATATATGTATATATATATATATATATATACATATATATACCTTTTTTTCCTGTTAATATATAGAATACAGTATAAGAATGGTTCTGATGATTTCTAAGTTTCTATTCCCACAGTTTTTTGGCTTTTTTTTTCTGATGTGGAATTTTAAACTACTTTTTGGTAATCAGGGAGGATTTTTCTGAATAAATTTGTTTATTTGCTGGGACAGGGAGGACACTGAAGGAGATGTCTTTAGTTTGCAGGAGAAAACACTCCAGTACGTAGTCAATCCTCTTTGCTTACCACATGTACAGCTGTATGGCAGCCATACCCTCTGGTGTGCCTTTGTGGGAGATCACACGTGCCAAGATGGTTCCTGAGAAGTTTGTAGTAGCTGACTTCTGTCTTCCCTAATTCTGAAGCTGCACTTATCTCTTGAGTAGCCTATGTTTTATTTGATTTTTTTTTTAAACAAAGGACAAACCTGTAGAGGCATTTCCTAACTGAACTCATATTCCAACTTGTTCTAGGTTACCTGAACTATGCCACATGCAGGTGTGTGCAAGTCAATTTATGCTCAGGTTTCAACATTCCTTTTCCTGCTAATTATCAGCACTGGAGTCTGAATTTGCTTCCCACATGCCACCTCCCTCCCCCAATACACACACACACACACACACACACACGCACGCACACGCACACGCACACACACATACATACACCTGACTCATTTGATCCTTATAAGCCTCTGAGAAGGCAATACATGGGATTTTACTTTGCAGTAAAGAGTTTGCTATTGAATTACATCAGACTAGCAGAAAGCCACAAATAAACAGACAGAGAGATAGGCAGATAAATGAATGATCTGTTTCATCAATCTAAAAAAATCCACCAGCCCAGGGACTCAGAAAGGATTGGTTGTACATCTGATCCTATACAGAACATATGAATTATTAAAGCATCAATGAAGGAAGTTGTGTTTTCAAATTCAATTTTCCTATATGCTGATTTACTTTAGGTCAGGTTTTAATTTCTTAACTTGCTAATTTTCATGGTCAGATGACACAATAGCGATAATGTTGAAAACAGGTATAATGTACAAATGTAATGAAATCTGAGTCTTCCAGGTAGAAGCCAAAGGAGGAGGAGGAAGGGGAAGAGGAGGAGGCACAGATCCTTTTATAAATCTATTTCCAAGATATTTCTTCATGCATCATCAAAAATTAATAAAAAATTGATCTGAGAGCTTGAGCATCTCCATTCGTTTTTAGCCATAGGTCTAATTCGCTCTTTTCTCAGGATTCCACTGGTTACGTTTCAACATTTTTTTTCAATTTATTTTAAGTTAGCAAGGTAACACCAGTAAGCCTTAATTATAGAAGAAAATTAGACCTTTTAAAAATGGTTCTCTGTTAAGGACAGTTGTGAATGGCTTGTTTTATTCTGTAAGCTGATCAGGAATGTACTTCATAAAATTCTTTAGCTCATTGAAAACTGCTGACTAAAGCAAAGTGGCTGGTTTAATAATGTAGGTAACTGCTCAAGTCCTGTTGTGTTAATCATGTACGTGAGTGCTGTGCCCCCAAACTAGGATGGAGAAAGAAAAGCAAGAATAATGAAAAATGATTCTTAAATATTTAGGGAGGTATTCTCAAAAGATATAAATGCTTAAAGCTTTCAGGAACACAATATTACAGATTTAATCCTAGGCATGCACAACTCATCTCATTAGGGTTTACTCCCTAACCCCACCACCTAGGGATCAGATAGTCTAACTAGTTAATTAATTTTGAGATTAACATTTATTACCCAATTTTAAAAGATATTTTTATTTAACAAACTCAAGAAATATGTAAAAATAAATTTTGAAGAAATTGGCAACCAAATTTTTTTAAAGACACAAACTTAGGGGCAGAGCCAAGATTGGGAAGGGTTGAGAGGATTTTTTAAAAAATTTTCTTTTAGTTTGCATCATTCATTTCCACAAGATTTTGAGTTACATATTGTCTCCCCTTCTTTCCCCTACCCATGGCCCCAAAACAGCCATCCCAGTGTGTCCCCCCTCCCCCAGTCTATTCTCTCTTATGTCACTTTTCGGTAGGGCAGGATGGATCTCCCCAACCACAGTGTCTGTGTATCTCAAGTTCCAGTTGGATGTAGTCAATAATAATAATAATAATAATAATAATAATTGCATATATATATATATAGATATATATAGTTATATAGTTATATATTTATAACATTTGATTATGGAACTTTAGATTCTAGATTCTTTCTCCTCCTCCCTCACCACCCATCCCCACTGGAAGGACAAGCAATCAAATACAGGCTGAACATGTGAAATTATGCAGAACCTCTCCATAGTGAGCACACTGTGAGAGTCTGATTAAATGTCCCTTCTTCCTATCCTGCCCCCCCATCCACTCTCCAC
>CM053583.1:91369714-91395171 GCA_028627135.1 Pseudochirops cupreus
TCTTACTTTGCTTCTTATGCTTATTCTTACTCATGGTTGTTCAGTCCGTGGTTTTTTTTAAATCTCTGTGGGGCTCTGCTTCCAGAAGGGAAAGCTCTGTCCCAAATCACTGGGCTGCCGTAGCTCTCAGGAAGGTGCTGGGTCCCTTCCTACTTACTTCCGGCTCACTGGATAATGAAGACTCCAAGAGCAAGGCCCAAGATGGCAATCTGGATCCAGGCCACTCAACGCAAGAGCACTGGCCTCAGAACAATCACTTAGTCCCCCTGCTGTCTGCAGGCTGCAGGTGGGAAGCTGCAACGCGGAGGCGGGTGCAAAACCTCTGCCTTTTGCTTTTCTGCTCTGGAGGCCTTTCGGCCAGACTGCTTTACTCTCCTAATTTTGCAAGCTCCACTGACCTATTCTCAACACTGCTCGCAGCTGCCGCTAATCCGCTCACCGCTCCTCTTGTCCGGCTGCCCCCGAGGCTCAGCAGCAGCTTCAGGCCAGGCTGGTTTCAGTTCACAGTGCTGATATGGTTCCTTGTAGCTGAGCTGTCTTCAGTGGGAAGTATCTTTGTGTGCATTTTGGAGTTTTAGGATTGGTTTAGAGTCCTATTTTATGGGTATTTTGGGGTGGCTATGTGAGAGCTGTGATATGTTCCTGCTGCTACGCTGCCATCTTGGCTCCGCCCCATTGGTTGAGAGGATTTAAAGGCAGTGACTTGCCTGAGCTCTCCTAAATTCCCCTCCAAGCAAAAATAACACTTCAAATAGAATTCTAGAGCAGCAGAGTCCACAAAAGGTTGAAATGAAACAATTTTCCAGTTTAGGACAACCTGGGAAGTCAGCAGGAAAGATCTGTCTCAGTAGGGTGGTAGATGAGCCTAGAGCCCAGTGCAGACCCTGCCAGAGTGCTAGTGCTAGCCACAGGCCTTGGAGGGATCTCATCATTGGTAGTCATGGTTTCAGGAACTCTCAACCCATTGAGAGTAAGCAGGTCTGACAACTGGTCAGAAGAAGTTTACAGGGTACCCTTTGCTAGTACTGGATGCAAGACTTGTCACATTACTGGTGTGCATTTCCAGGTTATAGTTCTAGAACCAAGAGGTATACTAGCTTGCCATTGCTTGTGGCCACAGGGGTGTAGGGTCCATGGTTACAGTTCCAGGGTACAGAAGAGTTCTTGTGGCTTCTCACAGACCACATCACAGGACAGGAGAGCAGTAATCAAACCTCTCCTTAAATCCACCTTGGAAGAATTAGAAATGTACAGACTCCCCCAGAGCTAGCTCTGAAAACAACAGCAAGAAAGGCTTGAAGCTTGAGGCAGTGCCCTCTCCACTCCGGGAGCAGAGTCCAACTTAAACATAAAGTTATAGGTCAAGAAATAGATTGTAAAATGAACAAACAACATTCTTTTTCTTGTTAATTGCCAGCACTGTATTCTGAATTTTCAGAATAAGACTAAGGCCTCCTCTGCATAACAGCCCTTCCAGTACTTAAAGACATGTTCCTATTCTCTTCAGTCAAAACATTCTTAGTGTCTTAACTTATTTTCCTACAATATAGTCCCTCACTATCTTGCTTTCCTTATTCTGGACTTCATCTTGTCAATGTCCTTCCTAAAATTCAATAAACATTTATTAGGCACCTACTATGTGTCAGAGTTTTGTGTCAGGCACCAGAGATAAAAAGACAAAAATTATATTGTCCCTGTTCTCAGGCAGCTCACATTCTACTGATGGGCTTATATTTGACTATAAAATATGGTGCCTAGAAATGAACACAACATTTCAGATGTTTACCCATGGCAGAATGCAGAAAGATCAGTCTTTCTTTTTTTTGATTTTAACCTAGCTTGGAAGTTTCTCACCTCTTCAGTAGAGGATGCTAAGAATTTTAGATATCTATAAATAGTCATTGAACTATTGTCACTCTAAATGTGAGATGTCTGAACAAAAGCCTACCAGAACTGCGTAGTGTAATTGTATCATCAATAAAAATAAAAAATCAAGCGAGTTGCAGTTTAACAGAAGTTTATATACTCAGCAACTGGGGTAGGAGGTTACAAACATTACTCAGAAAGAGACAGTTGAGAAGACATGAATAACTAACTACTAAGTCGCACATCTGCATTCACAAGATCAGACTTTCTTATTTTGTTCACTAAGTTTCTATTCACGTAACCTAAGAATGAATTTGGGTGGTTGTTGCTGTTGTTTTGTTCCAAACATGTCACACAGTAGACTCACGTTGAGCTTGTTCACTAACTGCTCCTGGTCCTTTTCAAATGAACTTTTGCTGAGTCACATCTCCCTGAGCCATTCTATATCTATGCAGTTGGATTCTGATTCGAACATAGGGCTTTAGATTTATCCCTATTAAATTTAATCCTACTAGATTCAACCCAGTGTTCTATTTCATTGAGCTACTTTTGTAGCCTGATTCTGCCATCCAAGGTATTTGTTATCCTTCTCAATTTTTGTGTAATCCAAAAATTTGATATGTAATTTATTCAGATCACTGATAAAAATGCTGAAAAGAACAAGATCAAGGATAGAGACACTGGTATTACTCCACTGGAGATACCCACCCAGATTTCCATCATAATCTTTATGGCATCTATTCTACCCATTCTGAAATTTTACCTAAGTGTACCATTATCTAGGCCATGACTCCATCTTGTCCACAGGAATATTATAAAAAATTTTCAAATGCCTTACTGAGTTCCAGATATACTATGTCCATGGCTTTCTCCTGACCTACCAGTTTAATTTGTCAAGTAGGAAATGAGGTTGGTTTACAGCAGGGGATTTTATTCTAGGGTACATTGACTTTTTTTTTAACATTTTATTTCTTCCCACTTGCATGTAAAAGCAATTTTAACATTCTTTTTTCAAATTTTGAATTTCAAATTCTCTCCTTCTCTTCCCTCCCCAACCTCCATTGAGAAGGCAAGCAATTTGGGTCCATTAACTTTTCTTTTCTTTTCTTTCTTTCTTTCTTTTTTTTTTTGCTCTTTGGAAGGGGGAAGGCATGGCTATTGGGGTTAAGTGACTTGCCCAAGGTCACACTGCTAGTAAGTGTTAAGTGGCTGAGGCCAGATTTGAACTCAGGTACTCCTGACTCCAGGGCCAGTGCTCTGTTCTCTGCGACACCTAGCCACCCCTCCATTAACTTTTTAAAAAAAAATTTCACAAGTATTGGCTACCTTTGTAATCCTATGTATTTTATTTTCTACATTTAAACATTATTCCACAAAAGATTTCATAGACTTCACCTGGCTGGTAGTCCATGACACACATACACACACACACACAGAGTTAAGAACCTCTGTTTAGAGTGATTAGATGTTAATGGCCTTATACTGCCTTTTAGTGATCACTGCCTCTATAGTGCTCATAGAATATACCTTTAATCATTCTGAAAATTTACCAACAATGGAAGTCAAGTTTACCAGGCATGAAGAATGAATCTAACCTTTCTTTGAAAATTAGAGCAGCGGTTCTCAACCTGTGGGTTATGTTCAATTAAATACATCCTGCATATCAGATATTTACATTACAATTCATAACACTAGCAAAATTACAGTTATGAAGAAGCACCAAAAATAATTTTATGGTTGGGGGTCACCACAACATAAGGAACTGTATTAAAAGATTGTGGCTTTAGGAAGGTTGAGAACCACTGTCCTAGAGCATCTCTCCCACTTGATATGATTTCTAATAGATAACCGACAAGTAGTTCATCACATCAGGGAGTTCTTTTGGTGCTGTGGGCTGTAATTAATCTGGTTCTCATAGTTCTGAACTCTTACAGGACTGTGCCAGTCTTTTTTCTTTTCTAACTAATTTTGGTTACCTGTCTTTGCTTCTGTCTTCTGCACATGTCCCTTTCAATATGAAGTGGTGAATATGTGAAATTATGAAGAATAAGCAATTTATTTCTCAAATAAAAAGATGTGAAAAGAGAACTCCTTCTTGCTCCTTTGCAGAGGTCAGGGTGCATGAGTGTGGAGCATTTCATATAAAGTCATATTTTTTTTTTGATGTAGTGATCAGTTTTACTGAATTTTTTTCTCTTCTTTTAAAAAAATTGTTATAAGGGATGGATCTGTGGGACAAGAGAGAGAGAGATACAGGAGGAAATCCTAGCTTTGTAAAAACAAAAGATATCAACAGAAATCTATTATAAAAATTTTTAAAATATTCTTAGTTGGTTACTAAACTTCATGCCCAGTTATATCAATTTCCTTGGCTATCTCCCATCCCCTGCCCCATTGGGATTTTAAGTGTTTGAGTTGTCAGAATTTTGTTCTCAAAGAGCGCCTCATCCCTTTGGACTTCCCTTGCAGCATCCTAGGCCATCGGATGCTACCTGTGCTTTCTCTGAGCTCTTTGAAATCTGCTTTCCCAAAATCTAAGATAAACCTCAGCCTGTGTCTGGCATTATTTTCTTTGTCTATCAGCAACTCTAAGGTGAAAGAGTCGCTTCTCAAATGTCCAGTCACTCTGGAGACTTAGGTGAAGAAAGGTTCTTCCTTCCTGGTGACCTGCCTAAGTTCACATGGCAGGTCATGTTAGAAGCAGTGCCAAAACTAGAACATTCTGGTTTTTCCTAATCCAGGTTTCTCTGCACTTCAACACGCATATCTCCATACCCAAACCTCCTCCCCCCATCTCTACTTTCTGATCTCCAGTTCTTATCTAATCCACAGCCAAACTCACATTCTTCTTCACCCAAGATGTCTATAGATGGACTTTTCTTGGCAACTCTATCCACAGAAAGGACAAGCTATAGGCCAAACCACAAAGTAGGCAAAGTTGGCCTTTAGCTCTTGATACCACCCTGTCCCTTTCAGTATACTCCTTTGTCACCCCACTTTCAGTGTCTACCTCAAATATCTCAATATCTAGAGACTGCCCTCCATGGCCCCTCTGCTATCCTAAGGACAGCCAAGGCTACAGTCGCACTTGTGAATACCCAAAGCTTAACAGCTCTCTTCACTGAAACTTGTTTGCCAATGGAAAGACAGATCTTTGACATCAATAGACTGCAGCATGTTATGAGCTGCACACAGGAAATAGCATTAAAGACTGCTGTTGGTAAGGGAGTTCATATTGAAGAGACAAGGAACCCTGATATGGTGAAAACACAGTTGTAGTGTGTCTAAGGAAGAAAACTGGACATCCTCCATCTCTAGGAGAGCGTGTCAAAAATACTTTCTTTGGCACGAGGTGGGAGGGATCTAATCTATTGCCTTCCTCCTGAATGTTCTTCTCTAGCTTTATACTGTACTTCCTATCAGGAATTCAGGAAGCCTGGATTCTAGTCCTGGTTTACTACTGGTTGGTTATAGGGCCTTATGGCCTTGATCAAGTCATTTTACATTTTTGGGTCTTGGTTTCCCCACTTCTAAAATTAAAAGATTAGGGCAGCTAGGTGGTGCAGTGAATCACTATTCACTATTCACTCTATTCACTGGCCCTGGAGTCAGAAGGACCTGAGTTCAAATCTGGCCTCAGACTTACTAGCCATATGACCTTGGGCAAGTCACTTAACCCCAATTGCCCTCCAAAAATAAAATGAAGTTAAAGGATTGGTTTAGATGACCTCCACAAAGTTCCCTCTAATTGTGATTATTATAGTGTATTTCCATTTTACTTTATTCCTTCCTATTCTATCTGCCTTGTCCTACTCTATTCCATTCCTTAATTGCTAGGGGACATAGCTGCTGTCGAAAGAGCCTTGCTTGCTTTAGTATGGTGGGTATGCTGAGAATAGGAAGGCAGATATGTATGGATACCTGCCTTCTTCCTAGGTGGAGTATCACAGCTCTGTCTCCTTGCAGGGGAGTGGTCCATGGCCAGGATACTACCAGCACGTGAAAGAGAAGACAGTTTCTGACTCTCCTCAGTTTTATGACAGCCTGCTCTCCCCACTACAGAGTAGGGAAGAGAGGGGATTACCACGTTAACAATCAATCCTATGCAGAAACACATACACAAACACATCCTATTAGTCAGTTAGCTCAATCATCCAAAGCAAATCTTTAAAGCTTATTTGAAGGAGTGAGAAAGATAATCATGGAGAGGATATTGGGCCCACTGTTCTTCATCACCCTGGGGACAGAACAAAAGGAGCAATTGAAATTTCAGCAAGAGAGACTGAGATGTGAGAACTTTGTGAGGCAAAGTAATCATGAGTCTATGAAGAAAGTGTGTCTGAATGTCCTTTATATTGCCTCAAACATCTCCCTCTCAACATCCCTTCTCTGAATTATCTACATTCCCAAAAGAAAAACAGTGTTCAAGTTAATAAACCAAGATAAGGTCCAAGATGTGCAGAAATCCTCTCAGTGCCCAGGTAGAAAAAGAGATGTGCATTTTCAGTAGATAATCTAGCTTAAAACTTTCATTATAGAATAATACTGTTTCATAAGAAACCCTGATTATTAAGGCCTCAGAGAAAATGGGGCAACTTATACAAACTGATGCAGAGTGAAGAGAGTTGAACCAAGAGAATAATCTCTACAATGACCAGGGTAATTTTTTAAATTATTTTTTTCAATTAACAAGCATTTATTTTCTCTCCCTCTCATTCCTTCTTAACTTAAAAGAAAAAAAAAGCACAGCACCAAATATACATCATCAAGCAAAACGAATTCCCATATTGCTCGTATCCAAAAACACGTATCTTCTTCTGCATCTTGAATCCATTCCCTCTCTGTCAGGAGGTAGGCGGCATAGACTTTTATCAGTCCTCTGGAATCATGTTTGGAATGACACCATCATGTAAGGCAAACAACACTGAAAGGCATCAGAACTGTATGCAGTTCAGCGATCAAACAGCTTCCAAGGATTGATGATGAAGCAGAAGGCCTCCCTCTTCCCAGTGGAGAGGCAGCAGATGAGAATGTTGAAAAGACTTTGTCAGACTTACCTTATTTTGTTTAGTTGTGCTTTGTTACTAGGGAGGCTTCTATTAAGCGAGGGAAGAGGAAGTCATAAGGAAGTGATAATGATGTAAGAAAGAAACAAGTATCAGTAAAAACATTTCTTTAAAAAGACAAAAAAATTATATTTTGAAAAGAGAAGAAAAGTGGTCTCAGAATTACCTTCTATCAGTCTATTTATCCTGGCCCCCAGGCCCTTTGGCAGACAACGCTAAGATATTTGGGTCAGAAATCTTTCCTCAATAGAATGGTTGGAACAGTTCAGGGAAGAGATACAAAAGAGAAATGAAGAGCTTGAAAAAGAGGTGATAGTTCCTGTCCTCAAATAACAGGTTACCTCTGTTGGAAGATAGCATGCGCACCCACACACCCACCTCCCCCCTCTCCCTGCCCCCAGCCAATGAGAGAGAACTTAATTATTTTCATTTAAAACATGTATTTTGTTGATACTCGTTGACTTTATAGAACACTCTTGATGTCCATTCTTCAGGTCTTATTAGGAATGATGTAAAAAGGACTAGGGATTCTTAATGAGGCGTTGTTTTGACTGGACGGCTACCAAAGACCCTTCTAGTTCTGAGGTTTTGTGATTCTGTGATCCCTTCCTTCCTAATTTTCTACCAAATTGCAAAAAATTCCCAGTCCTTGACCATTTATACGCTCTATGGCCTTTTGAAATGTGATGTTGACATTCTGTAAGCATGACATGAAAGGACTGTGTTTGTTAAATTGAATTTAAATTGAAGTAAGTCCATTGAGTGCAGGCAAGGGGGCATGGGCTTTTTGGACTGATCTAGGCCACTAAGTAGTTTAATGACTTTATTTTTTATTTATCTATTTATTTATTTTGCATTTTGGAGGGCAATTGGGGTTAAGTGACTTGCCCAAAGTCACACAGCTAGTAAGTGTGTCAAGTGTCTGAGGCCGAATTTGAACTCAGGTTCTCCTGACTCCAGGGCCGGTGCTCTACTCACTGCGCCACCTAGCTGCCCCAGTTTAATGACTTTAGATTTGGGCTAGAGGATAGATTTATCAACTCCCTTGTTGTAAAGATGAAAAATGAGACCCAGCAAGGTAAAGAAACATTTCCAAGGTCAAACAGAGAGTTAATATAAGAGCAAGGCTTCAAACCCAGTTTTTTTTTCCCCATCATATTGCTGTATCTGGATTGGAGCTACTGAATTGGATTCCTTCCAATGACAAAATTTTATTCTTCTTGATAGGATAATGAGTGGATACATGTCATTACCTATGTATCTCCTAAGATCTGATAAGAAACAAAACTTTTTTGTTTCCCTTGGATGTTTTCAAGACTGAGATAGGCTGTTACCTGTCTTTGACAACCCAAGTACAATCGTGCCAGTTCAGGAGCCAATGATCCTTTTTAGCTGATTCTCTACCCATGAATCATTCTACATGCATGAGTGAAACAAAGTAAAGTATGAGTACAAAGTGTGACTTTGAAAAAGACTAGCTCCCCATGCTGCATACACACAGATCTTTATCTCATTAGAGCCCCAGCTCCCCCACAGTGAAGTTGTGTGAAATGAAAAGCACTGTATTATTTTATTCCTGGGATTTTTTTTAAACCCCTGTGCTAATTGAGAGGTGATGTGTAGTAGAGAGAACACTGAACTTGGGGAAACAAAAGGCCTGGGTTAATAGTACCATGGAAAGCATGCTGGATTTGGAGTTGGAACCTGGGTAGTGGTAGACCAAATGACCTGTAAGGCTCCTTCTGGTACTAAATCTGTGATCTCAATGTCTCCTCTAACATTCACGCGTAAGTCACTGGGCTTCAGATTCTTTATCAGTAAAATAGGGATAATAATACCTATAATATATCTATACCTGCTTTACAATGTTGTGATAAAGTTCAAATAGTCTTATTTATGTACATATATATATACATACACACACGCACACACACACACACACACACACACACACACACACACATCTATATATGCCTTAATTTGTTATTCATGAAACTGAACTCTTTTTCCATGTCAAATGGCTAGCAACAGGATCTCAACAAGTGAAGTCAATATGGTAGGAGGGGCACTCAGCCAATGCCCACTAGCAGATCCTGGATAAGAAAGGTTCTGTGGCAGAAAGCAGGAGCAGTTAGACTGCCAAAAATCAAAGTTTAACAAATAAACGTCATCCTGCCTTAGGACATCTAGTAATGATAACTCTATCACTGCCAATATCAGCAGCAAAACAGGTGCAGAACCCCTGACCAGTTCTTTCCCAGACAGTATTGTGTTCAGAGAGTAGCAGTGGCCCAGGAAGCCGCATTTCTTGAAACTCTGGATTGAATCTGGAACATTCCCAGGTAAACAGCATGCTACTGGAAGAGTAACATCCTGGGGAGTGTACCAAGCAGCTTGCTAGGCAGGCTTTAGGAATAGGCATGGAAAATCTCAGAAAATGTTCCAGCTGGAAGGGACATAGAGATTACCTTGTCTAACCACCTCATTTCACAGATGAGTTATCTTTAAACAGAAATTATCTTTGGCCATTGGAGTCTCTTATCAATAATTGTGTTCTCCTGAACAGATAAGCCAAGCCAAGCCATTTTTACTGGGAACTCAGAGCCCTCCATAATAAATTTGGGGACTGCTTATATGTATGCTCAGCCTGGGAAGCATCCAATATATTTGCTCTCAATTCCTTCATCTTTATTTTATCCTCTTAAATAGAACTAAATGTCCATGTGGATTTGAACAGTTTCCCCTATGACAAAGCATTTTAAGAGACTGACATCTTTCCCCTAAGATGTCATTGAGTTTAGCTGCTTTAGAACTTTCTGGAGGCACTTCAGATATCTGTTTGGCATCTGTCGGGCCTACATTACACCCTCCAGATCACTGGACCTAGCTTCAGGTATACTCCTGCCTCCTGTATCCCTGAACCAGAGAACATTCCCCAGGCTATTTAAACCTTTTGATTCTGGAATTACGGCCCCGACACCCTCACTGTCCCAACTAGTCGATGTACTACATGGCTCACCATGTCCTGCCAGCTTCAGTAATCCTTCAGATTCCACCCTGGCCATGTTCTTGTCATCTGTTCTGCTCCCATCATACTCTGTTCTTCCCTGCTACCTCCTCTCCTACTACTCTCCAGCTAGTTTTCCAGATCTAGAGGTATAATCAAAGCAACACCGCCATTACTACTGGATAGAGTTCAATAAACTATTCTATCATTCCACCACCTTCCCCGTGACTTCTCAAAGCAAAATATCATTCACCATCTACACCTTTTGGAAGGCAAGTTCCTTGAGATCAGGGACTAGCTTCCTTTTATATTTCTATGCCTAGCACTTAGCACTGTGCTTGGCACGGGTTAATTTCTTAAATACATTTTCAAATCATTTGTTCATTCATCAGATGTATATGAACAGAAAGGAAAAGCAAGAAAAGAGCTGTCCGAAGGCAGTGCAGATACATTTAGAAATAACAACCCACAGCTTATCTTGGTAAAGAGAAGGACATTTAATCATTGCCATTTCTATGGATCCAATGTATTCTGGCTGACATTTTGAGGTCTTTTAGAAATGTGGGCCTATTCCAAGGACATGCAATATTAGAATGAAGAAATCAGAGATTGCTATCTATTTCTTCTTTTTTTTTCCTCTCTGAGACCCTGACAATGATTCTTTGTAAGATGTATCAGTACATTTGAGGAAGTTATACACAAATATTTTGCAGGAATCTGTCAAAGGCTGATTACTGAGATTTATATAACGTGGATATTCTGTTTCATGAAAATCATGTGTCATAAAAAACTTGCAGGAAGGCCAGTACAATCTACCAGCTGCAGAATGTATTAATGGGATTTTAAGGCTTGGTTTCTAAGGCTAGTATCCTCCATCATGGGATAAGGGAAGATGGGGAGCAGGGGAGGGTGGACACAACTGTGGTGATCGGCAGATTTACGGTGGAAAAAGAGATGGACACAAACCCAGCGAGTAGCTGGAAATTATATGTCCATTGTGATGCCAGGCACCAAGAAATAAGACCCAACCAAGAAATAGGATGGTTGTAGTTCCATTAAGTATCTCATAAATACATGTAATCATGATATTTCATTGTAGTACATCTTCTTAAAATTCTTGAGTATGCACCAAAACTGACAATCAAAGAACAAGGTGGTATAACAACATTTAATTATCCATAGTAGCGAGACAGCACAGGTCATTGATATCTAAAGGTTTGCCTTTTTCGAATTTTTATCAATAGTTTAAACTCTTAGCCCCACCAAATATTTTATATTGATTAAATATGATGATTAATATATCATATATGTTGAATATAAGGATTAATGGGATACTATCCTTTATTTCTTTGTTTACTTTCTGGTAAGAGTAATTATGACTAAGGACAAAGCCTGAAGAGGAAGAAAAAGAGTCAGGAGTCCACATAAGCCCTAAACTATATAAAGTAGTTCTGGAGAACATCTGAGTATAACGCGAGTATCTTGTGATAATGTTGTTGCAGCATAGAAGGCTTCCCTAACTGATTCTCAGAATCAAATGTTTGAGGCATTATTTAGGTTTTCCATTCAGAAATCATAGTTATCTGTTATTTTATCTATTTAATGTGGGGTTTCTGCTCAAGAATCCAATTAGCACCAACCCTTTCTTTTCTCAGAAATGGGGCTATTGATTACATCCATCCTTTACCTCATATAAGGAAGATTATATTTCTTTATGCTCTAGTTTCAGTTTTCCCCACGCAACATCATTTTCTTTTAAAATTTTTTGTTCTGAATTTAAACGCCAGAAAACAAAACAGAACCATATACTCAGTGGAACTCAGTAATAGCTGGCATTATATAGCACCTTAAGGTTTGCAAAGCACTTTACAAATATTCCCTCATTTTATCCTTAAAACAACCCTCGGAGGTGGGTGCTATTTTTATCTTCATTTTACAAATGAAGAAACTTGGGCAGAGAGAGGTTAGGTAACTTTCCCAGGGTTACACAGTTAGGAAGTATCTGAGGCTGGATTTGAACTCAGGTCATTCTGACTTTCGATCTAGTGCTCTATGGAGTCATAAAGATTTGAGTTCAAATCTGGTTTTAGACACTTACCAGCTGTGTGACTTTGGGCAAGTCACTTAACCCTAATCACATTTAAAAAGAAATATGGATATCTAGATATCTATCTAAGTATAGATATCTAGATATAATAAATTCCATGCTTTCAAAACTGTCCTGCTTCTCTGTGTTTCCTTTCAAACTTTCTTTAGCTCTCTTCTGTGCAAATGAATCTATGATCTGAATCTATGATCCTATGGCTGCCACACATTCCATCCTCCTCTGTGACCCTCTCCAGGCTCCACGCCTTGTGACAGTAAAGGGAATATGGGAGAGTGGAAGGACTATTCACCTTAGGTTTAAATCACAGCTCAGCCACTGACTTGCTGGGTGCTCTTGGCCACATCTATCTGAGCTTCCGTGCTCTTTGCAAAGGGAGCATGATACTCGTACTGCCCATATCTTAGTTTTTTCCTTTCAAAAATAAATAATAGCTATCATTTATATAGGACTTTGCAGTGTACGTTACCTGTGTTATCTCATCTGATCCTCATGATAACCCCACAACGTGCTGTTCAGTCATTTTTCAATGTTGTCTGACTCTTCATGATCCCATTTGGGGTTTTCTTGTCAAAGATCCTGGGGCAGTTTGCCATTTTCTTCTCCAGCTCATTTTATTTATTTTTATGATTGTAGGATCATGCCTTTATTTTTTTTACTCCCCTCTTTTATTTTATTTTTTATTTAATTAATTAATTTATTTTCTTGTTTACATCACTCATTTCCATGAGATTTTGAGTTACAAATTTTCTCCGCATCTTTCTCCTAATCCAGTTCATTTTATAGATGAGGAAACTGAGGTTTCTGGTTAAGTGACTTGTCCAAGGTCACACAGTAAGTGTCTGAAACCATATTTGAACTGAAAGATGAGTCTTCCTGACTCCAGGCCGAGCACTCTGTGTACTATGGTGCCACCTGGCTGCCTTATAATGTAGGTGCTATTATTATTCCCATTTTATGGATGAAGAAACTGAGGCTGAAAGAAATTACATGTCTTATCTAGAATCATAAAGCTACTAAGGATAGGAAGCAGAATTGAATTGAGGCCTTCCTAACTCCATTCTACCTATTTTACCATGTAGGTGCTGGACTAAAAGGTACCTTCACTATCAGGAAGCGTCCATACGGAGGCTTGTGGGGATGTGGATCTTTTTTTTTTCCTTCCTAAATAGAGGAAAGCACTCAGAAAACTCTAAGGCAAACATAAGGGTAAACAAAGAGAAGGAAATAGCAGACGAGATCAGCAAGAACGTCTATTGTCTGACACAGGTGGTGGCCGACACAAGAGGTAGGGGCAAGGATGCAGGTTAGTTCCTGGTACTTGCACCAGGAAGTACAGAGGCAGTATTTGCCCCAAACTGCGGAACACGCAGTACCCACCCTGACTTCACAGAATTCTAATCAACAAAGGAAAATGGAATTTTGACAGGTCACCTTGTCAGACTTGGGAATTCCTGGCCCAGGTGGAGTCATCCACAAATGGGAATCTAGCCCAGGGGTGGGGAACCTGAGGCTTTAATGTCACATGTGGCTGCATTTAAGGACCTAGAAGAATTTATTCTGTAAAATTTGGATTCAGTTAAAAGGCTACCCTTAAGGACCTAGAAGGCCACACATGGCCTTAAGGCAGCAGGTGACCTACCCCTGATCTAACCTGTGTTTTACAGGTTATATATATAGCATAGATTTATAGCATAGATTTCCTCCTATTTTCCAAATAGGTTTCCAACCAGTCTCTCTAAACAGGTTTCAACCTAGTTTCTTTAATGCCAGTTTTATTTCCAAGTCTAACCTAATTTTCTTCTCTAGCTTCATTACTTCTTAGCAGAAGGAAACCTCAACTCCACCCAAGCTGGCATCATTCCATTTGTTTGGAGAGCATGTATCCTTTCTTGTTAATAAACCAAAATTCTACCAGCATACTAAGAATATATCAATATTAATGACTAGTCAATTATAGGATATTGTACTAGAAGGTCTTTTCTAAATCACATCCATCATGATTAGTTATATTTTTAAGTAAAATAAACTGGTTAAATGTAAATTTAATCATTGTAACTTCAAGTCATAGTCAATGAACATTTTTCCTCTTTCAGATAGATCCTTTGGGAATCTTATTATTGGGAATCTCTCCTTTATATCATTAGACCTATTCCGTAACCAATTCTCTGGTTCTTTTTTAAAGTCAGTTCCTTAATTAGCATTTATTAATAATAAACTGGGGGACTGATAAGATCCCCAAGTGAAAGAGCGGAGACAGAAAAGAAAAGAGGGCCCGGGAGAGAGCCTTGTGGGACACTGACCATTGGTGGACATGACCTGGATGAAAATGCAGTAAAGGAGACTGACAAGGAATGGTCACATAGGTAGGTGAGAAAAACTTAGCATGTTTTGTTTCTCTCTGGTTCTCAGGCTTCTCCTTCCAGTGTGTTTGGAATGAAAAAAACCTGTCATTCTTAATTTAATGAAAAGAAATAAACACAGAGATCTCTTAGGATAAGAACAGGAGTTTATTCTCTTTCCCAGGAGAAGAGGGCAGTCTTCCCCATGACTCATCATGGAGAAGAAGCAAGTTACAAAAGCCAGTGCTGGAATTTATAACCTGACTTAGTCAAGACCCCTCTCTGACTATTTCCTCTCTCATTGGTGGAGAGGCATACTTCACCAAATTCTTCCCCAACTGGGACAGCAAGGAAAGGGGTGGGGGGGTCCCACCAAGGTGGGAAAACAGACAAAGGAAGATAAAAGTGATTGACAGAAGCAATTTGAAAAATTAACTACCCCAAATTGAGAAGTTTTCACTCATCCCATGCAAGTGGAAGACCTTCAACAAAGTCTTTAACTTCAATACTAGCTCTATGAGGTACAATTACTGGATTCTCAGTTTTCTCTGGGTTCCTTGCTTGTGGAACTTATATATGAATTATATCAGTGGATGTCATGGGATAGTGGATAGAGTAGCTGGCCTTGGAATCAGGAGGTCTTGGGTTCAAATAGACACCCACGCTAAATGATTGTATAAAGCACCTCACCAGAGTCTCAAGTTCCTCCCGTAACGATTCAAACAATCAATTGATAACCATGATTAAGTGTCTTCTACAAGTCAGGAGAGGGCAGCTCTACAGTGAATCAAGTGTGGGGCCTGGAGTCAGGAAAGCCTCATCTTCCTGAGCTCAAATTTAGCCTCAGACACTTACTTGCTATGGGACCCTAGGCAAGTCACTTAACCTTGTTTGTTTCAGTTTCCTCACCTGTAAAATGAGCTAGAAAAAGAAATGGCAAACTATTCCAGCATCTCTGCCAAGAAAATGCCAAAAGGAGTCATGAAGAGTCAGACATGATTGAATAACAACTGATGTGTCAGGAAGTATAGAGAGGGGCAGATAAAAGCTAATCTTAGATTCAAAAGGACCTGGGTTCAAGCCTCACCCCTAACATACTTTTACTCTTGCTTGAATTATTGCAATAGCCTACTTACTGGTGAGTCTCTTTGTTCAAATCTCTCCCCATTCCAGTCTATGCTCCATTCATTTGCCAAAGTGATTTCCTCAAAGTGGCACCCCCCATCCTCAATAAACTCCAATGGTTCCATAGCTATTGGAACCAAATACAAAACTTTTCTTTGGGCGTTTAAAGCCCTTCATCACCTAGCCTCATCTCCATCTCTCCAGTCTATTTTTACTTCACTCCCTGCCACATATTCCTCAGTCCAGTGACCCTGCCTTCTGGTGGCTCTATACACAAGATGCTCCTCTCTTCACTCTGGGCATCTTCTCTGGCTGTTGCCCATGCCTGAGATACTTCCCCTCCTCATCTCCTCCTCCTGGCCTCCCTGGTTCCCTTCACGTCCCAAATAAAATCTCTAAAAAGGCTTCTACAGAAAGCCTTTCCCAACTGTTCTGAAGTCTAATGCCTCCCCTCTGTTATTTATTTCCTAGCTTGTGGGCACATATTTGTTTATTTCCTGCCCCATTAGATTTTGAGCTCCTTGAGGGCAGAGACTGTCTTTTGTCTCTTTTAGTATCTCTAGTGTTTAGCACTGTGCCTGGCCAATAGAGGGTGCTTAGTAAATATTGATTGATTGAGTGACTGACATACATTCTGGCTATGTGACTCTGAGTAAGTCAATTAACACTTTGGTGCCCAAGGCAGCTTTCTAAGACTACAAATTGCTTAACAATTGCTGGATCTTCTTTGGTAGAAAATAGCATTTTAAGCATATTACTTTATAGGTCAGAACAACAACAACAAAAGCAATATAAAGTGTGAGGCATTGTGCTAGGCACTGGGGATACTAATGCAAAAGTGAGATAGTGCCTGCTCTCGAGAATCTTATATTCTACTTAGGGGGATATAACATTTGTAGATAAATAAATATATAAGATACAAAAATAGTGATTGGGAAGCAAGTCACGTCATAAACTTTAAAGCAATATACTAGACATCACTTACTATTATGTGCATATTTCATTTCAATCAATAATTCATACTTATGGGATTTATTTTTCTTTTATTCATGGGACAGGTATTATAGTGGTATTTTACTTAATGTAAGGAGGGGAAAGAGTCAAGAAGTGATCAAAGAGCCAAAAACAATTTTCATTCTTCAACTTATTAATTATAATAGTTGGGAGCTTTTCACAAAAGAATTGAAAAAGTGTAATTCCAAAAATGTGATGTTTAAGTTGTTTGTAAAAAAAAGGCTTATTAGTACTAGTAGCCAGGACTGTTCCAGAAAAGTCTTCATAAAGGCAACCATAATGTCTTTCATTACTGTTCCAGCCTATGTATAATAACCAAAATAAAACATTTGTTTCTCCTGTTACCAATTCTTTCCCCTTTATGAAAGGGGATCCTGCTATATAAATAGTGTATTGAACTTTTGTTGCTGTTTAGTCCTATCTGACTCTTTGTTGCCCATTTGGGGTTTTCTTGGCAAAGATACTAGAATAGTTTGCCTATTTCCTTCTCCAGATCATTTTAAAGATAATAAAACTGAGGCAAACAGGGTTAAGTGACTTGCCTAGGGTCACACACTACTAAGTGTCTAAAGCCAGATTTGAACTCCAGAAGATGAGTCTTCCCTGACTCTGGGCCCAGCATTCTATGTACTGTGATATCTAGCTGCCCAGTATATCCAACTACATAAATATTGGCATAAGGTATGTAGATGAAAAGCTATCATGAACAATTCACATTATTTTTTTTTAATTGAGGCTCCAGAGAGTCTAAATAAAGGATACTTGTTTTAAATCTTCTTAAGTATACCATTGGAAATGGTGAGAAGAGTTCATAATTATGGTCTCTAACCATAGCCTGGCACATAGTAAGCATTTAATAAATGTTTATTGAGTTGAATTGAACTATGTATAAAGATGACTTTAAGCTATACTATACCTATACTATGGCTATAGTATAATACACTATACTACACTCAGAACCATTTATGCTAATTTTCCAATCTGAAAAATGGGCATAAAAATACCAATTGCGGAGTTTGTTCATATAAAGCTCTTTTGAAAAAAAAATATATAAAGCACTATGCAAATACAAAGCAAATTTAAATAATTAAGACACTGTAGTGGCAACTACAGTGGCATGCCCAGGACGGCTGCTAGCTAGCATAGGTTCTTAGATCTGTTTTACTAGGAAAGATAGCTGTTTTTAAGGGTCAGCAATCTTTTTAATTACATTCATTAGTTCAGGGGAAAAGTCAGCACCCTGAACTTCAGAGAAAATCCAAACAAAGAAGACAGAGAAAATGCAAACAGAGAAATAAAGAACAACAGAGAGGGCTTCTGTCTGAAAAATTAGCACACGTGAGCCAAGAGCTCCAGCTGTCTGACCAAGGCGATGTATACATAGTTACCAGAGACAGAAGCACCAACGTCTGGGATTTTCAAAGCTGGGGGGCCTCCTTAACAGCTACCCAGAGTCTCATATGGTCAAATCACAAGAACACTCTTCCAATGAGCGAACCCCACAGCAAAATGCTAACCTCAGAGTGTATGTGTGTGTATGTATATATATATATATATATATATATATATATATATATATGTACACCCTTTTTAGAGTCAGAGGGCATGACTCAGTGCCTAATTAGAAATTAACAAATGGTGTGAAAGCCTTCCTACAAGCAAGCCTCCCCAAAGTAAGCTTCCCTTAATGGGCTCCACCTGAGGCCTATTAATGGACGGGGAAGATCTTATATCTCATTAACATTACAGATACCAATTTAATATGTTACTTTACAGTAATGGTTATTACTATAGAACCTTGTAGTTATGTAATGCCTTCTTTCCAGGAATCTCTAAGCACTTCACAAAAATAATCTTACTTATCTCCACAATGTCCCTGTAAGATATACAAAGAACACATTTTAACAAGAAGAAAACCAAAACACAGAGACCAAGAGATTTATCTAAGAATATGATTGATTAAAGTAGTGTAAGAGTTAGGGCTAATCTCATAGCTCCTGTTTTCAAGGCCTCTTCTAAACCTCCAGCCTCCTCAGGCCCTGAAAGAGCTGTAAGCAGTCAGGCAGCCTGCCTTAGAAAATACACCAGATCCTGCATCCCCACTCCCCTTCCCCCCTCTTCTTTTTTTTTTAGGGTGCAGAATTTCTATGGAACATTTTGCACCAGAAGGTGCCTTGTTTTCACTTACTCTATGTAAACATAAAAAAACAAGAAATACCAGATTTCTGAGCTAACTACTGAACAACGTAATAAACTTTTTACTGGTAAGATCACATTATGTGGGCAAACAAAAAAGAGTTGGATAACTGAAATGGGAGGTGGTAGATGAGCCGCTTACTTCACTGGGGCTTGCTTTTTACTTGTGCTATTTAACAGTTGTTCTTTTCTGTTGTCTTTGCCCAACTTGGTCAAAATACTGAAATCTAACTTATGCTAAAACTTTTTTTCTCTAATATCAACTATCATATGTACCTGGGCTCAAAAAGAGAAAAGAAGAATGGAAAGAAGGAAGGGAAAAGAAAAAGAAGGAAAGGAGAAAAAAAGGAGGGAGGGACATAGTAAGGAAGAGACAGAGAGAAGGGGGGGAGAGAGAGAGAAAGAGAGAAAAAGAGAGAGAGAGAGAAGAAATGAGGGAAGAAGGAAAGAGAAGAAAGAGAAAGATCATTCATTAAGAATTATTATTGCCAGGTACTGTGCTAGACTCTGGGGCTATAAATACAAAGGGCTGTATTACAAGGGGCTAAGATTTAGCACAGATAAGGGGTTTGCGGCCAGAAAATGTGGAGCCACAGGGATAGTGAGTGGAGCCATAAAGAAGTAGATTGTCAAGCTTTTATTTTTATTTTTACCCATAAACAGTGGTTAGACAGAGCACTAGGCCTCTGGTCAGGAAGACCTGAGTACAAATCCAGCTTCAGACACTTACTAGCTGTGTGATCCTGGGCAAGTCACTTAAGTCACTTTGCCTCAGTTTCCCCATCTGTAAAACGAGCTGGAGAAAAACGGCAAATCACTACAGCATCTTTACCAAGAAAACCCCAGGTACAGTCAAGAAGAGTCAGACATGACTGAAAAATGACTGAACAACAACAAAACAACAATTATTTATGACAGTTTAAATACACAAGTACAAATTAAATAGTTGTGAGGTATACACAAACCATCCAGTCTTTAACCTAATGTCGTGTAACAAAAGACCATTTTACACAATCTGAGCTAGCATGCCTGTCTACTTTGATGATAGCCATCAATCTGCCCCTCTTTTAGAGGGAAGACTTTTAAAATTTAAGTTTATTGGAGTTATTGTCATAACATTAATGATTGATATATTTTAAAAACCAATCTGAAAAAATAGTGACTTATTTTGTGAATCACTAAGAGTTTAGATAAAGTATCCAGAATTTTTAAACAACCAAGGTGGAGCATACCAGAAATTCTAAGAAGCAAAGACAGGACTTCAAATGTAGTTAACTGCTCAGAACATGGAATATACTACTAACATCAATACTTAAAGACTTTTGAAATGAATATTTTAGTGAATAAGGTTTCTTCTCCTGCGATAAATAAAATAAAATATTTTAGATTTTTTGTTTCATATTTATCTTCCTTCCTTTTATTATCTATTTTTTGTTTATGCTTCATAATGTAACTAGTACAGGAGTAAATTCATATGATTTATAAGTAAATGGAAAACTAGAACTTGGTGAGACATTGAAGATACCAAGGTCACCCACTGCATCTCAGGCCATCACCAGTCATTTTGATGTTTGCCCTGCCACTGGACTTTTGAGGGCTAGAGGAGAGAGTGAGGCTGATGACTCTGCCCAGCTCTGCCCCACTTAACCCAATTCAAGCACAAGTCAAGACATCACTCCATGATGTCATTAGCCTTCTTCGAAAATGAAGGACAAATAAATAAACAAAATAGCATATAGTCAAAAATGGTTTGGAGAACATTAGCCAAAGGTCCGGAGACTTCAAGTGATCTGCTATGGTCACACAACTGGCATGGCTCTGAGCCAAGCTGTCTCTCAACAGCTTCTCACACTGAGACAAAATCAGCCTCTTGTAGGTCATCTTCACTACTTCTGGTACCCTGCCTCCCAAGCAACAGAGAAGAAAAAGTGCATTTCCAAATCCGATTTACTATTTCTGAGGTTTCAAAGCTAGAGATGGAGATGTCTAGTCTCAGAGACAATGGAGAGAGTGCTAAACTTGGAGTTGGGAAGACAGAAATTCCAATGCTTCTTTACCCGCTGTGTGATCTTGGGCAAATTGCTTCACCTTCTTGACCTCTGTCTACCTCCCAGGGTTGTGAGAATTAAATGAGATAATATATGTAAAATTCTTTGCCAGCTTTAAAGCACAGCGTCAATCCATATACCTAGTTATGGAAATACCAGCTGTCAAATTGTCACGTCTCCATGAGGGTCCCATCTCATGGCATTAGAAGCATGACATTGCTGAGCCACTTTTGCACTTACTAGTCCCATCCTGCTGCTGGAGAGAAAGCTTTTGGCCAAGTCATTTGTCTCTGCCTCTCAGAAGACTTTGGGAATCCTGGGGAAGGCCACCTCTAGAGTGTCCTGGAACAAGGACGCAGGGATGGAATGGAGAGTTTCAGAGATGATTGGAAAAATCATGCCAAGGCATCAGACTTCAGAGGCAGCTTGCTACAACCTTGTTCTCATCACAGGGTCCCACTCTGGGCTCAGGGCCCCTTAGGCAGATGCCCATACTATCTGCCAGGGCACTCTAGCTTGGAATCTAAATTCAGTACAGCTGGGCTGGAGGGTTTGGGATTTGACAAACTTGAGGGCTTCTGCAGACCAAAACTCTGAATCCCTAGAGGTCAGGTCATTCATAGTTATTTGCGTTTTATTCTGTACACTTTCCATATTTTGTTTTTAACTTAATTTTTTTGTGCCTATGATCCTGAGGTGGGGGCCCTAGAGAAAGGGCTATCTTTTTTGGGTCTAAAAGCGGTACTGCTCCCACAGAGGAGCATTTTGGGAAAATGATGATCTCAAAGAAGTTCCAGGTGGGGATAAAGGGAGCAGATATTAAGATAGCCAGTGTGGATGGCTAGATGGGACTCTCCCCTTGAAATTCTGACTTGTTCCAGAAATTCTAAGACTTTTTCAAGGGTGGAAGACTGAAATGATGTGGAAGGAGAGGAGAAAGGTCATTCAGAAGCCTCACTGGTAGGTCTAGTCTTGTTCTTGGAAGGCCCTAAGAAGCCCTAAGAAGTTCAGGTCTGCTTGTGGGTAAATCCAAGGGGGCCTCTCAAGATCAGTCTAGGTTTGGACTGGAGCCAGTAAGTCAGTCAATACATACTTATTAAGCATTTGCTACGTGCCAAGCACTATGCCCTGGGGTTACAAAGAAAAGTAAAAGCCTTATTACATATGTAGTCCTAGAGTACTACAGTTGGCAAAGTTCCTTACAGTCAATCAGTCAATTTTATTAATTATGTGTAATTATTAATCAGCTACATTTATTAAGTGCCCTCTGTGAGCCAGGCACTATACCGAGAGCTGGAGATTTGAAAAGATAGAAAAGACAGTTCTTATCCTCAATCTAGTAAGCAAATATGTACAAACAAGCTATAAACAAGATAAATAGGAAATAATTAGCAGAGGGAAGGCTTCCAGTAAAAGAAAGGATTTTAGTTGCGATTTAAAGGCTACTAAAGAGATCAGTAGGTGGAAGGGGGAAGAGGGGAGAGCATTCCAGGCCTGGGGGACAGTTGGAGAAAATGCCTGGAGTTGAGAGATGGAGTTTCTTGTTGGTGAACAGCAAAGAGGCCAATGCTGACTTCATCCTACTGGCTCTCGTTGGAGTACGTTTGACCAAAGGATTCTATGCCTTCTGTTTCTACATCCTCTTTCTTCCAGGTCTAGCTCAGTTATCACCTCTTGCAAATGGATGAGACCAGAGGATGTGGACTTTGGTTCTGAAATTTCTGAAGCATGCACCTCCTCCCCTACCCACCACGGGAGTGCAGGCAAGCCCATGGGCTGAGAGGAGGACAGATGATTGATTGACTGAAGCTCAGGGATGCAGACGCCTGCCAGAGGAGCTGGTCCTCTAGCTAGACAGATCAGTTTCACATTCCTTTTTCAGACTCCATTGGTACCTTCAAGAGACAGAGTAGGATATAATACAATAGATCTGCTTTAAGGGGAGGAAAAAACTATTCCCATATCCCCCTTCTCCTTTCCCCAGAGAAGGTAATGGCAACTGGGGGCAGAACTACATAGCACAAGTAGACGTGTTTACTTGTAGCTTAAGGGAGACAGCTTAGTATAATGGATAAAGTACTGAACTTGGAGTCAGGAGCACCTGAGTTTGATTTTTCCTCAGACATTTGCTAACTATGTGACAAAGGATAGGTCATTTAATCCCTCTAAGTCTCAATAATCTCATCTGTAGAGTGGATATAATAATAACATAACACCTACCTCCTAAGATTATTATGAGGATCAAATGAAAGATTATATGTAAAGTGTCCTACAAATTTTAAAAGTGCCACACATATGCTTGCTTATTATTCAAAGTTATCCTGTGGGCTGACTTTCCCAGTTCACAAGATGGCAACATCCAGGGAATTTACAAATAGTGTCAGACATGTGTGTTTACTTAGTCTGAAAGGATAGTTCAAGTACCATGTTTGTGAACCCTAGACTTCTATGTGGAGGAGAGGGGATTTTGAATTCCTTAAGCAGTCTCATCCTGGAATCTGGTATAGCCAAGGAAGAAAGATCCTTTGGGCAGCAATAACCTTGATTGGAGAGTTCCCAAGGTTGAGATTTCAAGCAGTAGCATTCTAAAGACATAATATTCCCTTAACAGTAGTTTTCTTATAGAATAGAAGGAAGATTGGCGATGTGGAGCTGAAAGGATAAAATCATGTCATCCAGGAACAAGTGATTGGGTTTAAGTACTTGGATAGTGCAGGTCTGACAAAAAGGGGATTCAACAGCCTTCAAAGTATGTGTACCTCAAAGCAGAGAGTGTTATGGGAGACAAGTCTTAGGGGGACTGTGTAGGACTGGGTGGGAAAGAAGAATTCATCAGAATATCAAAGGGTTGGCCTGATAGTAACCTCAAGTTCAGGTCCCTTTTGGGAGCAGGTTGAATAATTGATGGGAAATTTGAGTATTTCATCTGTTCCTATACCTGTTGATGGACATCTAGGGGTTCCTTGTTTCTTCTGAGTCTTCAGAAAGGCTGGTTCAAACTCTATTTGCATTTGGCATCTTAAGGGCTTGTACAGGAACTGGGAACCCTGTTATCAACCTTTCCTGAAACCTTCCCTTATAACAAAGAAAGGCAGTGAAACAAAACCAACTGAAACAGCGACCATGTCTGTCCATCCACGTATGTGACATTTGGAATAGATATTGAACCACTTCCCACACTGTCTAGAGGAGGGATGTCTATAAGATGCATCATCTGTTTCCTATAACCAGTATTGATAACGGCATTTTGTCTGAGTCCAGCTGCTTCTTATTATGGATTTCCTTTACGTTATTATAGTAATTGTGTACATTATTCACCTGGTTCTTTTTTTTACTTCTTTCCATGTTCCTTTTGCACTCAGGGTAGGTGTAGCAGTGACCACATTGGCATACCCAGGATGGCTGCTAGTACAGATTCTTAAATCTACTTTACTAGGAAAGATAGCAGTTTAAGGGGTCAACAATCTTTTTAAATTACATTCGTTAGTTCAGGGGAAAAGTCAGTACCCTGAACTTCAGAGAAAATGCAAGCAGAGATATAAAGATCCACATACAGGGCTCTGACTGCCTGAATCAACTATATACTTTACATACATCTCTGGATGGAGAGAGCCTTTACATCTGAGTGGTTGGGGAGTTCTGAACATATGGTCACTCAGAATCTCGACCAGGGAATCAGAAGATCCTTCTCATAAGTGAGCTCTCAAAGTAAAATAACAACTCAGAGTATATATACACTTCTCAGAGTCAGAGGCATCACAACCCTCTTTACTCAGTGCCTAATTATAAATCAGCAAAAGGTGTGAAAGTCTTCCTACAAGCAAGCCTTCCTTAAGCAAGCTTCCCTTAGTGGGCTCCATTAATGAGGCCTATTAATGGGCAAGAAATCTTAAATCCCATCAACATTATAATAGGGTTAATATACTCTTTAACTGTTACTGGCTCTTTTTCCTTTTGAGTACTGTGCTTCTAAAGCAATCTACTTGTATGGTTTGATGTTTTTCTCATAAACTAATAAAAATGTACAATCTCTCATTAGTCAATTAGGTCTGAGCTCCCACCTCAGTTTGTGTGTTCAGTCATTTTTTCAGTTGTGTCCTATTCTTCATGACCCCATTTGAGGTTTCCTTAAGAAAGATATTGCAGTGGCTTGCCATTTCCTTCTCCAGCTCATTTTACAGATGAAGAAAATGAGGCAAGGGGGTGGCTAGGTGGCTCAGTGAATAGAGCACCCACCCTGGAGTCAGCAGGACCTGAGTTCAAATCTGACCTCAGACACTTAGCCCTTACCAGCCATGTAGCCTTGGGCAAGTCATTTAACCCCAATTGCCCTGCCTTTCAAAAAGAAAAAAATGAGGCAAACAAAGTTAAATGATTTGCCCAGGGTCATACAGCTAGTGTCTGAGGTCAGATTTGAACTTATGAAGATGAGTCTTTCTGACTCCAGGTCGAACACTGTATACACTGTGCCACCAAGCTGTCCGCCCCCCTCCTCCAATCTTAGTTTATTAAATGTTAAATATACCAGAGAAACCTCTTTTCCCATAATCTTTTTTTTTCTTTTTGGAGGGGGGAAGTTAGGGCATTTGGGTTTAAGTGCCTTGCCCAAGGTCATATGGCTAGTAAGTGTCTGAGGCTGGATTTGAACTCAGGTCCTTCTGACTCCAGGGCTGGTGCTCTATTCACTGC
>CM053583.1:91395671-91414893 GCA_028627135.1 Pseudochirops cupreus
CACACACACACACACACACACACACACACACACACACACACACACACGGCACTCTATTTCCTATCTCTGTTTTTGCACTGATTATCGTTCATGCCTGGAATGTGCCCCTCCTTACCTCCATCTCTTGAAAACTCTGATACATTTCAAGACTCAGCTCAAGTTCCACCTTCTACATGAAAACTGTCTAGTGTCCCATGCTCTCACATCCCCCTAGGTTCTAGTGTACACCCTTCTAAAACTACCTTGTATTAATTTTGTATATATTCTGTATATATTTATATAGACATATGTTGTCACCCCCATTAGAATATGAGTTCCTTAAAGGCAGGGATTGTTTGATTTTTGTTTTGTAGAATTTAGCACAATGCCTGACACATAAGTGTTTAATAAATGTTAGCTTGATTGAAATCAGGCTAATCTCTTGGGATATATGTACAACAGTAGGATTACTGGGTTAAAAGGTACAGACAGTATAGGGACTTGACTTGCATAATTCCAACTGTTTTACAGAGGGATTGCATCAGTGTTGAGACCAATTCACAACTCCACCAATAGCATTTTAGTAAGTCTGCGTTCTTAGTGCCTTAAGGAGGAACTTCTGAAGAGGAAGAGATGTGAATATTTTAACTAAGAGATTTTTAAAGATTGTGACTTCCCTAGGGATCTCTAAAAGTAGGAGAGGCTATCATTGCACTGGATAGTTTAAATCTCACTCTGCCTTAAGGTAAAAAGATGATTCAAAGATCATTTATCAGGGTACAGATCCCACCCTAAAATTGCTCAAGACTCCAGAGTGATGGTACATAAATATAAAACTTTTCATCAAGATTTGGCTTTGGATCACTTTTAGAAATGAGTCTATATATTTTAAATATTTTTCTTGGGTATAAAAATAGATTACTTCTCAAGTAGTAGGCTAATAGAAAATTGAAACAGAAATGTTCCAACTCATTAATATAAAGTACTTAATAAGGCATGATATTACTTAATATAATTTACATCAGGTACTGAGTTTAAAGGAGATTAATATTAACAATAATAAAAGCATTAATTGGGTGATTATTCTCACTAATGTTGTCCTTCCTGAAGTTAAAAATCAGTGGCTTTTAAGTGTTAAGCCATAGGGAATAATACCTTCAGCAAAATAAGCACAAAACAAACTCCTATTGGTTAATAAGGAAAATATTTACCATTCATTGTCCTTATTTGAAATCAGGGTACTATACAGTGCCAGTGGCAAGAAGTAGTAATCCTAGTTCCTGGTTAAAAAGAAACGTGAAAGTACAATGTACGATCATTTTATGCACTAGTCAGTATAATTAGCACTGGCAGCAGAATGACGTTTATACATGAGTACTTGTGTTTAATGCTTCAAAGAACATGTAAGTATTTTCCTAGCTTTCAAGGACACAGTGCTACCTGGGTAGACAAGGAGAGTATTGTGTCCACTACCGTAAAACAGGATACAAATTCACAAAATTAAGAGCCTACCTATAAAGACTACTTCCATATGAAATATTTTTTGTACATGAAAATAGAACTTCATAAAAAACTGGTACAGACTTAAGTTAGGCCTTTTTATATGAAAACGATATTTTGTTTAACTTTAACACTTTAGGATACCATAAAAAAGGGTTGGTTTGTTTTTTATAGAAAAGTTATCATTTGGTTGATGGAAATCTGAATTCTCAGTATCATTACCTGGTCAGAACCAAAAACAAAGAAGTCACTCATCAGTTATCTACGGGAGTGGTCTTCAAACATTTTTGATCACTTATCACTATGAAAAAAAACTGTGCATATTCTCTCATTATATGTAAATTTACTTATTTATAAATGCCATAAATGTAGCATTATACTAATATTTATGTACATTCTAAAAGTTATATAAAATATGGGCTAATAGTAAAGCAGTATTTTAAAATAATACTTTATCAACATGTTAAAAATCCTTTTCTCCCACTAAACATCATTATTAATAATTAGTGATATTTAGTGAGAGCAATGTGATTGAATATGCTTTTTTACTTTTAAAAATCATGGCTAAACATTTTATGATACAGTGAAATGGAAATCTGTTTCTAAATTCAGTTTATTTTGTCACTTGATTTTAATAAATAATGTAGTTTAAAAAAGGAGAGAGAGAGAGAGAAAGAGAGAGAGAGACAGCATTTGCAAGCAGCTCATAAAGATATGTAGATCAAAACAGAAACATCATTGACTGAGCTTACTCCTTTTTTCAATACTGACCAATAATTATGCAAAGGATTTTTGTTGAAATTCAGTGAGTAAATTTCCATATTCCTTGATATCAATCAATTATTCTTGCAAATCAGAAGGTGTTGAAGTTTTGCATTTTTAACAAGTAGGCTCAAAATCCACTGTAACTCTTCATTTGAAAGAATATTGAACACTTTTAGAAAACACTTTAGAAAATCTTGTTTCCAAGATTTTTTCTCTAAGTGCATAGATATGAGAGTAATATCACTTCAGATACTTAATAGCTATGTGACCCTGGGCAAGTCACTTAACTTGTTGGTTTCAATTTCCTATCTGCAAAATAGGTATGGAAATAAATAGCACCTACCTCCTAGGGTTGGTATAGTGAGATAATAGTTTGTAAAGCTCTTTGTAAACTTCAAAGCACTATATAAATGCTAGCTACTGTTATAATAATATTTCCAGCAACCAACCAACCAACAATGTATAAGTACTTACTATGTAGCAGACACTGTGCCATGCACTGTGGATATAGTATAAAGAATGAAACAATATCTACTCTGAAGGACCTGACATTCTAATGGGAGAGTTAACAAGTACATATAAATATACATGTCTTAAATATAAAGCTAATAATTACAAATATAAAATAGTTCTACACAAGGTAGCAACGCAGAGAGAGAAGAGAGTATCCAAGAGAAGGAGTTATTGATGTGTCAAATGTTGGAAAAGAGGTCCTGAAAGATGAGCATTGAGAAAAGGCCATCAGATTTCACAATTAAAAGATCACTGGCAATTTTCAAGAGAGCAATTTCAAATGAGAGAGGAGTCAAGGCTAAGGGAGAGACTTGACAACCCGGGAAATGAGAAAGAAGGTGATACTTTCAATGGAAACTAGTAAACATGGAAAAAGGGTCAATTTCCAAGAAAAGATAATGTAAGATTTGCAATGCACATCACAATCTATGCCTCGTGCTATTCCTACCCCACTCCCTCCCTCCGTCCCAAAAGAAAAATATGTGTGTGGTGGGTTCTTACTCATGATCATTATTGAGCACAGAATCCATTTTCTATGGGGTGTTTACCGCAGTTATTAGGTGTCTGGTGGAGGGTGGGGGAAGGAATTTTGCCTGAATAGATAGATACAGTATTTACCAGAGTGTCTGATTAGGTCATAACTCCCCGAAGAGTCTGACACTTTAGGTGTAGCTAGTGCAATAGGAGACAAAACAATGACAAGAGTGAAAAGTAGAGAAGTGTTGAACTTTATAACGGCTGAAGAGGCTGCTGTGGCTGTGACAGAGATTAGCCCATAAATGGCTATCTATAAAAAGAGAAAGTGGGATGCAACCCATCTTCCCATTTTCTGATTGGTTGATAACCCACTCACTGAAGTCAGGTAATCGCCCCACTTTGGAAAGCACTGATCTAAATGATTCCTGAAAAATAAAACCATTGAAAAACTGCTCCATGTATTTGTTTTGGTCAAGCAGTCCTCCCCCCGCCCAAAAAAAGAGATGACAGTGTAAAAGATTGTGGGTCAAAAGAAATATCTTAACAAGCTACATATGATTTTTTAGAAGTTTTATTTTTTACTCCCTCACTTGAACCTCACTAAAGGTCCCTGAAACCATTTGTAAATGTATTGGTAAGAACATAAATAAAATTGTGTGTGAAGTCACATAATAATTGGATCTATAACTAACCCATTAATTGTTTACTAATTGAGAAATTTGAATCCTGTCTTAGACTTTTCCTAGTTGTGTGATGAGGGGGGAATTTCACTTAACCTCTAAGGGCCTCAGTTTCCTCATTGATAAAATGGAGAAAACATTCATAATACTTAACTTCTTCTGGTGGGTGTGAATTATGCAATTCTCCATGAATTAAGCTTTGGGGCAACTTAGCAGGCAATGGTGAGTTGCATGTTGGTTGCGAGGAGGCTACAGTTTATTATCAATTAAAAACTGTTCAAGAAAAGCAACATAAAAGATATAATGGAGAGATTTATAAATAGAAGAGGAGGTGGGCTGATCATGAAGCAAGAGCAAGCGATAACCTATGTATTGCCTAGTGGGTACAACAGCATCAATACAACATCAAGTGGAAATAGAAGAAGGCCCCCAGAATATTAGGCAGAACTCCTATGCAGGATTTATGGGAGGACATGAAAAAAAAAAGTCACAGAGAATGAGACAGTATCAATGAGGCGTGATCCATACCAAATGAGAGAATTCCTACATAAATGAGATCAAAGATACATTCAAGTTGCAAAGAAGTACCTACTTTATGGAGTTGTCAGAAAAAGAGTCTTCAAAACTTAAAATACTGTAGACTAGCTAACCAGTGGTAGCACTAAGACTGTGCATATTTTATTCCTTTTATATATTTAAATAGTTAATTTTTTCCCAATTACATGTCAAGACAATTTTTAGCATTCATTTTTACAAGATTTTGAGTTCCAAATTTTTCTCCCTCTCTCCTCCCCTCTTCTTACAATGAGAAGTGATTTGGTAATAGGTTATGCATGTGCTACCATGTAAAACATTTCTGTATTAGTCACAATTGTCAAAGAAGAAACACATCAAAAGGGAAAAAACCCACAATATTGCTGATGCTATGTATAATGTTTTCCTGGTTCTGCTCATTTCACTTTGCATTAGTTTGTACAAGTCTTTCCAGATTTCTCTGAAATCTGCCTCCTCATCATTTCTTATAGAATAGTAGTATTCCATTACATTCATACACCACAGCTTATGTTGTGATTCCCCTATTGATGTGCATCCCCTCAGTTTCCAATATTTTGCCACCAACAAAAGGGCTGCTATAAATATTTTTGCGCAATAGGTACTTTCCCCTTTTTTAATGACCTCTTTGGGATATAGACCTGGTAGAAGTATTGCTAAATCAAAAGGTATGCAAAGGTATATCAAATTATGGTTGTCTTTTAGTGTCGTTCCAAACTGCTCTTCAGAACGGTGGGATCAGTTCACAACTTCACCAACAATGCCTAGTTGTCCCAATTTTCACATATCCTCTCCAACATTTATCATTTTCTTTTTTAAAATCATATTAGCCAATCTGATCAATGTAAGGTGGTACCTCAGAGCTGTTTTAGTTTTCATTTCTCTAGTGAAAAGTGATGTAGTGTGAAAAGTAGATGTAAAGAGTGATGTAGAGTGATGCAGAGTGATCTTCCTATGCCTATAGATAGCTCTAATTTCTTCATCTGAAAACCAACCATTTGTCAACTGAGGAATGGCTTGTATTTTTATAAATTTGACTCAGTTATCTACATATTTGAGAAATGAGGCCTTTATCAGAGATACTTACTGTAAAGATTACTTCCCAGCTTTCTACTTTCCTTCAAATCTTGGTTAAATTGGTTTTATTTGCATAAAAGCTTTTTAATTTAATCACCCAAAGTATCTGTTTTACATTTTGTAATGCTCTCTATTTCTTGTTTGGTCATGAACCTGTAACTCATTTAACATCTACTTTAAGAAGATGGGTGGGGCAGCTAGGTGGCACAGTGAATAGAGCAACCACCTTGGAGTGAACAAGACCTGAGTTCAAATCTGACCTCAGACACTTAACACTTACTAGCCATGTGACCTTGGTAAATCACTTAATCCCAATTGCCCTGCCTTCCTCCCTCCAAAAAGCCACACACACAAAAAAGAATATGGGTGCTATACCACTTGGTGCATATATGTTTAGTATTGATATTACTTCATTGTCTATGATACCTTTTAGCAACATGTAATTTTCTTCCTTATCTCTTTTAAATAGGTCTATTTTTGCTGTTGCTTTATTTGATATCTGGATTGCTAACCCTGCTTTTTTTTTTAATTTCAGCTGAAGCATAATAGATTCTGCTCCAACCCCTTACCTTTATTCTGTGTGTGTCTCTCTGCTTCAAATGTGTTTCTTGTAAACAACAAATTGTAGGATTCTGATTTTTGATCCACTTTGCTATCTGCTTCCGTTTTATGGGAGAATCATCACATTCACATTCACAGTTATGATTACTGTATACTTCCCTCTATTACATTTTTCTTCCTGTTTGTCCTCTCTCCTTTCACCTTTTCTCCCCTTGACAGTCTACTACCTCCCCTTGTCTGCCCTCTCTTCTGTCAGTCTCCACCACCCCTTTACTTAATCTTCTCTCTTCCTACTTTCCTGTCAGATAAGTAAGATTTCTATATTCAACTGATTGTGTGTACTATCTTCTTTTTGAACCAATACTAATGAGAGTAAGATTCAAGTGATGCCCATCACCCACCCTCCCGTCTTTCCCTCCACTGTAATAGGTTTTTAATGCCTCTTCATGTGAAATAATTTATCCATTATATCTCTCCTTTCCTTCTGTTCCCAGTGTACTCTTCTTTCTTATCCCTTAATTTTTTTTATGTCATTCTCTCAAATTTACCTTATACTGTACCCTCGTTTATGTATATTCCTTCTAGCAGTACAATTTTTAAGAATTAAAAGTATTGTCTTCTCATCTAGGAATGTAAACAGTTCAACTCCATTGAATCCCTTATGTCATCTTTTCCTTTCTTCCTTTTTAAGCATTTCTTGGACCTTGATATTGGAGATCAGATTTTTTGTTCAATTCTGGTCCTCTCTTTATGAAAGCTCGAAATCCTTCTATTTCACTGAATGACTATTTTTTTTTTCACTTGAAGTGTTAACATTTTATTTTGCTTGGTAGGTGATTCTTGGCTGTATGCCTAACTGCTTTGCCTTCTGGAATGTTATGTTCCATGACCTCTGATCCTTTAATGTCACAGTTGCTAAGTCCTGTGTAATTGTGATTGTGACTCCCTGATATTTGAATTTCTTCTTTCTGAAAACATTCAGTATTTTTTCCTTGACCTGATACTTTTGCACTTTGCCTGCAATGTTCCCTGGAGTTTTTATTGTTGGGGATCCTGAGGTGATTGATGGATTCTTTCAATGACTATTTTGTCTTCTGGTTCCAGAATGTCAGGACAGTTATCCTTGATAATTTTTGAAAGTTGCTGTCCAGGTCCTCCTTTTGATTATGATTTGCAGGTAGTCCAATGATTCTGACATTGTCTCTCATGGAAATATTTTTCAGGTCAATTGTTTTTCTGATGAGATAGTTTACATTTTCTTCTATTTTTTTTCCTTCTTTTGAATTTGTTTGATTGATTCCTGATGTCTCATAGTCATTACTTCTGCTTGCCCAATTCTAACTTTTAAGGAATTGTTTTCCTCAGTTAGCTTTGGTACTTTTGTTTCCGTTTGACCAATTGTACTTTACAAGGAGTTGTTTTCTTCAGTGGATTTTTATATCTCCTTTTCCACTTGCCCAATTCTACTTTGTAAGCAGTTGTTTTCTTTTTCCAAACTGTTGACTATTTTTTCATAATTCTCTTGTGTCCCTCTCATTCCTTTTCCCGATATTTCTTGTACCTCTCTTATATGATTTTAAAGCTTCTTTTTGAGCTCTTCCATAAATTCTTTCTGGGTTTGAGACCACTTCCTGTGTTTCTGGGGTATTGTCCTTAGGTGTTTTGATACTGTTGTCCTCTTCTGAGTTTGTGTCTTGATCTTCCCTGTTACTATAATAACTTTCTATGGTCAGATTTTTTTTGTTGTTTTTTCACTCATAATTTTTGGCCTTTTTCCTTTCTTTTAAATTTGAACTCTGTTCTGGAGTGGACTGGGCATTATCTCAGGCTTCTTGTTCCAGGAGCTACAGGCTCTGGCCATTTACCTGGTGCTTCACTAATATTGCCCGGAGGCCCATGGGGGACCCTCGTGTCTGGTGCTGCAATAAGGGTGTAGGGTATGAGGGGGTGACTGGCACTACTGGAGGTCTTAGGGGTCTGGCAGCTTACCTGATGCTGAGTTAGAGTCCTAGTGGTGGTGTCTGGCTTGTGCTGAGGCTGGTGGGGGTGTTTCTGTGTTTGACCCATAGGGCTACAGTGAAACTCCTGGGTTGTCTGGTTGCAGGATGCTTGTTTGGCTGGGACTATGCTGAAACATGTGGTGGTTCTTGGAGCTGGAGTCTGCCCATTCTCTTGGCTATGCTGAGGCACATGGGGATTCTGGTGTTGGCATTTTCCTGATCCATTGCACTGGGACTCAGAATCTCCACTGGTTTGCTGAGGTTGGGCTTGCTGCTGACTTGCCAGGACATTTCCTGTCCTGGACTATGTTTCCCTTTTACTCCAGTTAGATGGACCTTTTTTGCTGATCTTTTAAGTTTCTTGGGCTAAAAGATTGTTTCACCCCATCTTTTTTCTGGTTCTGCTGTTCTAGGATTTGTTTTGGGGTGCTTTTTGATGGTTGTTTGGAGGTGAATATGGAAGAATTATGGCAATTTATTGCTTATTACACTTGGCTCCTGGAAGTCTACATATTTTATTCTTCACCCTCACTATATGATCAGATCACCTCCCTTTCTAATCATACATTTATTTAGTGATGTCCCTTTTGCCATATGTTGAGCATGGGTCATTAATAGAAACATATTGCAACCTACTTAAACCCATGAAGCATATTTTCATTCCCCTCCTGTTCACACAAAACTTTGATTCTTTGGAGACCATTGTGTTCCAATAGAATGGAATCACCAAAATAATGTTGATGATGAAAAGATAGATCATTCAGTCACATATACAAATATGCATACTATGTGTATCTGTATCTACAAATACATGTGTATATTTGCTATCATGGCAGTCTTTCATGATGCCTTTTTTTCTGCTATTTATGGTGCATCCATAGGGTGCTTCAAATGGTATCTCAATATGAAGGGTACTGGGAAGAAGATGGACTCTTTTCATGTGGATGATATTAGGGAACCATTTCCAGGAGAATCGTGATGACATGTAAGAAAAGTGTCTTGGAGAGACAGACAGACTGTGAAGCCTATGTAGATATTCTGCAACTGATTCTTGTTGGCTAACCATGTGTTGAAGAGGAAACTCTTTGGTTGTGGAAGCATTCAAAAAGCCTATGAGTTTTAGCTCCAGTTTCTTTACTTCAGTATTCTTGGGGGAGCTTGGCAATCAGTGAAAGGAGAAGAGCCTTTGAGCTGGTGAGTACAAGAACCAGAGGGCTCTTTGACATTGCGTCTTTCCAGAGTTAGGATGTGAATCCAAAGCAGCATCATTAACACTGAAGGGAATGTGGCCTACCTTGGCTAGGGGTGGCCTTTGGGACTAACCTTTGGGACCCCAGACTAATGGTATGCAGATTCATCATCTAGCAGTCATGCTGCATCTAGATGTAAACTTTGAGGGGCCAATACTATGTAGAAACTGAGATAAATTTTGAGCTTATACCTTCCCACCCCCCAAACTGAGGTGGTATAGGAAAGACTATGCCCCCAAGGTGTTAGAAGTGGGGAAGAATGTCTGTACATTTGCTCTTGATATATCTTTGTAGTAAATATCCCTTTGTAAAAGCTAATCCAGTGTTAAGTGGTTCAGTGATCAGAAATTTTCTGGAAAAAAAGAAATTTATGCTTAATGTACATTTTTTTAAAAACAAAAATCTAAATGTTTTATTGAGCTAATAATAATAAACTGATTAAAGTTTACAAAGTATTTTGCATGCATCTTACCATTTGAACCTCACAATAACTCTGTGACTCAGATACAACAGATTATATCATATGCATTTTACATGAAGAAGCTGGGGCTCATCTTGGTTAAGTGGTTTGTTAGTGGTGACATATTTGTTAAGAATCACAATCAAGAGATGAACATGATCCTTACTAACTCCAAGGTCAGCACTATATCCATTGTGCCACAAAACAAATTAGAAGAAGTATAATTGATTTGATATATTTTTACCATCAATAAATTGAGAAATAAGAAAGAAAAACACAAAGTATTTTTAGTTAGCCTAAAACTAAGTAGACATATAGTTAGTTGACTTGTCTGGAAACAACTCCATAAAAATATAACTTCAAGCTTATTGTTTTACCATCTGCAGGGTAAAATTTTAAGTCTAGTTATAAAAAGGAAAATGGGGACCTACAGACCTGGGGTTAGAACAAGAAAATACAAGGAAACAATGATCAATGTGGGGTGATGAGACCTGAATAGTTTTAAGACTCTGAGTTCTTCTATCAGACTGTGAGCTCCTGGTGCTGGGGGGAAGGGGAAGAAGCGAGAAGAGATGACTGTTTTCTGCTCTTTTTTTTTTTTAACATCTTAGGAATTTAGTACATTAAGAGTCATCTAGTACAACTATCTCATTTTAAAAATATAGATATCAAAGCTCAGAGAGGTCAAATGATTTGCCCAAGGTTAGTCAGCTAATTAGTAGTACAGCTGGGATTAGAACCCAAACTTTCTGGCTTCCACCCCAGTATTCTGTTACAACATACCTTTTCTCAGCATGACTATAAGCAAGGAACATGTTGTCTGTGTGACAAAGGAGGATCCAGGCAACAAGTAGAATATTACAAAGTACTCAAATTTTGTCCAGCCCTGAATATCCAAAATATCTGACAACTATGTGAAGTTTTTCAGTAAATTTTTAAGTAACAATAAAACATCATAGTCAGGACCTAGTAGAGAAATGCAAAAATCCTATTAACAATGCAGAGATAAATAATTGTAATACATGCAGAATAAATAATTGTTGACCTTAGTCCAATCTAAGTGAATTAAATAAAGACATTTTCTCAGCTGTTATTAGTAAATTAAATATTACTATGACAGAACTTCAGCAAAGGGACTTAAATGAGTCTTTGAGCAGTTCAGGAATCCAGGTCTTGTGGCATGCATTGTCATAGAGTCATAGAATGTCAGAGCTAGAACCTTAAAGATTATTCAGTCTACCATCTTGATATTACAGATGAGGAAATTGAGACCCAGAGGGTTTAAGTGATTTACTCAAAATCACACAACTTGTTAGGGACAAAGTCAAAACCCACATCCAGATTTCCTGAATTTTAAACTAATGTGATCTCTATTATACCTTAGATCTGTAGGTAGGGACCAAAATTAAAATAGGCCACAGATAGGTTTTTAGTGGCTCACTTTCCAAGTAAATATAAAATGTATGATAAAATTATAAAATTTAAAAATTACTGATAAAACTATTTTCTAAATAAATCATTTTTAAAAGGGAAATTTCAATTAATATCAATTAATTACACTTGCTACTTAAGATTTTTATTTATCATGAAATCACATTAGTGTTTAAAAAAACTGCTTTGCTAAGCAGTACAAGCTTAACACATTTTTCAGGTTTTCTTAAAGTTTACATTTAGCTAATGGAATGTATTATATTTCTTGTCAGCAATCAGTTTATTGTACTCTGGAATCATGCTTGAAATCGATTTCTTTAGAAATCTGAAAACTAACCTTAGTAACTGCCTCATTTTCTGACTTTCCTTTCTTGAGAAACCATTGTTCCCTACTGAGATTTTTCAGCAATTTGGACAGTTTTATTTGTTTTTCATTGGTGTCCAATTTGCTTAAGTCAGGCTGTTTCAATTTGAAATGGTAATGAAGAATGTATTCCTTCGGAATGGCTATTACTTCTAGGCAAACAAGGCACAATATCTCATGTAAGTAAATAAGTATCTATTTGTCCACTCCAGATTAAATACTTTATGTTCTGATTCAATCTTACGTTTCTTTTTATCTCCCATTTTATAAAGTCACCCCCAAAACTTTAATGTTAGAACCAAAAAATCTCCACAGCAACTGCTCACATAACAAAGAAATACTGAACTGAGTGTCTGATCTTGGAGACAGCTCCAGACACTCACGTAATTTTGGAGGGCGGCCACACAGCGGGAAGGGGAAGAAGACCTCGAATTGTAGCCACTCATTGCATAGTGGGCATCAGCTGCATTGGCATGTGGCTGCACTCACTTTGTCCCTGTTCAGTGCCAGTGATGATCAAAAACATAGTGAAAAGATACAACTCTCGCACCTCTCAAACTAGAGACCGACCACTGATGGTTGAGTGTCATGGGTCATGTGACAAACAGGAGAGCGTGCACAGTGGCAACCCAGCAGCCATGTTACTTGACGGGGACAGTAGGTGACCAGTGGAAGGTGGGTTAAGCGGGTCATAGGCAAAGCATTAGTTCGTTACATCTTTACTTTTTTTCTTTACATCCTCCACATTTTTCCCAGGCTGCCCAAAATCCTTTGGCAGGTTACAAGCGGCCCAGAGGCTGTATGTTGTACAAACCTGCCTTAGACAATTTAGATGATAAAATGTTCAGTTTATGGAAAGGAGAGTGTGCATGAAAGTAACAGGGGAGGAGATGAGTCTACTCCATTCCTCCCCTCTTATCATCTATGGACATCTGAGGGGATCTTCCAGGTAGTGTATTAAATACCTTGTAATGTTCCTAACCTTGCTTCTACCTATAGATGATATCTATACTCACACCTGCATAACAACAAGAATTGACTATCAGTGAACAAATACATATTAAGCACCAGCTAGGTCCAAGGCAATGTTCTAGGTGTTGAAGATACAGAGAGAAGTGACACAGTCCTTAACCTTAAGGGAATTACATTCTACTGGGTGCTATATGTCCATAGATAAGTAAATGCAACATATATGAAATAAATAAATATATACCTATACATACACATATGTATACACACAAAAATATGTATACACACACAGATTTGGGGGCACTAACAACTAGGGGAATCAACAAGAGTCTCTTAAAGGAAGCAGTGCTTGGGCTAATCTTGGAGAGGAGCTCCTTTCAGCTTCCTAGAAGCAAAGGTGAGGAAGGAGATTATTCCAGTTATGGGAGGTGGGGGCACAGTCTAAGCAAAGACTGGGCAGTAGATGATAAAATGCCATATATGGGCAACAACAAGAAGGCCAGTTTGGCTTGAGTATAGAGGTGGAGTGTGTGGGGAAGTAATGTGTAATGAGCTCGGAAAGATAGACTAGAGCCAGATTGTGAAGGGTATCAAATGCCAAACACAAGAGAATGCATCTTATCTGAAAGGCAATGGCGAATACAGTAAAGTAGTGTAAAGGGGAATGATATGATGAGACTTGTGCTTTAGGAATATCTTTTTGGCAGCTGCAAGGGGGATGGATTGGGGAGGGGAGAGAGGGGATGCAGGGAGACCAATTAGGAAGCTATTGCAATTATCCAGGCAAGAGGTGATGAGGGCTTAAGCCAAAGTGTTTGTGGTATGAGTACAGGGAAGGGAATGCATATGAGAGATGGTGAGGACATAGAATCAATAAGACTTGGCAATTAATCTGATGTGGGTGGAGTATGAGGGAAGGTTTGAGGATGCCTCCTAGATTAGAAACCTAGATGACTAGAACAACAAGTGGCGGTACTATTAATAGAGATAAAGAAGTTTAAATGAGGGGTAGGGGCAAGTCTAGGGGGGAAAAATAATAAATTCTGGTTTTGATATGTTTAGTTTGAAATGCTTATGGAACATCCAGGTGGAAATATCTAGCATGTAGGATTGGCATTAAAAAGAGGGGAGACTGCTGTATAGATAGATTTGGGAGGATTTGCATAGAGATGATAGTTGAACTCAAGATCAATGAGAATATTACTAAAAGAATATGTAGAGAAAAGAGAAGAGGGTTCAGGACAGAGCCTGAGGGTACAGACAAAAATCATAGTGGAAAGAATGCTTGTTAGGAGAGGGTCTGAGTTAAACCAGTCTCTTGTTAATTCATGTTCAATGGTGGAATAAAATGAGACTCTTCTAGATCAATTCAATAGTTCATAAAAGGAGGTTTACTTACCATAGCATAATATGGAAATATATCTGGTCAGCAGGGTGTGATGATTTGCCCAGTCTTGGGACATATGCCAAGTCTGAAGGACTTGAATTTCATCTTGGTTGGCCTTTGTATGCCACATCAATACATCCAGAGGCTACCAGGAAGAAGCCTTAGTTTCCTAGGTCAAGCACTGGGTACAGTTTTGTTGCCTTTCAAGAAGAAATTACCCTGACTTCTTTGGGGGAAGGCCTAGCATATTACCCTCACCACATCATCAATGATAATCTAGTATAGGAAACTAGGAAAGACTGGTCAAAAAAGCAGGAAGAAAACCATAGCAGAGCAGTGTCATGAAAATCCAGGGAGGAAGGAGTGACCGGAAGGGATAGTCAACAATGTCAAATGCTACAGAGAAGTGAAGGATAAAGATTGAGGGGAAAATAGTTAGTTTTCGCAATAAAGGTATCATTGCTCACAATGGAGTTTTGGTAGAACTGTAGAATCAGCAGCCAGATTGCCAGGATTTGAGAAATGAGTAGGAGGAGAGGAATTGGAAGTCATGAGTATAAATAGTTTCTTCTGAGACTTCTGCTGTGAAAGAGAGGAGACATATAGGAAGCTAGCTTGAGAAGACAGTAAAGTCAAGTGTTTTGTTTTGTTTTATAAAGGATGGGAGAGATCTGGGTATGTTTAAAGGCAGCCAGATGAACTAGAGAGATGGAAAATTAGGGAGAGAGGAAGTAATCAGTATAAGCTACTAGAAGTGACTGGAGGGGATGGGATTGAAGGTAATAGGAAAAGCTACTTCTGAAAAAGTGTTTATTCCTGGTCCAATTAAGAGTTGAATAATTTTGGGGTTATTCATAGTGGTTATATCCAATAGGGAAAGGGCTCACTTTTCCATGGTACCCTGTAAGTAAGTAAGAGTTGTTTGGACTAGAACAAGGACTCACTTTCCCATGATATTTGAGCTCAGGTAATCATAGCTGACTTGAGGAAATTGGAAATTACTCAGAGCAAGAAGAAATTCAGGTACATGGAGACTTGAGGGACATACAGAAAAGGTCATGGCAGTTAGCAAGAGGATGAACCAGAAGCAGCGGACAGTGACTACTGCTGAAGAGAAGTGAATAATGCCTGAGATAAGCAGTTAATGGGTGAGATCCAGCATTCTGTCTGCAACAGCCAGTAAAAGCAATCAGAACCATAGCTAAGTGGTTGCAGACTATGTCTATGGAAACTAGAGGCGAGTTGGGAATGACGCTGAGGCGAGATGCAGATAGTTGTCTTTACCAAACCTCTCCAATTCTATTTTATAAGGACTTCAACTATTAGTGTTTTGAGTTTTGTTCCTTTCTACAACATCTGGGATCGAGTTCCATTTTATGGGGTTTTTTTTGCTTTGTAATATAAATATCTTTTATTTGAATAGGAAAGGAACTTAATTTAGAGGTTGTTAAATTAACTGCATGTGGCTACAAGACAAACCACAGAAAATATTATTTTTAAATGTCATATTGTTATCTTTGTGTTTGCAATATAGTCATTCCCCTTAACTAAACTTAACCAATTGAATCCTTCTTTGTAACAAAACAACAGTCACAAAAAAATTTAATCGAAATCAACTAGCACATTGACCATGTCTGATAGCAAATAGAGGAAGGAAGTATGTCTCACTATTGGTTTTCTAGGGCTAAGATTATTCATAACTATTCATCAGCGTTTGACTGCTGTTAGTCATTGTATAAATTGTTCTCTTGGTTATGCTTTCTTTGCTCTTTCACCTTGTACAAATCTTCCTATTTTTTCTGAATTCCTTATATCCACCATTTCTTATACCTCAGAATATTCCATTAATTCATGTATCACAATTTGTTCAGTTACCTGCTGATTGATGAATAATCATTCAATCTTTTTTGTCGACCACAGAGCGGTTCCGTGCTTATTTTGTTTCATAAGACCTTATTCCTGACATTGGTGCATAAATGTGTATACATTCATACATATATATATATATATATATATATGTATGTACCCACACCATTTTTATAACTTTATATATATTTATACACACACACATCACATACACACACAGATATACACCCGGTAGTGACATCTATGGTCAAAAGCATATGAACAGTTTAGTGATTTTTCTCACACAATTCCAAATTGTTTTTCAGAACAGTTAGACCACTTTACAGTGCCCTACCAATAGTACATGAGGGCATCTGTCTTCCCATAGTCTCTCCAAGATCAACTATTTCCTTCCTTTTTTAAAATAAATTTTTGCCAATTTAAGGAGTGTGAGGTTGAGAGTATTAATTGCTAACAAATAAACCCTCAATTGAGCCTGGGTCTCTATCTCCCTAGATGCTTTTGTAATGCAAGACAGACTACACCTGATTTTCCCATTTTGGAGTCTACACAGCATAGCAGGAGATGCCAGCTTATAGCTGGAATGCTTTGACTACACTAAAGAATTACACTAAACCTTCCTATTTTAAGGTGAAGCCCCCACCAACTGTTGCAGAAAATCCTCTTCTAGCTCACTAGCTGGTCTCAGAAATCTCCTTAAGCTGCTTGAGACTTGAAAACAACTTCCTTAAGCCCACCAGCTCAGTGGAGAGTAGCCTACTGTTCTTCATAAAGTTCATCTACCCTCTATTTTAAGTCCATCTTTATTTAAGTCAGCTGGATGCTGACAACGTTAAAACTACTCGAACTTCCTCCTGTTGCAACAATATTTTTTGCATGTCATAGTCACAGGGGGATCCACCCAATTTTTAGTATCCCATAATATCAACCATAGTTGAAATTTTAGAAGTTGGAATCCAACTATTAATTTTTGACCAAGAAGACATATAAATGGCAAAAAAAAAGGCAAGTCAATCTAGTACACAAGGGTAAGATCTTAGTAATATCTCACAGAAAGGATGATACAGGAGATATTTTGGCTACTAAACAGGTAAGTATATACGAGCTTCTAAAAACAACTCTAACTGTTCCTCTAACTCCCCTTGCTGGCCAGTTTGAAGAGTAACACAAGAATTGATTTGTTAAATGCCTACTCTGCTTAAAAGGATGTGGTTACTTCGAGTCCCAAAGGGGAAATCAATTTTTTGAAAAAATCAACATGCTGGGATTTCAAATAAAGAACATAATTTATTATTTCACTTTAAAACTGTGAGGAAATGAAGTGGAACATACACTGATCTGGGTTATCTAGTGAAAATTATTTCATTCTCTCCTCCATTCTCCTCTTTCTTCTATTCCCCAAGGCCAGATTGGATTCAACCCAGTCCCAAGTAACAGAACCAGGCTGGTCTGGAACCAGTCAGGTCTCATCTAGGCCAAATCATTTAGTCTATAGGTCAGACTGGGCCCAGAGGGGGCAAGGAATAGATCCAGCCCCAAATAGAATGCCATATCTGCTTCAGAGAATGTCTTAGGTGCCTCAGAAGTTAATTGAGAGAATGGCATTCAGGCACCTTTATGACCTAAGGGCTTTCTGACTCTCAGAAGATCCAGGATTTGACTGGACCTCTAGGGAGATTTTACTTCATAATGGTTGCAATGTACTCATTTTCCTTGGTTGAGATAGAAGGAGAAAGGCAACAGCATCACTTTTTGACAAAGATTTTCTTTGAATGCACATTCATCTGGGACTTGTTAAGACAAGCAGGCTGTGGCACATTTAAGGACAATATCTCAGGTTCAATTCCCTTATGAGCCAAATAGCTTGACTGTTTCATACATGAAGGTCTGAATTCCCAAACCTTACTCAGTAGTCTTTCAAATACATGTCATTGGTTACAAAAGGATGAAAGAATATTTCTAGATCAATGAATGTATCTTACTAGTAATGTTAGAACACTACTCGCCTTGGGTTAAAAATTTAGTTCTGGTCCCCAAGCACAGAGGGAAAAGAGGGGAGAGAAGAAGGAAGAGAAAAAAGGGAAAGAAAATGGGAAGCCCATATACGGCCATAGATTGGTTAAAAATATTTACATGGAAATTTTATTGATGTACAAAAGAAAACCAACCAAAATCCCCCTAAATTTGCCCTCTCTTAAATTCTTAAAGGGTACACCTAAAAATCAATCATATAATATTCATATTTCAGCAAAATTAAACATCATGTGAGGTGTATTACCTTCTATTTACACACATCTTTCTAGCATGATGTTTCCAGCCAGGTCGTCAAATGCCTTCAATGAGGATGAACACAGTATCAAGATTAGCTACCGCACTGACGGCAAATTCTACTATTTGAAAAAGCTACAAGCCAAGATCAAAGTAGAGGGAGTGTTGGTGCATGATTGTCTGTTCGCAAATGATTGTGAACTCAATGTAGCTTCTGATGTTAAGATGCAACCAAGTATGGATCTCTGCTGCTTGTGCTAATTTTGGCCTGGCAGTTAACACGAAGAAAACATAAATGCTCCATTAGTCAGCACCATGCCATCCATATGTGGAACCATTAGTTACGGCAAATGGAGAAGTTCTGAATTTTGTGGATAAGTTCAATTACCTTGGCAGTATACTTTCTAGGGTTGTACACATTGATAATGAGGTTGATGCATGCATTGCCAGATCTAGGTCAGTGATTGGGAGGCTCCAAAGGAAAGTGTGGGAGAGAAGAGATAGATGGATTACCAGACTGAAGGTCTGCAGAGCCATTGGGCTGACCTCGTTGTGGTATGCCTATGAAACCTGGATGGCCTACCAGCACCATGCAAAACAACTGAATCACTTCCATTCGAATTGTCTTAGGAAAATTCTGAAGATCACCTGGCAGGATAAGGTACCAGACACCGAAATTTCTTGCACTGAACTGCCAAGCATTCAAACTCTACTGCAGAGAACACTCTGATTGGCTTGCCATGTTGTTCAAATGCCAAACGTATGCTTGCCGAAAAGACTATTTCATGGAAAACTTACACAGGGCAATCACTCACACAGAGGTCAGAAAAAAATGATAAAAGGATATTCTTACAGTCTCTCTCAAGAACTTTGAAGCTGATTATGTGATATGAGAGGCACTGGCACAGGACTGCCCAGCATGGCAGGCCTTCATCAGAGAAGGTGCTATGCTCTATGAGCAAAGTAGAATTTAAGTAGCTTTATTTTTTTTTAAATTTTATTTTAGTTTGCATCATTCATTTCCACAAGATTTTGAGTTACATATTTTCTCCCCTTCTTTCCCCTACCCACTGCCCCAAAACAGCCATCCCAGTGTGTCTCCCCTCCCCCAGTCTATTCTCTC
>CM053583.1:91415393-91455244 GCA_028627135.1 Pseudochirops cupreus
ATAAATATTTTTGCACATATGGGACCTTTTCCCACTTCTGTAATCTCTTTGGGATATAATCCCAACAGTGGTATTGCTGGGTCAAAGGGTATGCAATTATTTATAGCCCTTTGGGCATAGTTCCAGATTGCTCTCCAGAATGAACCATGATGATTCTTAAGGAGAACGTCATGATGACTCCAGGAAAAGGATTTCCAGGAGATGTGAGTTCCCCCTTTTGGCAAATGTACTTGTGGGAGAATGTGTTACTGACTACTGGGTGAGGTGGGGAGGGGATATTCCAACTGTTCTTGCAATAGAACTTTAATGAATATTCCAAAGAGCTAATTAAGTCTGGTTGATTAACTGATAATAATAGAGGAAAACACACAAATAAAGTGTTGTAATAGTAGAGGCTCATGAGCTATAGCACCCCTATGCCAACTTTTCAAGGTCCTCTAGACACCTGAAAGGAGTTGTAGCAGTTAGCATCTGGGGACCTGACCTGCCAGTATGAGCATTGGTCGGCAGTGTAGCTCCAGAGCATGTGCAACACTTACAAACTGAAACCTTTCACAAATTGCAAAACTCCTATAATACAACATATTTAGAATTAATTTTTTTTTGCAAAATGCATCTGATTTTTGTTTTTCACTAAAATTTTGAATTTGTAAAGTTTTGACATGAGATCTTGTTTATTTGGAAAGAGAAAATGTAGTTAGAAATATCTTTAAAATTGCATTTTTGGTAAATATGTATGTAGAATTTATCATTTTGTAATTAAGGAATAGATGCCAGAGTGGATAGAGTGTGGGGTTTGGAGTCAGGAAAATTCTTCCTGAGTTCAGATCTGTTCTTAGGCACTTACTAGGTGTGTGCCCCTGGGCAAGACACTTAACCCTGTTTGCCTCAGTTTCCTCCTCTGTCAAATGAGCTGGAAAAGGAAATGGCAAACCACTCCAGTATCTGCCAGGAAAATCCCAAATGGTGTAACAAAGAGTAGGGTACAACTGAAAAGACCAAAAACAACAAAATTAAAGAATAACTACTTTAAAATATGTATTTTATCATAATAAAATGAAATTGTACCCCTAAATGCCCAAATTGCAATGTATTCATAAAGAGTTACATTTTAAAGTCAATTCACAAAGGATACAACTCTGCATAGTCAACAAATATTTATTAAGCACCTACTATGTACACTGTACTAAGTATTGGGGATTCAAAGAAATTCAAAAGACAGCCCATATTCTCAAGGAGCTTATAATCTAATGAAGGAGATCATAGTCTAAGGGGAACACATGGATAAAATGGCAATAATCTACAATCATCTTCCTTTTGTGCATTGTCTTTCTCTCATTAGATTGCAAGGTCCTTGAGGGCAGAAGATGTCTTTCTTTCTCTTTTTTGTATTTCCAGTGCTTAGCATGGTGCCTGATACATGGTGCTTAATAAATGTTTATCACATTATACAGTAGGAAATGCTTTGAAGGGGACCAGAAAAGGTTTCTTGAAGAAGGTAGAATTTTAACTGGGATTTTAACGAGGTCAGGAAAGCCAGCAGGTGATAAGTGTAACAAGATGAGACACCATTACAGTGTCAAAGTGCAGAACAAACATTCAGAGTTGGAAAAACTCAGAAATCCTCAGTTCAAAGCACAAGTTTGAGAGCAATTATGCATAACTGCATGCATTGAACATAAAATATTTTTGCTAATAATTATATTAAATGTAGTTCTATTTTATTCTTAAATATATTTAGTATGTATTTTTTCCAGTTGAATAAAGTCCATGTTGGCCAATCTCAACAGAATTTTATATAGAAGCTAGACCGTTAAATTCGGAGTCAGGAAGACTTGAGTTTGAATCCTGCCTCAGACATTTACTAGCTATGTGACCTTGGGCAAGTATTTTAAACCTCTCTCGGCCTCAGTTTCCTCATCTGTAAAATGGAGATATCACCTGCTTCTTAGAGTTGTTGAGAGGATCAACGGAGATAATTCATGTGAAACATTTTGCAAACCTTAAAGAACTATATACAATCAGGCAGTTATTGTTAATGTCATTATTGTTTTCTTTGAAATTCAAAGATTTTATAATGGTTGTCAAAATGCAAAAAAAAAAAAATGAATACAGCACCGGCCCTGGAGTCAAGAGGACCTGAGTTCAAATCCGGCCTCAGACACTTAACAGTTACTAGCCATGTGATCTTGGTCAATTCACTTAACCCAATTGCCCTGCCCTCCCCCCTCCAAAAAAGCAAAAAAAAAAAACAAAAAAACCCCCCAAAACCCTCCAATGCTACTGAGAAAGATCAAAACATATACAACACGGTTGGGTCTGAGATGCTCCTTCTAGATTATTGGCATCCCTTCCCCCTCTTCTCAGTTCTGCCTATCAATATTAAATTAATAGTGTGGGATTTGACATAGGGAAAATGCCTTCTTGTCATAAATAGAAGATTTTTTCAGATATAGAGTGGGTAGCAAAAATAAACCTGCGCTTGTCATTTGCTTGTACTTCAAGTGGCTTAACTAATATTCTCAGTGTAAAGTCAGACTTTTAAAAAAATGGTATAGTTTTAACACCTTCATGGAGCAAAAAATACTTATCCTTAAAAAATTTCTCTCAATGAAACTGCATGACATTCACTTTAATTCCCTCCTAAGAAGGAGAGATGAGTTAATATGAACAAGATTTGAAATTGAGTCTCCAAGGAGTCTAGATAATTGCAGACCAATACTTAAAAGGCTAAGTCACCTTACCCAACTAATCATAGGGTAGTGGATTAAAGTTAATAAAAAATTTAAACCTTGAATTAATTATGATGAATCACAAATATAAATATATACATACATATGCATACATATATCATCAGTTCAGTTACTAGGAAAATCACATTTTAAAATTTTTTAAGAAGACAATTCTTCATGTTATGTGATATATAAATTAAACATTGACATTATACTGGATAGACATAATCTTGGGGAAATAGGATATTGGAAAATATAGTTCCCAAATATGCAAAATAATAGAAAGTATCTTAAGGTTTACAGAGCATGTTAATATACATTATCTTATTTAATTCTCACAACAACCCTGTAAGGTATGTACAAGTTTTACAGATGAGGAAACTGAGGCTCAGGGAAGTCAAGCAGCTGGCATATGTCATATGTCAAAATTGGCATTCCAATCCTCATGTCTCTTAATTCCCAACCTAGGGTTCTATCTGTTATACAATACTAACTCTAACAATGAAATCTTTGTTTTTGTTTGGGCCAGACATGGAGTTTCACTAGGGTAAGAAACTCCCTTGAGGACACTCCTTCTGTTAATGAAAATCATCATTTTTAGAATAACAGTATAATCAATCTCTGAGAGTTTCCTCAGGGCACTGAGAGGTTTATGACTTACCTAGGCTCACAGAGCTGATAAGTGTCAATGACTGGACTTGACCCAGACAGGGAGGCCAGTCCTCTATCCACTATGCCACAATATAGTCTTCTGAAGGATTCATTAGAATGTTTGTGAGATCATAAAGATTTATAAAAAGGTCTTTTTTTATATTTGTTTATAAAAACAAACGATCTTCTGAAATTAAAATGGCAATATACTCCCTAGAATTTAATTCAACTTGTGTTATTAGTAACTGACCTACCTTTTTGGGATTGTTTCTTAAGGCTCTGTTTATTCACTAATAGTGAAGTGGTCAACTTCAGATTACATTGTATAAGAAAAAAAAGATTACCTAATACATTGAGATTCTCTTAGTGTTATATTTACTTTGTTGGAATGTTATATCAAGAGGTCTTTTAAGAAGTTACATCGACCTTTTGAAGCCCATGGAATGCTATCTGGTGCACTGAAGTAACCTGTTAAATTTGCTTAAAGGTAGCTTAATAGCCATTTTGTCTTCTAGTCATTTTATATGTAGTAGGGTCTACAATGACCTCTTAGGTAAAAGTTCAATATTGTGATGAAGCTTGGAAAGAAATTGGGAAAGAGGCCTACCTCCTTCCCATTTCATAGAATTCCCAGTGAGAGACTGCTACTTTGGCCATTCCATTACTGTCATTGTTTGTGACTGAGAATGGAAAAAAGGGATATGGAACCCTGTCTTTGGCCATTTCTTCCCTAGAGAGCAGGTGCCCCTTGGTATTCAGAATGTTTTCCCATGCAGCTGCCAACACTTCTCTCTGCTGTGACTGGGACAAGCCATTCCTTCTCTCCCTCTTCCTTCCCTCCTTCCTTCCTTCCTTCTTTCCTTCCTTCCTTCCTTCCTTCCTTCCTTCCTTCCTTCCTTCCTTCCTTCCTTCTCTTCCTCCCTCCCTCCTTCCTTCCTTCCTTCCTTCTTTCCTTCCTTCCTTCCTTCCTTCTTTCTCCTTCCCTTTCTCTTTCCTCTTTCTTTCTTTTCTTCCTTATTTCTTTTCTTTATTTCCTTCCTTCTTTCTCCCTTCCTCCCTCCCATCTTTTCTTTCTTTCCTTTTCCTAGATAACCATGGATAAATACTGCTTCTGTAGCACTGCTAAATGTACATCTAGACTGCAGGTGCAGAAATGTCTCCCAGTCCTCCTTAATCTTAATGTCTTCTCTCTGAGAATGGATTCTCACTATACATTGTTTGTATGTTGTCTCTTCCATTAGAATGGGAGCTCATTGAAGGCAGAGACTGTTTTTTTTAACCTTTCTTTATATCTTTCTGGAAAGTTCTACCAAGTAGGAAAGACTTTGAGTACAGGTGTAGCAACATACTATGTACCTTAAGTCTGTCTCAGTCTAGTTAAGTTAAAAAATATTGTGACCAATAGATTGTTCAGTAGTGATATATACATATACATACATATATTATATATGTATGTGTGTGTGTGTGTGTCTGTATGTATGTATGCCACAGCCATTCAAGAAACTGCCTCCTAAGGTATCTACATCTTGTTATCTGTGTCACTGAGCACTACACCTGTCTATGTTTGGTGGATACTGTAGTGCCAGGAGGGGTCCAGTGATGTTGGGACTGCTGCTGCTTTTACAAGATCACCTCGCTGGGAACCACGCAGGGAGGGGACAGCTGTCCCTGAGAAAGATCACAAGCAGCTTCACAATCTGCATTTAGAACTCTTGCCAATGAAAAAAAGAAATAAAAATGTATGGGACAAGGATGAAACACATGAAAATGAGTAGTCAAAGGGTCAAAAAAGTCATTAAAGACATTCTACAAAAGTTCGTAAGCACATTATTATTTGTTGCCAAACAAATTTCCTTGGCGTGCCCCACTTAGTAGTTTTGTTAATTGGCTTATAGATGTGTCCTCCATCCAAAGGTTTTAGGTATAACTTTGATGTCAAGACTAAATTTTGAAAAAGGTTGAAATGTGACTCTATCTCTAACCATGCCATTTCTCCTTTTTGGGAAGATGCCCTCCCATACTAGGCTCTATTAGTGTTCTGGTGCACTGACAAACCTCTGAGGGAGATTTTGTTTAGGGGGAACTTTTAGAGCAAAGTTTCCTAACCTTTTTTGTGTCACGGATCTCTTTAGAAGCCTGGTGAAGCCTATAGCCCCATCTCAGAATAATGTTTTTAAATGTATAAAATAAACGAAAGAAATAAATTATATTGAAATAGTTATCAAAATATAGAAAACAATCCAATTCAAAGACTCTAAGTCAATAAGCATGTATTAAATCCCTACTATGTTCCAGGTGCTTTGCTGAGTTCTAGGGATAAAAAGAAGGGCAAAAGCCCACGGTTTTCATGGAGCTCACAATCTAATGGCAGATTGCTGTTGTTCAGTCGTTTCAGTCATACGTGACTCTTCATGACCTCATTTGAGATTTTCTTGGTAAAAATACTGGAGTGGCTTGCCATTTCATTCTCCAGCTCATTTTACAGAGGAAGAAACTGAGACAAAGTTAAGTGACTTGCTCAAGGTCACACAGCTATAAGTGTCTGAGAATTTTAACTCCAGTCCAGGCCTGGTACTGTATCCTCTGTGCCACCTAACTGCCCTAATGGCAGAGGCAATATGTAGACAACTATGTATAATCGAGGTACATACAGGATAAATTTAAAGATAATCTTAGGGAGGAGACACTAGAATTAAAGAGGATGGAGACAGGCTTGATGCAAAAGGTGAAATTTTAACTGAGACTTGAAGGAAGCCAGATAAACTAGGAGAGGGAGATAAGGAGGGGGAGAAAAACCAAGTCTGAGGGACAGACAGTGCAAAGGCATGCTCATTTTGGGGGTTCTAAATCCATACCACCTCGATGGTGTTACGTGTCAGAGATGACCTTATTTAGGTCCTCTCAATGCCAATCTTTCATTTTTTTAGATCTTTTATACAGCTGATCAATATATAATCACTGTTCAGATCCTTATCTGGTTTCCTCCATTGCAGGAATATTCCTTCTAAAAATATCCTTCCAAGGATGGTAGTAAAAGGGGCAGAGACAAAACCGTCTTGGTTCACAGACAGGTTGGACTCACACCTGTATGTATACACTTTATCTCTGAAGGTGAAAAGAATAGCATCCTCCTGAACAACAGAGAATGAGCTAGAGAAGGAAATGGCAAACCACTCCAGTATCTTTGCCAAGAAAACCCCAAATGGTGTCAAAAGGAGTTGGAGGTGATTGAAAAGACTGACAACAACAGAACAACAGAATGACAGAAGTAGCCCATGGTCCTAATTACATGAGGATCCTAGACTCACTGTCCTGCTGTTACTGTTTCTATTTCTTCTTCTACTGCCACAGCAACAATGGCTGTGGAAATAACTCTTTGTCAGGTTCTCATCTAAGAGTTTTTAGCTTGAGGTTTCTCCTAGAAACCGGTTCCCCATCATGCCTAGTGAAACGATGATAAAAATTTGAGCTCTGCCCTACTTTTCAGCTGTGACCTTTTTTGGTGGTGGTGGTAGTGAGGGAAGGTACTCAATGAATATTCAAAATATGCCATAAATTCATGTATAATATGTGATGAATCATTTAATAGTCCTGTGTCTTGTGTTCCTCATCTGTAAACTATTGCAAGCAGATTGGCTGGCTGGTTGAAGAGCCTCAGTAGTGGTAAGGAGAGTAATACAATATAGGCAACTAGATATTGAAGTGGGTAGGGTGATGGACTTAGACATAGGAAGACCTCAGTTCAAATCCTGCCTCAAGGCACTCCTTAGCTGTGCCACTCCAGGGAAATCAGGTCACTTTCTTCTTCCTCAGTTTCCTCAGCTCTAAGATGGGGATCCTAATCGCTCTTATCTCTCAGGGTTGTTGTGAGGATAAAATGGGACATCTGTAAAGCACTCTGCAAATTTTAAAATAAACACATTTAACTATTTTTCTTGTTCTTGTTCTCTTCATCATTATAATCTTGCATGTACTGAATATAGCATTTGGCTTGTTCAATCCAATAAGCATTTATTAAACATATACTATATCAGGTACTTCCTTAGGCACTAGAAATAGAAAGACAGAATGAAAAACTGTCCCTTCCCTCAAATGACTTACAATTTCCTTGAGGGATGAAACATGCAAAAAGATAAGTATATCTGTAAATGATGAAGGAAGGAAAGAGCATTAAACAGAGATGGAATCAGAAATGCTTCCTATGGGAGATGGCACATAGGCTGAGCCTGGAAGGGTATTAGAGATTGATTCTAAGATGCATAGATAAGATAGGAGTGCATTCCAGAGACGGAGAAGAGACTGATCAAAGGTATGGTGATGGGAGATGAAGTACTGAGTCTGGGGAATAGCAAGAAGGATGGTTTGGATGGGGAGTGATATATAATAAGCCTGATAGATAAGCTGGGGCCAAGTTGTAGAGGGCTTTGAATACAAAATACACATACAGAGTTTACATTTTATCTTAGAAATAATAGGCATTTATTGAGCGAGAGGAGTGATGTGGATCTATACTTTGGGAATATCACTTTGAAAGCAATGTGGAGGATGGGCTGTCAAGGAGAGAAGCCTCTGGCAAGGAGACCAGTTGGACAACTATTACAATAATCCTGGCAGAAGGGATGAGGGCCTCAATTAGGGTGGTAGCTTGTGATGCAAGAGATGTTTTGTATTAATAATATTTTTAAAAGAGAGATGTTTTGGACAAGCCTGGAGAACTGACTGGTCCTGCAGGGTGAAAGCGAGATCTGAATAGAAGTATTAAGTTGTACCCTTGACAGAAACAGGGAAGTTTGTTAGAGGGTTAGCAACAAGGTCTATTTTGGATTGGTTAAGTTTGAGATGCTTATAGGACATACAGTTTGAAATGGCAAATAGATAGTTGGTAATGTGGGATGTAGCTGGATTATTGAGTGTAGAGGATAGTAAAGTCTAAGAAGAGTAGAACATTAGTATGGACCTGGATTGGGAAGAGCTTTAAAGTTCAAGCAAAAAATTTATATTTGATCTTAGTAGTAATAGGGAGCCACTGAAGTTTATTGCATAAGTGAATAACGTAGTTGTAACTGTGTTTTAGGAAAATTACTGGGGCAGTTGAGTGGAGGATGGATTGACATGGAGATGATCTTAGAATATTGCCAGAGTTGAGATGATAGGTGATGGATGCCTGAAGTAGGGTGGTGGCCCTGTGAGAAAAGAGAAGGGCATCATTCCCTCCTTACTAGCAATGTGAAGATAGAAAAGACAAGATTTGGCAATGGAATGAATGTAAAATGAATGAGAGTGGGGAGTAATGGATGACATCCAGGAACTGAGTGATTAGGAGGATGGTGGCAACCTTGACAGTAATAAGCAGTGGGTTTGGGGGAACAATAATGACTAGGTTCTATTTTGGATTGTAGAACTTGAGATATCTATGAGATATCCAGTCCAAGATGTTTAAAAAGCAGTTTGTGATGTGGGACTAGGACTTAGGAGAGAGAATGGGTCTACATATACAGGAGTCATTTGCATAAAGATAGTAATTGAACTCATGAAAGCCAATGAAAGCACCAAAGGAGATAGTCTAGATGGAAAAGAAAAAAAAGGCCCAACACAGAGTGTTGGGGTGGTGGGGCACTCTTGGCAAGTGGGTATGACATAGTTGAAATTCCAGCAGAAGAGACTGAGGAGAGGTCAGACAAATAAGAGGGAAACCAAGAGAGAACAGTGTCATAAAAACCTAGAGAGGAGAGAGTACCCAGGAGAGGAAAGTGATGCAGGGTGCATGCTTGACCTTGCCAAGGTCACTAGAGACTTCACTAGAGACAAGAATGAAGGAGAAAATTGTGGAGGAAGATGTCTGAGTGATATGAGATGAGGAGAAAAGAATCAGGAACTCTTGTTAAATGGTCTCAATTTTTTTCAGTGAAGTTTGGAGGCAAGGTCCTGAGATAAAAGGGTGGGGTGATGGGAGGCTGAGAAAGGCTTACATAGATATCAGAAAGTTTGAACAGCCACTATGGAGAATGTGATTTTTAAAAAAAATCACTCAAGGAGGAGTAGAAGGATTTCTTTGCTACAGTGAGTACCCAGTTTAGAGTGATTAATATAAAATTGCAGTGGATCCATTCAGCATAATTTTATGACCTTCCCGAGCTCCATTGGCCACATATGAATAAGAGTGAAGGAGGCAGATGGTGGGAGTGAGAAAAGTGAGAAGGAAGGCAGTGGAGGCAGAATATAGAACACTTTTTCTAGGAGTTTGGTAATGAAAGGGAGAGGGAAATAGGGTCATAGCTAGAAGGGATAGTGTGAGAGACCTGTGTATAGTTGTACACAGTAGACAAGGAATAAAAAATGAGCCAGTAGAAAGGGAGAGATTGAAAATTAGAAAAGGGAGAAGTGATGATTGCAAAGGGACTGTTTAGGGACCCTCACCATCAATAGGGAAATTTTTCATTTGGACTTATCACACCAGGAAAAATGCCCTCTCTAAAATGGCTCCCCCAGTTTCTGCTCCCCAGAGTGGTATCTTTGTACTCTGAATATATGTCATGGGGAGATGGCAGAATAAATCTCTCTCTCTCTCTCTACATTCAATGAACTCAATCTCTGGGGAGACAATCAAAGAGATGTCATATGTTTTCTCCCATAAAACATTGCTGAACTTCAGCGTTTTGTTGTTTATGAAGAAGAAGTAGTATAGATTGAGAGAAACTTAAGAGGTAAACTCAGAAGAGGAGAGAAACTTCACAACAAGTCTCAGAGAAAACAGTGTCTTGGCCTTAAGGACAACAAGACTACCTTGTGGGGTGAAGCAAGAAAAATAAACTGTAACGTTGAATGAAAAGACAAGTAGGGATAAAATAATGATAAAGAGAAATAATAGCTTAGAACAGAGGGTGGTAAGCTTTATCCAATAACTGGACTCCTTGAAAATCAAAATGGGTCAAAAGGAAAGAAACGATTCCATGAGATGAGAAAAATTAAAACAGAAACCAAGATTGAAAAAAAAGAAGAAAATTTAAGGCATGTGCTCTCAAAACAACTGATTTAGAAAACACATCAAGGAAAAATAATCTAAAGATCATGAGGTTATCTGAAACTCATGATCAAATAAATAAATTAATAAAAGTTCTGGGTACTTCAGAAATACTTATATCTATAAATTGTAAATCAAAACAGCCTTGATTTATTAGGATCAGAGGGCAAAATGAAGATAGAAAGAATCCACTTTTCATTCTGGAAAGAAAGAAGAAATGAAATAAAATGAAAACTTAGAGCTATATTATAGCCAAAATCCAGAGCTTCTAGGTTAAAAAAAAAAGACTACAAGCATTCCCTTCCTCCCTGTTACCCAACAAAAAAAGGATTCAAGTGTCATGGAATCATAGTCTGAATCACACAAGATTTAGTAGCTTCTACATTACAAGAGAGGAGAGTTTGTAATGAATAGTCCAAAAGGCAAAAGATAACCCATTTGGCAAAACTACATATAGTCCAATAAGGGGGAAAGGACCTTTAATGAAAGATACTTTCTAATCAATCCTGATGAAAATACAAGAATTAAGTAGACATTTTGAAATGGAAACATAGGAGTCAGGAAACATTTCAAGGTTAGGTATTTTTCTGAGGGGAAAAGTGAAGATGCATGCTCTGAAATTGCCTTAACTTCAGTGAAAGTCAAAGGAATGTGACATAACAGAAACAACATCGGCTCTAGAACCTGAGGACTTTGGTTCAAATCCTGCCTCTGAAAGGATTACCCTAAGTGATGTTGAAAAAGTCATTTAACCTCTTAGTCCTCAGTTGCCTCATCTATAAAATGAGGGGGTTGGAATATATGGCCTCTGAGGTCTCTTTCAGCCTTAGATCTCATGAAAGTTCCCTTAGGGCAAAGATAATTTTTTTGTTTTGGTATCCCCAACTCCTTGTACAATAACTCATACAGTAGGTATTTAATAAATGTTCACTGAACTGAATAAAAATACATTGTATGTGAGGAAATATATGTTTGAAATAAATTTTAGGTGTTTAATGTTTGTTGACTTGCATCAAAATTATATTTGTATACAAGGATATCCATATTTGAAGTGACTTTTATATTTAAAAATTGGCAAGATTAAGTGGAGAAGTTCAATTTTTACACTATCCTAAAAAGTATAGAAACAGCATAGTGTAAATGGGTAATAGAATTGGATTTAGCATCAGGAAAATCTAGCTTGAAATCCCACAGGGATGTGGTCAAATCCATCCAAGGTCAAAGATGTCTGACATTAAGTGAAATGCTTAACCTTTATAAGCTCCAGAAAATTCACTAGACTTTATTTACTAAGTCATAGATGAGTTTTATTTCACATGGAAGGAATTCTGAAAAAAGAAGCTCTCAGGTTGATGATAATTACAGATCCTTTCTGCATTTGACTATCTGAAAATACTACTTTAAAATATTTTCAGCAAAAGATGCTGTATGAAAATTTAATAAGATAAATATTTTTTTGGAGGGGGGAGGTCAGGGCAATTGGAGTTAAGTGACTTGCCCAAGGTCACATGACTAGTAAATGTTAAGTCCTCCTGACTCCACAGTCAGTGCACTACTCACTGCATCACCTAGCTCCTCCTAAGATAAATATTTTAAAGACACTGACAGCACGTCTGTCTCCAACTACAGATTTTATAGTTTCTTCTCTTAATCGAGGTTCTTAACTGGGGGGGGGGGTCCATGAACTTAAAAATATGTGTACGTTTTGATAACTATTTCAATATATTTAGCTTCCTTTGCAATCCTGCGTATTTTGTTTTATGGATTTAAAACCATTATTCTAAGGAGTCCAAAGTCTTAACCATGTAATTTAACTGCTAAAGAGGTCCATAACAGAGGAAAAAAGGTTAAGAACTGTGACTTAAAATGTTAATTTATTCATCTGTCACAGAACTGGACAAATTCAACAGAGAAAAATAAAGTTACTAATAATATGCCTGACATACCTCAGCTATTTACATCCTGTAGTAGATATACCTAGATATCTTGCCTTTTGGTTTTGTACCTAATTCAAACTGTTAGGATATGGAGGATATTCAGGAACATTTCTTCCCCTTTCTAAATCTGAAGAGTAATTATTTCTTGGACGCGAAGTTTCACCATAAATGAAAATGAAGTGATATTGCAGAAGTCCATTAGATTTATAGCAAAAGAACTTCAGTTTTAACTCCAGCTCTGACACTTACTGCCTGTGTGATCTACAAGTCACTTCCACTCTGTTTTTTTCATTTACCTCTACTTCTGAAAAATTCCAGAAGTTAACTAGAAAGCACTAGGCTTAGAATCAGGAAGACTCCTTCTCATGAGCTCAAATCTGACCCTGGGCAAGTTACTTAACCCTGTTTGCCTCAGTTTCCTCATCTGTAAAATGAGCTGGAGAAAGAAATGGCAAAATTTCAAGCCACTTTTCAAATAATCACAGCACAGCTCTAACCTAGTACATTTTTTTTTACATGTTGACCATAGATGTAAAAAGCAGGCTATAATTTTACAATTAAATGGCTGAAGTAGGTAATTATATCCGAAGTAACAGATTATATTACAATGAATACTTTAATAGCCTCTGTAATTTCCTACCAGAAACTGAATTATAGGGTATTCCACAGTCTCTATTTGTCGACTATAGTTACATACTTTAAAGTTTTAAAATTTCAGTTTGTACATTAACTATCTCATTGGCAATGCTTTATGTAGTTAGGGTTCTATTTTAGAGATTTAGAGAATGGAAGAGGATAGTTTTCATGACTCACTTTGTGAGTATATATCTTTTGCCATCAATTTAGCAACAGTATCTCAATCCTCAATTAACTAGTCTTATGAACAAAACCAGCAAATAATCTAAAATCTCTATCAATATGTATTGCATAAAGTAATCCCAATGTTGAGGTATCATTTTTCTTGGGGGGAGTCTTATCTGCATTTATTCTTTCTACGATATTTTGACTAGGCAAGAAGAATTTCAACAAACCTGTGAGGTTATGGATTATTCTTTTGGGGGAAAAAGGATGATTCTAAGTTGTTTTTGTCACATGAAGAAGAAGAAGCAATGGGCAAAATACAGACATTCAACTTGAGTTCATTAACTTGTTTTCTCTTGATTATAAAGCACACAGTTCCTTGAAGCTAAGCCATGCCAAAAGCATCTATTCAACAGATTGCCTGAATGTCTTTCATGACCAGCCCATTATTTCACTTTAAAAGCACTTTGACAAGAGAATAAACTGCACACCTCATTGAAGAAGCAGAACAGACAGGAACAGGAGGATCCCAACAGAGAAAAACAACAGAAATGAAGAACATGCTAACATGCCCAACAATGGGACTTTGTATTTGAAACAGTTGGTGCCCTCTGCAGTGATTTCACTGGTGTACATTTTCTGTATGGCAGACCTTAAAGTTCTTTCTTTTGGAAGAAGGCATAGAGTTCAGCTCAGGAATGAATAAAATTTCAGTAACTGTGCATGGGGTTCTTACTCAGACTTAGAACTTTCTCTAATTAGCAGGACTCATTCCTAGTATAATACAGTATATTAGTCTTGCATTATTGCCAAGATTCTCAGATAAATGAGAAGGATAAATTAGCAAGTTTCACAAAATGTGAATTTTTATTAATATAAAATGAGTTAGGGGGTTCCTTCATGGAGATTGAATCAAGCAGCATTTCCTAAACAAAAAAAAAGTTGGAAAAGAAAGGAATCCTCTTTCAGTAATTAACATTCCTGCCCTGAAAAGCCAATCTCCTGTGGCTCACTGAAGGGGAAAACATTTTGATATGGCACACATGCAATGTCAGAATGAGGGGAGGTGGTTGGGGTAATGTCTTATAACATTGAATCGCACTTTTTTCTCTCAGCAGCCTAAAGATAGACACCAATGAAGTTCTGAGATCCTAAAGGGGTGGAGACTATTCATCCAATCCTCTGCTCCCTATGAGCTCAGAGAAGAAGGGTGAAAGCCACCCATGTAAAGTAGGTGTTAGGGATGCCATCTACCCCTTTCATTGATTGCCTTTGGTTTTTGATACCATGATAATTTGCAAATTACTTGCCTATAATTTCCCTTCAAACAAGAATCCTTTTTGTAACAAAGAAAAATATTTAAACCAAGCCCAAAGGATTCAGCAAAAGCATATGACAGCATATTCCATTTTCTGACTCTGTAATCTGATCTTTTTTTGGAGAAGAGAAAGATATTTCCTTATCAATTCTCTAGGACGCAGATTGTTCCTTAACTTCATCAGTTTTTACTTTTGGAGTTATGATGGGATTGTTTTTTGTTTTACATTATTGATTTTGTTTTCTTTACTTTGCTTTTTATATTGTATGAGCCTTCCTATGTTTCTGATTTCCTCACATTTATTGTTTCTTATAGTGCAAGACTATTCTATCCTATTCATATAATATTATTTGTTCAGTTATTCCTCAGTTAATAGGTACCTGTTTTGTTTTCATGTTTTTTTGCTGCCGCAAAAAGTGTTGCTATGAATATTTTAATATATATAGTAATTTGTTTTTGATTACTGACCTGAGGGGCTATATGTCTAGTAATAGGATCACTTGATAAAAGGATATGAACAGTTTTCATGTCTTTTCTTGCTTAATCCCAATTTTTTCCCCAAAGAATGGTTGGATCAACTTATAGCTCCAACAAATGTGACTAAAAGATGGAGAATATATAAGATTCCATTGTCCTTGTTTGTTGACTATCAAAAAAGCATTTGATTTGCAGAGCAAAACACCTTAATAGCTTTCTCCCAACAGAATGTCTTCCCTGATCTTGTCAATATACTTTACGACTTCTTAAAAGATGTAACAACACGTCTCGTTTGATGATTTTCTTACCATCTATATTAAATGAAACCTAAAACAGTGAACTGTATGCTTACCAAGATGTTTTTCAATGGCGTGGAGGAGATACAACAGAGCCCAAGTTGAAGAGGCATTTACTACTATACATAATGATATATAGTATTCCAGATGATGTTGTTTAACATATGACTCATTACATCAAGCCTCTGGAACATTCTGGAGCCTTCTGGATGAGAGCTAAGTACTCAAAGCAGTTTGGTTTAATTATAAATATGGTATATTAGGGGTGTTACAGATTATTTCCTCTTCTTTCTCATCCCTCAACATGATTTAGGAAAAGATGACAAAGCCAGATTTGATGGGCCCAGGGATGGAGCAAGCTTCAAGCTATGTTTCTCTCGACAATTTCTTAGTGATCTTTGGCTATATTGACCTGATTTCTTGAAGTACTGACCTAGGGGCATAAAAGGTCTCACCTATGCAAGACCAAGACCCCTTCAATTTGATGGATATCTGAAGACCACATGAATCATCACTTCCTGCCCTGCTGACCAGATGAAGTTTCATATGGAGACAAGGAGGAAAGTATCTATAGAAACTATGCCACTGTGACCTTGTTGCAGATCCTTACTATGTTATGGCTAAATAAACCTCCTTTGGTTAGCGGTCCAATGGCCTAGGAGTGCTTCATTTCTTCCAGCATAAACCTGAAATAACAGGTTGCCAGTGTGAGGACTTTCACTAATGGGAGAATTCAACATGCACACAGAAAAACAAATAAAAAGTGATCTGAGGAGGAAGAGACCAATAAGAATTGAGAGACTATAACAAAGGCCTCCAGGAAAAGGTACCACCTGAGTTGAATCTTGATGGGAGATAAAGAATATTTAAACTGGAGAGAAGCATTATGTTAAAAGGTACCATAGATTACAAATCAATATCAATACTTAATGTACATATGTACCAAATAGCAGAGCATCCAAATATTTGAAGGAAAAATTAGTCAAATTAGAGAGAAATAGATACAGCCGTTGAACCAGTTGACCTCTGAAGTCTCGTCCAGTGGAGAATGTGACTTCATTCTGTGTAGTGGGCATTCTCTCTTGCTGGTTGAGAGTGCAAAGGAGCTTCTGTCCACCTCATCAGTTAGGGAAGAAAGAGTGAGTGCTCTGCCAAAGATAAGTGGGAAAGGAATTCACATCTTGGAATATATTTCTCTGACTTCTATTTCTACTTCTGACAACAATGTTACTGACACTAGAGTGTTTTTGGAATTTGTTCTTTCAGTTAAGCTTTTCATCATAACATTTTATATTACACCAAGTATATTTTATTTATTACACTAGGACCAAAATTAATATCTATTTTTCCCCAATTATTTCACATATATTGTTTTATTTGTCCAATTATATTTTAAGAACATTGGAATCTAGGAACAATATCATACACTTCTGTCTCCTAGTTAGGTGGCACAGTGGATAAGCACTGGGGCTGTAGTCAGGAAGACTTGAGTTCAAATTCAGCCTCACTTATTAGCTGTGTAACATTGGGCAGGTTACTTAACCTCTATTTGCCTCAGTCTTCTCAACTGTAAGATGGGGGCAGCAATAGCCCTAGCTTCTTAAAGTTGTGGGGAGAATTAAAGGAAGTTTTCCTCTACATTTTTCCCAAGCACCTGAAATTCTTTGGTGGGATGCAGGTTGTGCAGGCCTGATTTAGGCCAATGTGAGGAATAATAAAAATAATTCAATTTGATAGGTGTGTGAATTATATGCATGGGAATACAAAGATGAAACCTCTAATACTTGCCCCCAGAGAGGGCCTTTTCAATCTTACACCTGTCTTTCCTTCCTGTACTCTCTGTTCTAATGAGGGATAAAACATATACAGAGATAAATAAATTCGAGGGAATTTGAAGAGCAAGAAGATAAAAATGAATGAAGGGGGAGGAAGGAATCTGGGTTGGGCCTTGAAGTATGATACAGATTTAGACCAAGAGAAGGAGTCAGTGCATTAAAGGATAGTAGGTTGCTGAGAGGGGATGACTTACGTGAATAATCAAAAGCCAGAGACAAGTGCTGAGTTCAGGAAACAGCTTATGGTTTACTTTGTCTGGAACATGGAATGCAAGAGAGGGAATAATATGAAACAAGGCTGGAAAGGCAGGTTGGAGCTTTTAAATATCTTGTTATAGAATCTGTGCTGCTTAACTTCAGAAGGAAGAAGTAAGAACAATGGGTAAAAGTCTCTGAGAGAGATTTTTACTAGACATAACTCCTAACAATTAGAGCTGTCCAAAGTGGGATGGATCGCCTAGGGTGGAAATTCGTTCCAGTCACTGGAGTTCTTAACTGATCAGGAACATTGTAGTAGATTGTGTTTCACTAGATGACCTCTGAGCTTCCTTCCAATTCTGAGACTGCAATTTTGATTCTGTATGGTAGGACTGCCCCTTGTGAGAAGCTGCAGTCCACCATATCTGGAAGGGTGGGAAGAATAACTGTTCTACAGAAGAAAAGTGGGGAATCTCCTGTAAGACAGATAACACAGGAGGGCTGCTAGCACAGGTTCACTCTTGACCTGGTCAGACAGGAAGACCACTTCAGAGGGGTTAATAATCTTACTTTATTCTAGTCTAGTCTTCTCACAAGATGGTTGCTGATAATGAGCACCAACTCCTACAGCATTCTCTAACCAACCTTCTTGCAGGGCTGGCGAGAAGGTGAAGCAACTACTCCTACATCTTGATGGGGTCAATTGAAACAGGCACAGCTTGTACACTCTCCTAAATCCCCTCAAGCCTCAATGGGGGCCAGTTGAGGCAAACACAGATTCCCCCCAAGCGTTGATGGGAACTAATCAAGGCACACATAGCATTTCAGCTTGCGAATTCAACCCACTGACCAGTTGTGGACTTGGTCCAGTCCTCCCCACAACACATTCTAAAATACACCTTAATTACACCTCATAACAGAGCTGGCCCCAAATGAAATGGGCTGCCAAGAGAGGAAATTCATCCTCTCTAGTAGGGAGCCACTGAAGATTTTTGAATTGAATTAGGTCTCTGCTTTAGGAGGATTCTTTTGGAAGCTATGTAAAAAATAATGCATTGCCGTGTGAAAGGTAACAAGGGTCTACAATGAAGTGAAGAGAAGAGGATGGATGTGAGAGATGTGGTGGTAGGAATGATGGGACTTGGCCATGGGGGTGAGGAAGAAAAAAAAAGTTAGGGTAGCACCAGTGTTAAAAAAAAAACACAAAAACAATAGGTGGTCCTTTGACCCAGCAATACCACTACTATGTCTGTACCCTACAGAGATTTTTTAAAAAGGGGGAAAGGACCTATATGTATAAAAATATTTATAGCAGCTCTTTTAGTGGTGACAAAGAATTGGAAACTACTGAGGGGATGTTTATCTATTGAGGAATGGATGAACAAATTGTGGTATATGATTGTGATGGAATACCACTGTGCTGTAAGAAATGACAAGCGGGATGCTTTCAGAAAAACTTGGAAAGACTTACATGAACTGACTCAAAGTGAAGTGAGCAGAACCAGGAGAACATTGTACACAGTAACAATAGTATACAATGATCAACTGAGAATGACTTAGCTGTTCTCAGTGACTCAGAAATACAATGATCCAAGACAGTTCCAAAAGATGCTAACCACCTTCAGAGAAAGAGTCTAAGAGTCTAAATGCATCAAAGCATACTGTTTAAAACTTTATTTTTCTTAGTTGTTTTTTTTTTGGCCTGTGTTATAACTAATATGAAAATATATTTTGCAGAATTGCCCATGTATAGCCTACATCAAATTGCTTACCATCTCAATGAGGTGGGAGGGGAGGGAGAGAATTTGGAATTCAAAATTCAAAAAAAATGAATGTTAAAATTATTTTTACATGTAATTGGAAAAAGAATTAAAATACTCTTTTAAAAAAAACATAGGTGATTGGAAGGATGATGGTACCCCTAAAAGAAAAAGCTTAGAGGACAGGTGAGTTTAGTGAGAAAAATGGTCAGATCTGTTTTAGACAGGTCCAGTTTGAAATTCCTGTGAGATCTACAAGTAGAACTGTGCAACAAGGACTTGGCGATGAGAAACTAGAGTTCAAGAGAAGGACAGAGAGCATCCCATTTTAGGCCCGAATCACCTCTCATCTGAACAATTGCAACAGCCTCTTTGCTTCAAGTTTCTCTTCTCCCCCGAGTTATTCTCCACACAACTGCCAAAGTGATTTTCATAATGCACTCGTTTATTTGCTACTCAATAAACTCCATTGGCTCCTCCCTCTCATTTTACCTCTAGAAGCCAATACAAATTATTCAGTTTGGCATTTAAAGACCTTTACAATTTGGCTCCAAAGCACCTTTCCAACCTTACACCTACCTTCCATTCCTGCACTCTACAGTCTACCCAAACTGACCTTTTTGCTTTTGTCTCATAGTGCACTTTATCTCCTGTCTCTATGATTTTACACAGGCCCTCCCCTATACCTACAATACAGCTTTTCTTCAGCTCTCCCTGTTATTATTCTCCTTTCAGAGCTCTGATTTGAGTATCATTTTCTATTCAAGTCATCTGCTTAGAGATCATAACTTATCTCTGAAAGAGCAAAAAAGAAGCCCAAGATAGAACTTTGGGGAATGGAAAATAGACTATGGTTTAGAAAAGTTGATAGAGAACAGTGTCAAAGAAACCAAAAGGAGGAGAAAGTACATGGGAGGAAACAGGAATTTTTGCACCTGAGGCAAGGAGCAAGCAAAATGTTTTCCTTTGAGATGGGGGAGGAAGGGGAACAGGGGAAAGCAAATATTCTGGGACATGGGTGTGAGATATCAGGGAAGGAGTTCAACCTTTTGGATTATCTGGTAGCTCCAATCCAATTTGAACATTTATTCTGCACCTACTACCCAACATGGTACCAAAACAAAATGAGAAATAGTCCATGCCCCCAAGAAACTTGCATTCTACTGATACTAGTAATACTGCATTCTACAAGACAGTACTTACAAACAGATAAGGACATATATGCAGTAGTTTGAAAAGAGTGACTCAACTAGGAAGATAGAGAAAGGTTTCCCATAAAAGACTTTTGCCTTGAAGGAAGCTAGAGATTCTAAGAAGTAATAGTGAGTAGGGAGTGAATTTCTGGTATAGGAGATAGCTTGTGCAATGGTGAAGTAGGCCAGTTTGTCTACAATATAGAAGGCATACAGAGGAATTATGTGAAATAAGCCTGGAAAGGTAGTCTGAGCATATAAGCTTAAAATGCCAAGTTGAGGAGTTTCTAGTTTATCTCAGAGTCAATAAGGAGAGTTTCCACTAAAGCCTCTAGAAAAGGGAGAGATCTGTTAGCCTTGTGCCTTAGAAAAGTTATTTTGGAAGTCACATAAAGAGAAAGAAGACTAGAAGCCCTAAGCCTAATTAGGAGGCTATTAAAATAGTCTGGGTGAGAGTTGTTGAGGCCCTGAACTAAGGGAAAGCTTGTAAGGAGAGAGGAGAACATGTGTGCAAGAGATGTTTTAGGTGAGAGAAGTTGTGCAGGTAGAATCATTAAGACTTGGTAACTAACTGGACATGAAGTAGGGGGATAAGGGAGGGAGAAGAATCTAGCACGTTGCAAACCTGAATAACTGAAAGGATTGTGATACTCTCAGCAGAAATTATGAGATGTGGAAGAGGAATAGGACTAAAGGATAGGTCTGAGGAAGGAGAAGGAGTTTTCACTGAGATATGTTAAGTTTGAGATACCTGTGGAGTTGTTCAGTCATGTCCAATTCTTCATTTGGGGTTTTCTTGGAAGAGATAATTTGCCATTTCCTTCTCCAGCTCATTTTACTGATGAGGAAACTGAGGCAAAATTAAATGACTTGCCCAGGGCAACACAGCTAGGAAGTGTCTGAAGTCAGATTTGACCTCAGGAAGATGGGTCTTTTTGACTCCAGGCGTTGAACTCTATCCACTGTGCCACCTGGCTGCCCAAATGCCCATGTGCACTTACAACATTCTAACTTATATTATCTTTATCTGTGTGCATGTATCTTAGCACTTCTACTATATTGCCCAACTATAGATATAGGTGTGTGTATACCTATATGCACCAAAATACATATATCTGTAAGTATACAAGAATACACACACACACACACACACACACACACACACACACACACATATATATATATATATATTTACACATACAGAATCTAATGCCCCCTGAGGGTGGAACCAGGAGCAACTAGTAGAGTTGCAAAAAAGACCAAATTAAGCTTGTAAGGAAAACTTTCTGACAATTATACAGGACCCAAAGCAGACTCTCCCTCACATCCCTTTTCCCACACAGCCTGCAGGCTGAGCAGGAGTAGATAAATCCCTGATATAGCATGGAGAGAAGGTGAGGGGAGAGGGAAGCACCCTGCAGAGGGGTAAAAACTTGTGGGGGCTTGAAACTGCTCCCAAGCCCACAGCCCATCTCAGTTTTAGGACTGGGGGCTTCCCAGGGCCTTCAGTGAAGAGGGCAGACCCAGGCTCAAGGGCAGAATCTCCTGCTCTGGGAGGAGGGGTTGTGTGGTCCTGTCTCCTTAATGGTGGAGCCAGCCTGTAGAGCAGCGGTTCTCAACCTGTGGGTTATGTTCAATTTGTAACAATGAAAATACATCCTGCCTATCAGATAGATTCATAACAGTAGCAAAATTACAGTTATGAAGTGGCAACAAAAATAATTTTATGGTTGGGGGTCACCGCAACATGAGGAACTGTATTAAAGGGTCGCGGCATTAGGAAGGTTGAGAACCATTGCTGTAGAGGGAGGGGAAAGGCAAAAGAGGCCCCAAAGAATCTTCTGAACTAGTAACCTCAAGAGAGCACAGTTTCAACTAGCGAGTGAGGCTAGAAGTCTGAGACCGATCAAGTGAGGGACAGGAGGATAGGTGACTCCAAAAGGAAGGTGGCTGGGGCAGGGAGTGGAGGTCAGAGAGTTGCAGGATCATAGATCTGGGGCTAGAAGGGCTTCTGAAGCCATCAAGATGAGCACACACACACACCCCCCACGTCCTCCTCCACATCCCCTTCCCCCGCCAACCACTTTCCCCTACCCTATCCTTTAAAGTTGAGGACCAGGAATTTTGTCAGTTTCCCAGAGTCAGGCAGGGGAGGTGGGATTTGAATCAGGGCTTTGGCTGAGATTTACGCACATTTGTAGACTCCAGGGAAAGAGGAGCCAACAGATAGGGTGAGCCCTTCAGCAGGTTAGAGGGGGCAAGTCACAGTGACAATGAGATGCAAGGACAATACCACTAAAGATGCATGTGCACTTTGTAGAGAAGGTGAGCCCCTTTTCAATCATTCAGATCTTTCCCAACCATAGTCCCTACCCTCCAATTGAATGTACACTAGTAACGGTGTAAGGGGTGAACCCCTTTCATGTGTGATTGGATCATCCTACACAATCTCTCTCTAACTTTTCTCTAGCTGCTTATTCTTATAGATTAATTATAGATGAAAGTAGGTTACCAGAACTATCAGTCTTCCCCCATCTAATTCCTGTGTATCAATTCTTCCTCTTGCACCTCATTTGTATAAAATAATTACTCTTTTTAGCTGTTCGTAAATGGTTTTACTTTTTAAATTCATATCATACTCAGGTTTACCCCAATCTTTCTTTTTTTTTTTTTTGCAGGGGGGGAAGGCTGGGCAATTGGGGTTAAGTGACTTGCCCAAAGTCACACGGCTACTAAGTGTTAAGTGTCTGTAGTTGGATTTGAACTCAGATCCTCCTGACTCCAGGGCTGGTGCTCTATTCACTGCACTACCTAGTCACCCCTACCCAATCTTTCTTATGGACTGCCCAATTATTAATAAGAATCTTAGACATACACTTTATATTTTACATATATAAAAAGCAAATAGTCTGTCCTTATGGATCCTTTATAATCAGTCTTTGTTAGGTACCTTATATTTCTATTGGTTCTTGTATGTCAAATTGTTTATTAAGTTCAGGATTTTTTTTTAACAAAGTCTTGAAATATTGAGAGTTTGTCAAATGTCCATTTTTTTCATTCAAGATAATACTCAACTTTGCAGGGTATGATATTTTTGGCTGGAGCCCCAGTTCTTTTGCTCTTCCATACACTGTGTTCTAAAACCTGTGGCTCTTTAATGTCTCTGCTGCTAGGTCTTGTGTAATTCTAATTGTGGCACCATCATATTTAAATTGTTGTAATCTTGATGCTTCTAATATTTTTTCCTTGAGCGGGGGGTTTCAGAAGTTGATATTCCTATGAGTTTTCCTCAGAGGATCTCTTTTAAGTGGTGATCAATGGATTTTTTGTATTTCTACTTTCCCCTCTTGTTCTAATGCTTTAGGACAGTTTTCTTTAATTATTTCTTGTATTATTGTATCTGTTCTTTTTTTGATCATAACTTCCAGTTAGTTTAATTATTTTTGTATTTTCTCTTCTTGATCTATTCTCCAAATATGTTGCTTTTCTTATGTTTCACTTTCTCTTCTATTTTTCATTATTCATGTTTTATTTAATCATTTCTTGATCTTTTATAATTTCACTGGCTTCAGTTTGCCCATTTTTAATTTTCAAGGTGTCATTTTCTTCCTTAAGATTCTGAATCTCCAGTTGGTTGGTTTTTCTTTCATATCCTTCTTGTTTTGCTTGGATTATTCTTATTTTCTTTTTTAGTTTTTCCTCCATCTCTGGCATTTGATTTTTAAAGTCTTTGTTAAGATCTTCTATAAATTCTTTTTGGTCAGGTGATCAGTTGATTTTTCTTTACTTCAATATCCTCCTCTGAAGATGAACCCTGATCATCTCTATTCTCATAATATGTTTCTATGTTAGTTAAACACTGGGCAACACTGAACCCCAGAGCCATTTAGTGATTATTGGGCAAATGGCTCTTGTTTGGTTGTAGTCTGTCTTGTAGACATGAAAATTTGGGAAATGTACTGGACAGGTTGTATTTATAAGTCAGGGTGTGGTATCTTGCAAGCAAACCCAAGTTCTCTATCTGGAAGAACTGTTGAGAGGAAAGGTGAAAGCTCTTCTCTTTAAAGAATGTGGCAAGTCACAGTGCCAAGGTCTTGGATGAGGGCTGATTTGGGTGGGGGAGGAGAACTAAACAGAATTCTACCCATCATGGGCTTATGATTTCTGTCGTTGAGTTATGACTTCATGAAACTATTTGGGGTTTTCTTGGCAAAGACACTGGTATGGCTTGCCATTTCCTTCTCCAGCTTATTTTACAGATGAGGAAACTGAGGCAGACTGAAGTCAAGTGAATTGACCAGGATCATATAGGTAGCAAGTGTCTAAGGCTGGATTTGAACCTAGATCTTCCCAACTCCAAGCTTGGAGCTCTATCCACTATGCCACCTAATTGCCCTGAGGGTTTCTACTCTTTCTAAGAGAACAGGTGGCAGAGACTATAACTGTCCATATAAGAATGGATTGGTCTGTCCAACAGAGATACTATGTCTTGAGAGGAGACCTGCTGAAAAAACTGTCCTAGCATAGATGTCAGAAATTGTGAGCTGATTTTGTCACATGCGTGCCTCACTACTGCTGTACTCCAAGTGTGTGGTTACTCTTTCATGGATGATGGTTGTATTTATGGGAGAGGTTCATGGAGAGGAAAGTTTTGTTACTATTTAATTTGAAAAAATTATTTGCCAAGAATAATTGAGTTTATTGACAGATTGTTAATGGGAAACATGTCTGGGTTTGTGAGTACTACCCTTCCCTAGAACCTGTGAGAGTAGAAGCTGCTCATTGGTCTCTGTACACTTATTTGTTTGAATAATGTGATTAATATGTATTTTTGAAGCAAAAAAAATAGTCGTCTCAAAAATAAATTATTGATAGTATCTTAAAACAAATATGCCATTTCCATTTGAGACCACATTGCTGAAAGCTTGTAGAAGGGAAGGAATTCACTAAGTTGGGGGGATGGGGGAAGTAGTGAAAAGACAAGCCAGAGAAAAAAAGACCATATGAAGGAGAAAAACACACAGAAGGCAACTTGAGATTGCTCATGCTATCTATAGCTGCTGTTACAGTCTGTCAATTCATGTATATTCATATATTCATAGTTGACAGAAACCCATTCAGCTCTTTCATATTTGGAGAAAGTGAAGAAACCTTGTTTTGAGTGGCTAACAGCCTGTCAGACACGATTTAGAGAATCTTCTCCTAAACTTATAGCAAGTATAGCCTTTGTGTGGAATCTGTATCAATGAGTTTCTCTCAAATTGAAACTGAAATTGTTCACACTGACATATCATGAACTTGCCAGCAGATGGCTCTCCACAACTAATTTAGAAAAGAACAGCCTCTCACTATTTGTACAACTGTACAAACCTTTTGGGGGTTTTGTTTGTTTCTTTGTTTTTGGGTAATCTCAATACAAATTTAGCTTTTATTTATTTTTCCAAATTAACAAACAAAATCTCAATATTTAGCTTACTCCTAATAACTAGCAAAACTCCAATGTTCAATTAATTTGTTTATCATTCCTAATTAATTTCTCATGAATTAAGTGGAAAGGAGGTTTCCGGCCCCCCATCTAGTATTTCTTTTCTCCTTACTTTTGCTCAAACATTCAAATTCTGGTAGATTATAAACTTTGTGGGTAAGGTGACTTTGGTATAGTAGTGGTTTCTTCAATAATGGATTCATAGTGACGGCAGGGAGAAACAGCAGAGATGTTTCAGGGGGACTTTTACGTGACAACCAGGGTGGAGGTCCTTGCCAACCAGTGAATGAATCTAGGGGTAACACATAAGGAGAGGTCACATCTTACCTCTCTCCACAAAAAAAACAAGACTGGAATTACTAACAGTCAGGAGATCACCAAATTTGTGAGTCAGAAGGGACCTTAGAGACCTGTCTAGTCCAGTCCATACCTGAATTAAAGAATCTTTTATATAATATCTTCAGCTTGGAGACCTCTAGGGAAAGAGAGAATCCACAGTTCTCCTCAAGCAGTTCATGATCCATTTTTGGATAATTCTATTCATTAGGATGTTTTTCCTTAAACCATGCCTAAATTTACCTCTTTTGACATTTTTTGCTGTCCTCTGGCATCAACCCTTCATTGAGAGGTCTGTATATTCACTCATATAGGCATTTAGTAATGATATCCAAATCACAGATAAGGCAAAATGTTGAAAGGCCTTTTAACTCTCCCAACTCTTTTCTTGGCCAATGCCAAAATAATTTAGCTGATGATCCAGGAAGAGCCAAGACTATCTTCGCTGACAAGTTGTTGGGGTGTTTTGGTTTTTTTTGCTTTTTGGAGGGGGGAAGGCAGGGCAATTGGGCTTAAATGACTTGCCCAAGATCCCATGGTTAGTGTCTGAGGCTGGATTTGAACTCAGGTCTTCCTGACTCCAGGGCCGGTGTTCTATTCACTGTGCCACCTAGCCATCCTGCTGGTAAGTATTGCAAATGTAAAAATTATTTTGTGGTTCCATCATTTCTACTCTATGATTCAGATTTTTAAAAACTGCAGTTCTTCATTGCTAATTCGGTCAGCTACTATTATAAAATTGCCTAGGCAGAATATAAGAACATGAACACAAAACTCTTTTTTCATAGTTACTATTCTCTGCCTCAAGTAAATGAGGCATAAGTGCTCCAGTACTCATATGGAGAATACTATTTTAATAGTGTACTCATTACAAAAAGTAGATGATAAAACATTTTTGAAACATGCAGTAGGATTGGAATAATCTAATTAGTTTATTGTTAATTGTTTTATTCAGCCTCTTCTGTGAATAAATGTTTTAAAAGGTATTAGATCTTAAAAACAATGGAAGCAAATTGTTGATTGTCTGGAAATCTAGGATCCTATATGTTTCTGCCCAAAATAAACACAGCATTTTTTTCCTGCTCAAAGTAATTATTAAAAATAGACTAATGAAAAAATAGACTAATGAAATAAAAGTTCATAACTAGATTATCCTTTCCTACTTGTTTATTGCCATTATTCTCAGTAGTTTATTTATAGATGAGCTTATTACCCAAGTCCATAGAACAGTGTGCCCTGGGCATGTTTGTACCTGAATAGTTAGCATTTGTTTACTCTTTTAGAAAGATGTGTGCTATTCTTATGAGTATATTCTTATTCAGGAAATGACATTTTTTCCCTTTGGGTCAAAAATTAAAATAAGTTCCTTGAGATATGAATCAAGACTCCTCAAGGTATCCTGAAATATTATATTAAGACTGTTCTGGCCAGAAAGTCTGCTCCAAGAAAGTAAAGATTTGGTATTTATCCAATTGATTTGATTATAATTTAAAGTCTATCTGGATAATTCCAGACCAAAAAAAAAACATCGCTATGGAGTTTGAATTATACAAATGGACATTTGATACTGAACAAATTAATGTAGTAAGACTTCTTAACTTATTAAAACATGTGTAGACACAGCCACAGGGAAAGAATGTAAGTCATGACTTAATACTGTTAATTATCTACTTAGGCTTTGTATAGTAGGGATACTATTTAGTTTCTAACTAATTTTACAGATGGGAACAATGAACACAAATTAAAGCTTCCCTTTCTAGCTCCTTGGTAACCCATAATACTATACAGGGGAACAAAATCTAATATCTTGTTTGTTTGTCTTTCATATGGTATTGGTGATAGACTGTTGTCTGAGGACTAGCCTGACTAAATTTGGAAAGGCTTATGATTAGGCTGGCTACAAAGTGATGAAATTTTGGTTAATAACCTGTATCAAAGGAGAAAGGACCCACACTAGCAAAATGACACACCCTTGAAACATGAAAACATTTGTTTTCCTTATAAATGAGTCTTTTAATATGTTAGGATAGCTGGGCATTTTACATCAAATATGTAATCAAAGGGCAGAAAAACACTTCTTGCCTATTCAAACAAATAGAAGATATCACTTTTAAACTTAAATTTATATAACCCTTCATTGAAAGATCTCCAAGTGCCTTAAAGACGTGATAGAGTGGCAAATGGCATCAGTTCTACTTTAAATACAAAGATAAGAGGAAAAGAAAGTTATTATAAACTAAATTAAACATCTTTATATCTATGCATACACATCTATAGCAAATTTAAATCTAAGAATCTTTGCTAGGGGCTAGTGAATACCATTTAGCTAGTGTATAGAAAATTCACATACTTTAAATTTTCCTAAATATATGACTCAGAAATGTTCAAATGTTGTCTTTAGTCTTATTACTTTAAAATAATGGTCTAAATTTATAGGAGCAAATTGCTAGTCAAATGGTTGATTTGAAATGACTGACACCAGCCAAGAGTTGGGAGAGTTGAGACAGATTTACATATTTATTGAGCTAAATATTTCCCCAAAAGTCTGTGTTTATGCCATTGTTGAATTCCCTTCTCTTGAAAAAAGGCATTCCTATTTTACTGAATGAGTTTCAGTCTTTCTATAACATGATGGATGAGGATAGCAATACCAGATATAAGCAAGGTATGTCTACACTAGACTTTGGAAGAGTTCATTTCAAAGTCTAGAGATCACACATCCTTATGGGAAATGTTTAACAAAACATATGAAAAACAATTGAACATAGATAATGTTAATATGTGGTTTTCTAAGTCAATCTGTGACCTGCAGGGATCCTTAAGAATGGTTTAGTGGCCCCCTTTCCTATTTGAGTCCAACCTAGAGGGCTTTCTTTTTAAAATGATGTTGGTGTTGAGTACTAACAGTGCTATACTAGGACTATTACCAGTGATAATAACAGATAAAGTATAACTACTCACTTGCTGTTTTGCCTCTGTTTTTCCCATCAAGAGCCATAACATTCAGATAGGAAAGGACAGAACAAATATGGTTGGTAGGGAATTGAAACTGAAGTGAGAGCATGTTAAGAAATCACCTACCTGCCTGCAGTTAGTTGAAATCATCCTGGACCAGACCAAGGACATTTCCAAAGTATGGAAATAACTTGGGTATGGATTTGCTTGTCTGTTATTGATTGACATGGAAAAGTTGGAGAAGAGAAGATGCTATAACACTAAAGATAGGCAAATATTATTCTGATTTCCCAAAAGCTTATTTATACAGTTTGCTGGTCAGCTTGATATAGATTCCCAGGCAGCATTTTAGAATGAATATGAGTGGTTTGGAAAGAATTAGAAAGGGAAATGATGATCATTAAGAGGGGGAGCTAGGTGGTGCAGTGAATAGACCACTGGTCTTGGAGTCAGGAGGGCCTGAGTTCAAATCCAGCCTTAGACACTTGACACTTAGCTGTGTGACCTTGGGCAAGTTGCTTAACCCCAATTGCCTTGCCTTCTCCCCTCCAAAAAAAAAAGAAAAGAAAAAAGAAGAGCCAGTATGAATTCATTAAGAACAAATATACAGACTACCCTCACTTATTTTTTTTTGCCAGAGTTACCAGACTAGGAGATTAGAGAAATGTCATATATAAGTTTCAGTAAGGCACTTGACAGGGTTTCTCCTGTAGATGAGATCAAGATAAGGTGATTGGATGAGAGTATTCTTGGAATGCTCCATATTTGGTTTAATGATCATACACAAAAGTATCAGTTGATACAATTCAATAAATATTTATTAAACATCTACCACATACAAATCATAGCATTAGGTCAAGGAACTGGACCTGTGATTTCACTGGTACCTAGAACCGATAGGTGACCCATATTTCTACCAATGGGTTCAATCCCTTCTCTGTGACTTAGAGTCTTAGAGAGTTTCTTAAAATACTGAGAGATAGTCAAAGGGACTTAAAGGCCTCCAGCTGGGAGTCTGGTTTTCTTTCTGCTGCTTCATTTTGCCTCTTGCTAAGACAGAAAGGAAACTTATCCCTACCTTCAATTAGCTTATCTTCTGGATATGAATGAGTACAAGGGAATTTGAGGAGGGAGAGATCAAGGATGGCTTCTCAGAGGAGGTAGCACCAGAGCTGATCCCTGAAGATAAGATTTTGACAAGTGGAGATGAGGTGGGAACACATTCCAGGCATCTTATTATTGCACAGAGATGGGAAATGAAATATCAAGGTCCGGGAACAATTTGGCTGAGCCATAAAGTATGTGAAGGGGAGTAATGTCAAACATGGTCAGAAAGGTAGGCTGCAGCCAGATGATGGAGAGCCTTACATGCCAGGCTGAGGAATTGATATTTTATCCTAGAGGCAAGAGGGAGATATTTAAGTGTTTTGAACCTTTAAAAAAATTTTTTTATAAATCAAAGGGGCATTCCTACTTGATAAAAGTATTGGGTTATACAGTATCTTATGAGTTATGTTAACTGAGGGAGGTGGGTATGATTGATTCAGTTGAGAAGCCTGAGCCTTCTGTGTTCCATTAGAGTGGGGTAGACTCCTACTCTTATACTGGCAAACCATAAAAGTTAGAATAAGAAAATACAACTCAAAAAAAAATTTTTTGTGGGCTTATATTCAATTCACTTTAAAAAAGCAACCCAATTTTGTCATTTAATACATTAGGAAAGAAAGAAGCATTTATTAAGTGTCTATTACATGGCCTGGCCCATGCCAGGCACCATGCTAAGCACTTTACAAATATTATCTTATTTGATACTCACAACAACACTGGGAGGTAGGTGCTATTACTTTGGAGACCGAGGCAAACAGAAGGTCACACAGCTGGTAAATGTCTGAGGCCAGATTTCTTTCTTTTTAAAAAAAATTATTTATTTTTAATTTCCAATATTCACTTTTAGAAGATTTTGAGTTGGGAAAAACCAGGGAAGACCAAGTGTCCAAGAGCTGGGTCAAGTGCTACAGATAGGTCAAAAAGAATGAAGACCTGAGAAAAGCCCATTGGATCGAGCAATTAAAAGATCCTCAAAGAAAACAGTTTTTGCCCAGGTGTAGGGTTGAACTATTATGACTAAAATGCACTAATTTTCATGCTTTCATGCTCTTCTAGGATGATAGTGGTTCTGGAGTAGTCTGACCCTAACAATATTTGTGTTTTTCACCTGTAAATAAAGAAAGGAAAGGAAAAAAATGTGGACTGGACCTAGGATTTAATTGATAATAGGGAACTCTCTGTGAGGAAACTCAGCCTACTAGATGCTGGTTATTACATTCAATGCAACTTAGAATCTTAGAAAGTTACTATAGCCACTAAGGAACTCCACTTTGGCATGTATTTGACTAATACAGTTGAATCTAATGTTACTATTGAGATACTTCTTATATTCTTATCTATCATTGCCTCATCTCTTATTTGATTAGTAATTACAGTAATCCAGTTGCATAAGAATGTAAAGTGAGTATTTTGTATAGGACAATGCTGTCTCCATAACATTATAGCATAGACAACTAAACAAAATATGAAACTCAGTTCGTTTACTTAAATGGAAATTGAAAGGCTAGGAAAATAAATTTTGTCTTCCTATTATAAACAAAAGTATGAAAAAACCTAAAAAATTCTGAAAATTATAGACAAAAATTAATCCATTACCATATAGCTTTTTTCATTCTAAAAGTTTTAGAAGATTGTGTAAATCTGGTTATTTTATCTTAGTCTAAAACTGAAACTGTAGCACCAATGCAATATATTCACAGTGTCTACAGCAGCTATGAATATGCCAGCATAATTCTGAATCACAAAATATAATGAACTCTATATGGAAGACAAAACCAAAACATTTATTCAAACACTAGAAAGCCAAATCTCAACACTAGAAAGACAAATTCATCATAGAAAGAAAGAAGTTAATATGCCATAACACAGCAGAGTGTACCACCATCCCCAAGCCTTCCCCCTGCTAGGGCCTTCCAACAAACACTCACAGCTTGCTGCCTGCTTCTTTTCTCTCCCTTAGCTCTAACTACTCTGACCAACTTCCTCTGGGCTCCGCTTCAGCTCTGCCTCTTCCTGTTCTACCCATTCAGCAAGCACCTCCCATTACAGGCTTCATGTGACTCAAACTCATGTGACTTAGGCTTCCATGTGACTTAAGCAGGTCACACGGGCCTATTAATGAATGGGAAAGATCTTCCCATTAAGCAAAAATGAATTTCCATTACAGAAACTTTGCATTAAATTTGCAGAAAATATATACAGTCTCTCTCAACATATTAAAACGTTAAACAAAATATACCCAGCATTGAACAGATAGATAAAACACTGGGCCTGGAATCAGGAAGACCTGAGTTCAAATCCAGCCTCAGATATTTTCTAGCTATATGATATTGGGAAAGTAACTTAATCTCTACCTTAATTAGTGTGAGAATAATACTACTTAACTGTATGAAAATAATAATAGCAACTGCTTCCCAGGGTTGTTGTGAGGATCAAATGAAATAACACTTGTAAAGCATTTAGCACAGTGTCTGACACATAGTGGCCTCTTAATACTTGTTCCCTTTTCCTCCCTTTCTAGACATTTTTTTTGGTGGTTAAAATGACTTGTTGCTAAATTACTAGGGACCCTTATTTGTGCAATTTTGTATGTGCATGTGTATGTATACGTATGTATATATGTATATGTATATGTATATGTAATGTCAAGATATTAGGAAACAATTGGTTTTCAAAGCTAAAGCCCAGCAAAGAAGCTGTGCCCTGAGCTTAGCATAACAACAATCCTTTGTTCTGGATAATCTTATCCTCTGGCAAAATCATATAATTATTGTATTGCTTTGACCAGCACCAGATGTTCTCTGAGCTTGGACAAGTAACCATGTTTTGGTCATGAAGCCCCACTATAAATCAAACTTGTCTCATTATTGCTCTCATTCCTCATTGTCAGGGCTACAGCTCACTGTGTAGCCATTGGTTTAAGTACTGAGATCTCCCCACACTGCCTTGGGTCCCCCCACTAGGGGCAGGGACCTGTAACATGTGTCTAATCTGCCTCCTTGCTTGTAAGCCATTTCTCTCACTTTCTAAATTAAATTTCTATTCGATTCTTGATTCTCCTATCTCTATCCTACTCTGTTTGGCTCCAACCACCCACAGGTTAGAGGCCGGTTCTGTCCAGTTCACTATTTAGCTGTTATCTATATCTATACCTATATCTATATGTATTAATTATTTGCGTGTTTGTTTAGAGACTGGATCTCTCTATCTCACCCAGGCTAGAAGTACAGCAGCCACTAATAAACTAATCCACCACTAATTGGTTCTGAATTTTTGATCTGTTTTGTTTCAGACCTGGACCAGTTTGCCCCCTCCTCAGGTCAGTTGGTAACTTCAGGGCTCACAGTATTGGTGCCAGATGTAGCACAGATACCCTAATAGGCTTTTAACCCTACTACAGTTTAGAACTCCCAAAGTACTCCATCAGTCTCAATCTCCCAGTAATAGGCAAGAAAGGTATTTACCACCTTTTATACCTTCCCAGCCCCTTTCATTTTAAAAATTAAATTACAACATATTTTCTTTGTAGTTGGCTACATCTCCCCAAATTTCCATCATAACTTGAAAAAAACATATTTTAGAAAAAGCTTTAGTACCTAAGGCAAAAGGTATTAACTTTAAAACTAGTTTTTCACATTACTTTTACATTTTTTTCTTCTGTTTTTCAGTACATGACCTTGCACATTTTTATGGCTAAACAGATGAGCCCTAAGAGAAATTAGGGAGGACCTATAAAATCAAGTAAAGTCTTCCAATTGGCATTAAAGTCAGTTCAATAGACTCCTGATGATTCCTGGTACCAAAGTTCAAAGGCCATTGAAAATTGATAAAATTGTTGTAGGATAAAAGAGAAAAAAATAATTTTCAATATTTGAACATGTAACTTAGAGATTATAAACTGGAAGTCATTATCTTCCACATTCAATCTACAAAACGTCCCAACCTTACTCATTTGGTTTGGTTTTCAAAGTTTAGTTTATGAAATTGTTCAGTAAGGTACACATATACTTAATTATTTGTATCAGTTTTGACTCCCTTTAACGGTATTAAGAAACCCAGATTTGGATCAAGAGCTCATATATCCTTTTAAATTTAATTTCATATTTAAATTTACTTACTATTTTATTTTTTCCCCAATTAAATGTAAACATTTTTTGACATTCATTTTTAAAAATTTTGAGTTCCAAATTCTCTTTCTCCCTCCCTCCTGTCCTCGCTCCTCATTGAGAAGGTAAGCAATTTGATATAGGCTATACATGTGCAGTCATGCAAAACGTATTTCCATATTAACTTGTGAAAGAAAACACAGACCAGAAGAAACCAAGAAAAATAAAGTTTAAAAAGGTATCTTGTGATCTGCATTCAGACTCCATCAGTTCTTTCTCTGGAGATGGGTAGATTTTTCATCATAAGTTCTTTGGAATTGTTTTGGATCATTGTATTGCTGAGAATAGCTAAGTCATACACAGCTGATCATCATAAATATTGTCGTTACTCTGAATACCCTTCTCCTGGTTCTGTTCATTTCACTTTGCCTCAGTTCACCTAAGTCTTTCCAGGTTTTTCTGAGAGCATCCTGCTCATTATTTCTTGTAATAATGCAATATAATTCCATCACAATCACATTTCATAACTCAGTCAGTCATTCCCCAGTTGATGGGCATCCCCTCAATTTTAAATTCTTTGCCATCACTAAAGGACTTGCTATAAATATTGCTGGGTTAAAGGGTATGTGTAATTTTATATCCTTTTGGGCAAACTAAAAGTTCTCAAATATTAAAAGATATCCAGAGAAAACATGTAGTCCTCTGAAATGCCCATAGCACCATCACTGTATTGAGAAAACATCTAACCAATATGTGTGAATCCAGGAGAATGTAAGTTCTTTGAGGTCAGGGACTGGTTTCATTTTTGTCTTTGTGTATTCTTCAAACTTCCTAAAATCGAGAGAATTCCTGGATGACAAGCACTAGCTCTTAGTTTTATAAACTTCTATGTATTTATATACCTGCAGTGATATGAATCACTCAATCAAACATTTATTAATCTCCTTTTATGTTCCAGATAATGAATTTGTTGTTACTCAGTCCTGTCCAACTCCTAGTGATTCCATTTGGGGTTTTCTTGGCAAAGAAAATGGAGTGTTTTGCCTTTTCCTTCTCCAACTCATTTTGCAGAGGAGGAACTGAGGCAAACAGGATGAAGTGATTTACCCAAATGAGTCTTTCTGACTCCAGATAAGGAATTAGGCATTGAGAATACAAAGACAAAAATATTAAACAATCACTGGTGCAAAGAACTTATGTATGAGAGAAAACTTGTAAATCTATGTTCATATGCACAGATTAAAACAAGGAAGTTGAGGAGGAAGGGTTCCAGTAGCTTGGTTGTGGAAAAGGGAAAGGTTTTGTGTAGAGGGTAGTGCTAGAGCTGTGTCTGGAAGGATTCCACTCCATACAGAATAGAAGGGAGTGAATTCCAGGTATGGGAGAAGACCAGAGCAAAAGTACACAAGTATGTGTGGGGGGGGGGGGTGGGGGGGGTGGAGAGGTGATGAGGAACAGGGAGTACAATCTGGCTGGACTATGGAGTGTGACGCAAAGAGTAATTTGCAATATATTATAAAGATAAGTTGATATTAGGTTGTGAGGGGCTTTAAAAAGCCAACCAGAGGCAATTGGGGCTACTGGAATTTACTGAGTAGGGAAGTCCCATGGGGAGATCTGGGACTGGGTATCAATAAACTTTGGCAGCTTTCCAGGAGGATGAATTGCAATAGGGAGGAGATGAAGTGAGGGATACAACTATGAGACTATAACATAGGTGAGAGATGATGAGGACCTCACCTAAGGGAGAGTTGAGAAAAGGGCTCAGATTCAAGGTATGTTAGAGAGGAAGAAAAGGCAACTGATAGATTACCCAAAGAGAAATGGGGAAGAAGTGTTAGAATGCAGGGTTTGGAGTACCTATTTAATATTCCATTGGGAAGGAAACAGAGACAAAGAAATCATTTTTTAAAAATCCACCTCTTCACTTTGCCTTTTTTTTTAAAGTTAATGCTCATTTAGTCAACAAATATTTCCTGAATGCCTACTCTGCAGTAGATTTTTTTTTTTAGAGACTTGGTCTAGCCCTACAGGAGATTTTAAAACATCACTGTGGACATTCCACAGGGGCATGAAATGGGTAACATTGATGTAGTTTATCCTTTGTTCTGAAATGGACACCGAATAGGAAGAAACGGAAATAGCCAATTTGAACGAATTAAGGAGCATTTATTAGCCGGCCAGCGACAGTCCCAGAGTCTAGCCCCGGGATCTGCCGCGAGTGGCGCTGTAAGCAGAGTATTTAAAGGAAAAAACCACAAACATATCAGGAAACAACAAACATAGCAGGAAGGAAAAAATCAGTATACAGACTTGCATAAACATCTTGCACCTGGTGTTTTGCTAGGGGCCCCAGGTCCTTCCTGTTCCTTTTGTGGGGGTGTGGTTTCCGGGAACTTGGACCAAGTTGGCCCCTTCACTTCACTCCCCCCTGTTTTAGGTCATACGGAGGATTCGTCCTCCATGGTCAATGGCAGGTAGGACAGGCGGACAGCGAATAGTTTGGTTGCATCCAACTAAGCTCAGCTGCCTGACAAGACAGAGATCCACAGTTAGACCTAGGGGACCAGAGATGGCCTAGAGGAGTGTGGTGAGCCATGGGGACCACTCAAAAAGAGGGATTGATACCAAGAGGCAGATGGGCGCCTAGCAATGTCCCTCTCTCATCCAGCCGTTTGCGTAGTGTGGCCAAGGATTCCATAATGACCCCGGATCGGTCAGCATAAAAACAGAATACTACCTCTGCCAAAGAATCCAGGGAGATCTCCAAGTGTGACACCATCCCTTGCAGGAAGCAGAGATTGGTGTCAACTTGGGCACTGAGAGACTGGAAATTAGCATCCCCTTTAACTGGAGCTGAGACTCCCTCACACACCTCAGCTCGGCTCCCTGCCCGTTCCCTGCCTTGTAGCCTCTGGGAGGCCACAACATAGCCGACGAGGGTAACATCACTGGAGTCCCCAGACTCCAGGGGAATGGAGTGGACCCGGAAATGCTCCAGCATGTCAAAGACCGTCTGGAACCAGAGGTGTTGCACCCGGCAGTGACCATCCTCATTCAGGGACAGACGAAGGTGCTTGGCCTTGCCCTGGAAGTTGAACATGAGGACATATTCCCTCCTCCTCGTCTCGCTTTGACGTACCAGGAAGACACCATGGCTGCCAGCACCCCCTGCCAACACTAGCTGGGCAGCTTTGAGGTGGGAGAGAGTCCCATGGAACTAAGGGTACTCTGAAAGGGGATGGTCCCCATCACCTCCATTTGACTCCCCCTGGAACAGGAACGAACCTGTGGTGTCTAGAGTGTCTGGAAGGGGGTAAGTTGTCCCCACTGGGGGCCCTTCTTCAATAGGGACTTGGGGGGGGCAACTCTGGGGGCAGTAGTTCCATTGAATCAAAATGGGAGGCAGCAATAGAAGCAGAGCTGGGGGAGACAGAAGCCAAGGGATGATCAGAGAGGCCCCCATATGCCCCCTGAGACAGATAGATGTTTGTTGCTTTCACTAGGTCCCAAGGGCAGCGCTTGGCTGGGCAGACTCTCTGAGTGGTTGAGGCAGGATAGGTCCAGGCTGTCTGTGTTCTCCTTGTCGGGCATCTCCAGGGCTGTGGTTGGCCGGACATCACCCAGGACAGGTGGCCCAGAAGCAGAGGTGTCCAAAGGTCCCACTGGAGAGGGGGGATCACCAGCTCCCCGCCGCTGCAAGATCCCTCAGACTGCGCCTCATACTGATTGGCCCACAGAGCGGAGGGAGAAACGTTTCTTCAGCTTAGGCTTTGAGGAGGATGAAGAGATTGAAGGAGGGAGAGGGCCAGCCAGGTCTTCAGAGGATCGAGAAAGACCCAACACAGTCAGAGGCCCACTGTTCCTGCAGCTCTCCAGGGATGGGGTTTCCGTCCCAGGACTCAGGGGAATTGGACCAGATGTTAAAAATGAACCTGAGGCCTGGGCCACCTCTGCCTCAAAGTGCTGCAAGAAGAGCTCAGCAAAACGTTGGGAGAAGGATGCTTCAGCCCCAGGCCCTGCATATTGGGGATGGGAAGCCAAGTAGAGGCGGAAGCGTCTGGCAAAGTCCAGGGCTGCTGCCCGAGCATGGGATTCACAGAACTCCCACCAACTTGGGGAAGGTGGTGGTGGTGGTGGCAGAGGGGGAGGAGAAGGGGAAGCCCCATCCTCAGGGGAAGGGGCACCATTCATGATGAGCCAGATGAAATGGAGAGTAGGGGCCCTAGGTGAGGGAAGGAAGGGAGGGGGAGGCCAGAAGACTCAGGGTCTTCTATAGCAACTGCATCTTGGTCCCCATGGTTTACTCCAGCGGCAGCAGCGGCGGCTCATGTTCGTGTGAGCTTGAGGCATAGATCACCAGGGGGATTTGCTGACCACTCCTGTGGGCGTTCCGTCAACTTGATGTGAGAGTGGTGAATCCACGCCTTGCGTCCAGCCACCTTTACCACAGAAGGGTTGCTGAGGATGACTCGGTAGGGGCCGGTCCACCTAGGTTCTAGAGAAGAGCCTTTTGGCAGTTTTCGGGTGAGCACCCAATCGCCAGGCTGGACAGAAAGGGATGGCTCGCCGGTCAGGGGTTGGTGTACAGCACTTAGCACAGAACGGACCGCAGACTGGATTTCTGTCAGCGCCTGTAATGACTTTAAAAGTGATTAATTAGAGAGATCTATTGGTGCAGAATCAGTTACTCTGGGTAAAATGGGAGGGGGAACAACAAACATAACCTCAAAAGGGGAGAGAGAGAGAGTAAAGGAATTGGGGGTACAGCGTGCACGCAAGAGGGCGAAGGGAAGGAGGCTCACCCAATTATCGCCAGTTTCAATCTTAAGTTTTGCTATGTAGGGGGGTGGAGCCAAGATGGCGGCATAGCCGCAGCAACATATCTCAGCTCTCACATAGCCACCCCAAAATACCTATAAAATAGGACTCTAAACCAATCCTACAACTCCAAAATGCACACAAAGATACCTTCCACTGAAGTCAGCTTGGCTACGAGGAACCATATCAGCACTGTGAACCGAAACCAGCCTGGCCTGAAGCCGCGGCTGTGCCCTGGGGGCGGCTAGACGGGAGGAGCGGAGGAGCCTTTCTGGTGAGCCGATTAGCAGCAGCTGCTAGCAGCATTCAGAACTAGGTCAGTGAGACTTGCGAAATTGGGAGAGAAAAGCGTCCGCCGAAACGCCTCCAAAGTGGGAAAGCGAAAGGCAGAGGTTTTGCACCTGCCTCTGTGTTGCAGTTTCCGTGCCCGCGGCCTGCAGACAGCAGTGGGCCTAAGCGATTGTTCAGAGGCCAAGTGCTCTCGCCTTGAGCGGCCTGGATCCAGATCACAGTCTTGGGCTTTCGGTTTTGGAGTCTTCATTATCCAGTGAGCCGGAAGTAAGTAGGAAGGGACCCAGCACCTTCCTGAGAGCTATGGCAGCCGGGAGGACCACAGAGATTTGGGACAGAGCTTTCCCCTCTGGAAGCAGAGCCCCATAGAGATTAAAAAAATAAATCACGGACTGACCAACCATGAGTAAGAGTAAGCATAAGAAGCAAAGTAAGAACAGCACCCAAACCCTAGATTCCTTCTTTGGGGAAAAGAAGGATCATGGCAAAGAGAGGGAGGAGGAGAGTGCAGCCAGAGCACCCCCACCAGGG
>CM053583.1:91455744-91494546 GCA_028627135.1 Pseudochirops cupreus
GGGGGAAGATATAGGAGAGAATAGACTGGGGGAGGGGGATACACTGGGATGGCTGTTTTGGGGTGGTGGGTAGGAGAAAGATGGGGAGAAAATATGTAACTCAAAATGTTGTGGAAATGAATGATGCAAACTAAAATAAAATTTAAAAAAAAGTTTCGCTATGTATTCCTTCAGGGTTCTATTCATTCTCTCCACTTGACCTGAACTTTGGGGCCTATAGGCACAATGCAGTTTCCATCTTATCCCCAGAATTTGAGACACAGACTGAATTATCAAGGAGGCAAATGCAGGGCCATTATCCGAGCCAATAGATACTGGAAGGCTGAATCTTGGGAGGATTTCGAAAAACAGTTTCTTTGCCACGATTCCAGTGGTTTCACTTTTGGTGGGGAAAGCTTCAACCCATCCAGTGAAAGTGTCCAGAAGGACTACCAGGTATCGAAATCCATTTACTAGATGTTCCATATCCGTGAAATCTATCTCTCAATGGTCTCCTGGGAATGTGCCTCTAGGTCGGTATGCCGGGACTTTGGTAGGCGAGGCTGGATTAACGTGCACACAGGTCACACACCGCTGAGCTACTGCCTCTGCCGCTTGTTTCAGCCCTGGGCTGGAGAAGTGGTTCCGGACCAGTTCATAGAGCCGGGTGGCTCCCAAGTGAGTTAACTGGTGCAGATTCATTAGAAGGGGAAGTACCATGGGTCGGGGCAGGATCAGCTTCCCCTCAGAAGTCCTTCACCAGCCTTGGTCATCCTCCTTTCCCACCTGATCTTTGGGAGCATAAGTGGGGTGGGATGGCAGAACATTCCAGTCTGTGTAGGGATCAAGTATCAGGGTCGATGTTGGTTTTCAGAGGGCCACCTTCTTTGCCGCAGCATCTGCTGCTGCATTCCCCAGGGATACTTTATCCCTTCCTCCTGTGTGGGCCGATACATGCACTACAGCAACCTCCTTTGGCAACCACACCGCTTCCAGAAGGGATTGTATTTGTTCTGGATTCCTCACCTCTTTGCCAGCAGAAGTCAAAAGACCTCTTTGTTGATAAACATATCCATGGATATGCACCGTGGTGAAAGCATATCTGCTGTCAGTAAAAATGTTGACCTTCTTACCCTCTGCCAACTGGAGAGCCTTAGTGAGGGCAATAAGTTTGGCCCTTTGGGCCGAAGTACCTGGCGGAAGGGAGGTGTCCCACAGGGTGCCCGAGGGAGACACTACCGCTGCTCCGGCTTTTTGGACCCCATTTGAAATGAAACTGCTCCCATCTGTAAAGAGAACAAGGTCCGGGCTAGTGAGAGGAACATCTAACGGGCTGGGTCGAGAGGTGTGTATGGAGTCCAGGAGGTCAAGGCAGTCATGAAGAGGCGGTTCAGGGCTTGGGTCCGGCTGTAGTGAGGCCAGATTCAAGGCTACCGGTGGCGCGAACCTGACACGGGACTCATCTAGAAGGCGGGACTGATAGTGCGTCAAGCGAGCATTGGAGATCCATCTGGAGGGAGGCAAGTGTAGAAGCTGTTCAAGATTATGTGAGGTGAGAATCAGAAGAGGCTGGCCGAAAGTCAACATGGAAGCCTCCTTCACCAGCATAGCCATAGCCGCCACGAGGCGCAGGCAGGGAAGCCATCCGGATGCCACCAAATCAAGATGTCTGGAGAGATAGGCCACAGGTCTTCTCCAAGGTCCGAGGGGCTGGGTTAGCATCCCTTTTGCAGTGGCTGCTGCCTCATGCACATAAAGGTGAAAGGGTTTGGATAAGTCCGGCAAGGCAAGGGCCGGGGAACTAGCAAGGGTGGCTTTGAGAGAGTCAAAGGCGGACTGCTGGTGAAGCCCCCAGCAAAAGTCAGTAGTGGGTCCTGAGAGAACTGAGTAGAGTGGCCGGGCAATCTTGGCAAAACCGAGTATCCAAAGGCAACAATACCCGGCCATTCCCAGGAATTCACGCAGGCTTCTGCGTGTAGAAGGGACCGGCATTGACAGTATGTTGGCCACTTGGGCCCGAGAGAGAAAATGCTGTCTGTGAGATAGACTAAAACCAAGGTAAGTCACAGAACTGGGGCAGAGCTGAGCTTTCTTACCCAACACTCGGGAACCGTCGTGATGCAAGAGCTGGAGGAGCTGGCGGGTGGCCTGTAAACACTGTTCCTCAGATGAAGCTGCCAGGAGGAGGTCATCCACATATTGAAGGAGTGTCACATCTGAGTTTTCAACTTGGAACAGCAAGAGATAAATGGCAAGGGCGGCCCCGAACAGGGTAGGTGAATTCTTAAACCCTTGAGGGAGTTGGGTCCACATGAGTTTGGGAAGAGGATCTGGTATCGGGGGTCAGTCCAAGTGAAGGCAAACAACGGCTGGCTAATAGGAGCCAGAGGGATGGAGAAGAAGGCATCTTTCAGGTCCAAGACTGTATACCAGGGCTTGTCAGGGCCCAGGGAGGATAAGAGAGTGTAGGGGTTGGGAACCGTGGGGTGCAGGGTCTCAACCTGTGAATTAACCTCCTGGAGGTCTTGTACAGGGCAGAAGTCACCAGTCCTGGGTTTCTTGACCAGAAGGAGGGGCGTATTCCAGGGGCTCTGACAGGGTCTGAGGATTCCCGCCTTTAAGAGTTGGTCAATGTGGGGTTTTATTCCCAGAAGGGCTGCCCGGCTTAGGGGGTACTGCCGAATTCTGACAGGGTTTGTGGTAGAGAGGAGGGAGACGACTATGGGGGGTTGGCATGAGCTGCCCTCTGTACCAGGAAAGGTGGGGGAATGCGGGCCCTGGCCTTATCTCCCAGCACCTGCTCTTGTCCAATCCAACCATCAGCATTAAGCAGACCAAGCCAGTGGCCCAGGGCCTCCCGAATCAAACGTGGCTCCCATCGCTGCACAACAAGCTGGTGGAAACCTTCATCCCACAGAAAGCCATGAGGGAAGAACGATCTTGAGGGGACAGCTGTGAAAAGTGGGGCTGGAGGGAAAAGGGATGGGATTGCAGTTGGATCCTCAGGCCCTTCATCCCCAGGATCTGGTAACACCAGGCCCTGTCCATAGAAATAGCCAAAGCCTCACAGGCGCCCACTTAGGGCTGCTTGGCCCAGTGTCTGTTCTCCTGAACTCAGGCCTCATGCTCCCAGCCCGAAGGTCTTCTCAAATCAGTGTGTGAAGGCTGTAGCATGGGTATCCAGGGCCTGAGACAACACAGGTCCAGCTAGATGACCTCCAGGACAGGATTCTCCCAAGCCCACACTTCCTGATTCAAAAACCAGCTCAACTCGGAAGGGGGACTTTAGTGTCAGCTGCTGTACCACAACCTGTCCTTGTACCTTGTGGCCTGATTGGGGCTTTCCCCTTCCCACTGAGGGGATCCAGGCAGGCCCAGGTATCGCTCTGGGGAACCCCCAGGGGGCCGGTGCTGGAACCATCGATTTAGATGGCTCTTCACAGCTTCTGTCAACAACTGCAGCCCTGGGCTGGGCATCCAGAGAACAGTGTAGCTGCCATATTTCAAGGCTGTCCCTTTGGCATGGGTAGGAGGAAGAAGGATGAGCTGGAAGACACCAAGCTCCTCAGTGTGGCCATGAATGCCATTCAGTTGCCACCTGTCCCAGGATCTGGCCTCAGTGTTCCCTGCCCATCAGTAGCCACATAGAAGAACAAAGAGAGCAGAGGAGACACAGAGCCCTCTGGGGTCTGAGGCTCGGCCGTGATCCTCCAGCCCCAGTCCCTGACGTGGCTGCCGCCGGGCCTCTTCACAAACTTGGTGGTGAGGAGGAGGGGGCCGTTGTGCAGCTGCTGCCGCCCGAAGCTGACCCCGTCGTGCAGCTCCCAGCCATAGGGGCCCATGCCATTGCCCTGCTCACACGTGTGCCAGAGTTGGCCTGGCATTCCTGGGGTGGCGCCCTGCTGCAACTACATCAGGCTGGTCACCAGCGTGCAGGCTGCGTGTCTTCATGCCAAAATAGATGTGTGGCCGGTAGGTGCCCCAGAAACAGGTCCGGGGAGGCGGCGGTGCTGGAGCTGTTGGGCAGCAGCGCCAATGGAGCAGGGTGCAGGGTGACTGCATGCCTCGCCCGCTGCCACGCCAGGATCCTGCACCATGACAAGCCCAGGCCCAGGCCCAGTGCCAGCGCCAGGCCCAGGGCGGCCAGCGCCGTCACCGGCGTCCTGGCCCCACCTCAACCTGGCCCTCCTGCCTCCTGCCCACACCTCCCTGGCCTGCCTTCAGAGCTTGCGGCCTGGGGGCATCCACGGGAGGCCCTGCCCCCGGCGCTTGCATTCGCCCTGTGCCATGCTGGGGGCCGTGGCCACCAGGTGGGTCTGGACCATAAGGCACCCCTCCCTGAGTATGGGGAGGACTTAAGGGGTCCATGGAAGGGGGAACTGACGGCGAGGGCTGGAGTGGATATGGTGGCGGTGGCGCTGAAGGGGTAAGGGGAGTTTCCAGAATGTCTTCCTGAGTCTTAGGAGAAGGTAAGACAGGGTACAGAGGAGGGGATTTATCAGGAAATCCAGATACTTGAAACAGTTAAGAGACAGAAAGTAGAATAACAAGACACAGAAAGCGAACAGGAGAGAGCTGACACAGACACAAACCTCCCCAGAAAACATTTTCATGAGGGAGGATAAGTGTAACAGGCACTCGTGACCGGTGTCCCAGAGCGAGGCAGTGAGGACAGGATTTTGCTGCGTCTGGCCCTGTGCACTCACCACAGAGAGTACTCACCAGATACAGAACAGAAATCAGACGCTCCGGTCAAAACAAAAATTTTTAGAGAACAATTTAGGGGACCTCAGGAGTCCGGGGAAATAGCGGGCCAGTAAAAAAAACAGAAATACAGACCAGTGGCCACCCCGTCTATAACCCACAGAGCCTCTTAAGGTTTCCGTTTCTCAGAACAGTTGCTGGGCGGGGGGTGGGGTGGGGGGGTGACAGTCCCAGTTTGCACACGACCCTTCAGGGAAGTGGCCCTCCTGGGCACCGTGCCCTTACCTATCCCGGCCAGAGGCCAAAGGCCTATCTTGGTGGGGCCTCCAAGTGAAATGGACACCGAATAGGAAGAAACGGAAATAGCCAATTTGAACGAATTAAGGAGCATTTATTAACCGGCCAGCGACAATCCCAGAGTCTAGCCCTGGGATCTGCCGCAAGTGGCGCTGTAAGCAGAGTATTTAAAGGAAAAAACCACAAACATATCAGGAAACCACAAACATAGCAGGAAGGAAAAAATCAGGGTACAGACTTGCATAAACATCCTGCACCTGGTGTTTTGCTAGGGGCCCCAGGTCCTTCCTATTCCTTTTGTGGGGGTGTGGTTTCCTGGAACTTGGGCCAAGTTGGCCCCTTCACTTCAGTTCTAGAAGAGGAATTTGACATCAGGGAGGTGATGCCAAGATATTCAAATGAATTAGATTTAATTGAGGGAGGGCTATGAAAAGTCACCAGCTTCACTTTCGCCTTGTGAGGCCTGTAGGTCCAGTGGCCAGATGTAGATCAGGACAACTGGAAATGCCCCTGGATGTAGTAGAGGTCTTTGACCTTTTTAAGCTAAAGTCTTCTAACAGATCTCAGTTTGACTGAGGCAAAGCCCATTCAGTGATTAAGGCTAGGTAAGAAATGAGGGAAAAAAAATTAATTAAAGAAATAAGGCAGAGAATGGCCTCTATTGCCTACTCAAAACAACAAAACAAAAACAAAATAACCCAAAGTGGGAGGGAAAGACCTCCCAAAGGTCTTCCTTTGGCCAAAACAAACTACTATTTAACCAGTCTAAAGAATAACCAACTGAGGCTTGGGCTGGGACCTATTGTTGGCCAATTGCCCAGAGCCCCGAGAGCCGGAGTCATTTGTGCTTAACTTATGGTCCTTAAGAAAACTGGTCATTGAGCCTGTGAAAGACTCTCGTGTTTGTTTATTCATTTTGGTGAAAGAAGATTAGGGGTCCTTACAATCTGGACCTCCGATAACAGACCGAGGGTTTATATCTGTACTATTTGGCTGGAAGTGTATCTCACATGGGAGGAAAGGGGACGCGATGAAGAGAGGAATGGAAAGAGATGTGGGCACAGGAAAAGGAAGGGAAAGGCAAAGACAAGCAAGGAGGCCAGGACCCGAGCCCAAGCACAGACGCTACCATTCAGGAGAAGCAAGAAGAGGCAATAAGAAGAGCGTCAGTAGCTTCTGCCAGCAGCCAGGGCGGAGCCCACCCACCCCACCCCGTTACTATGGAGATCCAGGCGCCAGACGGTACGATTTCCTAAGAGAAGGGGGAATCTTCGTCTTTAAGGCGGTCTCTCCACCGCCGGATCCCCTTATCCCTCTGTCTCCTTCAGCAACGCGCGGCGAAGAAGGGCCAAGATCTAGGCCTAGGTCTCTAAAGTTTTGGGGGTTCGCCCAGCAGTGGGACCAGCGGGCAAAAGCTCCGGTGCTCTCTCCCATGCGGAGGAGCGCAGTGGCACCGTCTATATTTGAATGAAACGGCCTCCCGGGGCCGGGACTGTGGGGCCGTGTGCAGTGCTGGGGGGGGCTCGGGCCCCGCCTCTTACGCATCCCGAGGCTATTGAGACGGGGGAGCGGCCGTAGCTACTGTGACCGTGATTGGTTTCGTCCTCCACCTGTTGTAGAAACCGTCTGGCCCTTTCGCTTAGAGCGGCTGCTGCCTCACCTCTCGTAGGGGGAAACACCATCCACCCCCAGGCTAGGGAAGCGTCCTCACCCGCCCGCTTTGGGTAAGGGTGGCCCTTTTCCGGGGACGTTCGCTCCTCTTTCTGGGCGGCCCTCGCCGAAGTCCGTCGGCGCTTTAAGCACTCTCCGCCCGCCAAAGAGCTCGGCCCAGCCCAGGGGGCGAGAGGACGGGTGGGGTGGGGGGTGGGCCCCTCACCCTTTCCCCTTTGTCCCTCCCCTCTCTGCATTCCCGTCGTGAAGCGGGGCGGGGAGTAGAAGGCTGGGGTCACCCCCCTTCCCCCCCCCCCGGTTTTAATAACTGCCTCCCGGCCCCTTCCCCAGGTATTGGAGAAAAGGCCCCTTTCGGAAACGAGCCCCTAGACCTGGGCCGTCAGCCCTGCGAGGTTCCCCGGCTGAGCATAGTCCATGCGGGCAGAAAGGGCATTTTTCAGTGACCGAGATCCTTTTTCTCTCCCCACGCAGAAACCATGTTTAGGATGCGGGTGACACCATCGGCCACGGAGCCCAGTGTTTCGTGATTTATGATTCCAGCTTATTTTACTGATAGAATTACTGGGAAGTATGATCAGCTCTACAAATGAACTGGAGTTTTCTAAAGAAGAAATCAAAAATGAAATATCAAAACTCACTTCCCTGACACATATGGAGGAATTGGGATCCAAAGAAAAAAGTATAATATGTTTAAATGAAAAAAATGGCTATCAAGACACTGTTTATATAAAGGCAGCTAATATTTTTCAGGGCATTAGAATTGAGAAGGCACCCGACAAAGTCTTGATAAGGTATGGCCGTGAACCAGTGCTGGCCTTGCCGGATTTTGAAGATGAAAAATCCCAGCGTTTGTCCTATGAATTAGCTTTCAGTGCTCTAAAATGTAAGTAGATACAGGATTTCAAGGTATTGGAGGAAATGGATAACTTTAGAATTTCAGGGGTGTAAATGATATATTTTGAATTTTGAGACAAGCCTCATGAGTAGGTTTGCAAGTTTTGAAGAGAATTCTGGACAATCACACTGAAACAGGAAATAAGAGCAGTTGATTGATGGGGAGAAGAGTTTTCTTGCAAAGTATGTTTATATTTTAAAATATTGTTCACTTGCCGTGTCCCCTTAGCCTGTATTTTTGTATTATTCATAATCTTATCTGCGAACTTCTATGCTAGGCACTCACATACATGGTGCAGTTATAAAGTAGAGTAAAAATTAAAATTAAGTAACTCATCTATCCCAGTGAATGTTTTCCCCTTCAGAGCTCAAAATATATACAAAGGACTAGTTGTGTGTGTATGTACATACATAGATTCCTATACCTATCCATATATCTGCCATCTATTATTTAGGTAATACTGCCTTTTTTCCCCCTTTTGGTAACATCCTCTTTTTTTTGGAATGATCTTCAGAGTGATTTCTCTTAAATATCATCAGTGGGTGCAAATTTTTATTTTTTGAATGTGAATTTGATTTTCAGAATGCTAAATTCTTAGACCCAGGCAGGTCTTGTTGTATTTTATCTAGATGGAAATGTGATCACGAAAGTAATGAAATTGGTTTTTGAGGCTAGCAAATTGATAGTCCAAAAATAGTTTGAGCAATGATAATATTGTTGGAATAAATGCTTTCCAAGTTAACTATTAAAGTTATTTATTTGTACGTGTATGATATGTTTATTTTTCAAAAATCAGTTATATTACATAGTTGTTATCCTGAATATTTTCTAAGGCATCAATGGAACTATTTCCTTAATCTCAAGACTTTTTTAATCTTACTGATTGCTTAAACTTGAACAGTTTTAGTCTACAGAGGTAACGGATCACAAATTTGAATACATCAAATTTTGATACATTTTTCCTAGGAAAAATTTTATGACAATTTAGCAAGCAAACTTGCCTTTAGTTTTTATTTTCTGTCGTATGTATCTTAACCCTATCTCTTCTACATTAGCTTTTTTTTTCCATTATAGTCTTCTTCAGTATCTACTTGTGGATGATGTAGAGAGATTTGGACTAGATAATAGTACAGTTAGATTTTTCTCTAGTACAGTGCCACAGGGATCTTAGTCCTTGATCCTCTGCCCTTTATCTTATCTTGGATAAAGACGTATCACATTTGCAGGTGAAACTTAAGAATAACAGGTTGAGTGACAGAAACAGGATAAAAAGTTATCCAAAATTAACGGAGTCTAACAAGATGAAACTTTATAGGGATGCACCCTTATAGTAAAATAGTCCAGAATCCTACTTGTCAGGGAAAATTTGAATCTTGATGACTCTTTGCTAAGGTGTTAACTGACCTTACCCTGGGTACTACTTTGTACTTTAATACCACATGGAAATTTATTACTAAAGTTTATAGATCAGAAGTTGCAGGGCAGTGACTTGATTATCAAGGTGATTAATATAATTCGGATGAAGTCAGCATCCTTGGATGTGGAATTTTAAAAGTTTTAGAGTTAGAAAATTGGAATGGAGACAAAGGAGAGAGAGACTATTTGAAAACTTGGAGGAGCATCCTGTAGTGATGGGCTGGAGAGGCTATTCACATAGCTTCAGGAATGGCAATGACAAGAGTGTTGAAGGGCAAGCAGCTAGTAGATGGATGGTATAGTTGATAAGAGTGTTGGCCCTAGAGTCAGGAATCCTACCTTATATACTTTATAACTGTGTGACTCTAGGCAAGTCACCTAACTTCTTTCAGCCTTTTTCCTCTTCTGTAAAATGAAGGTAATAATAGCTTCTACTTCAGAAGGTTATTGTGAGGATCAGATCACGCAATATATAAAAAAGTGCTTTGCAAACCTGTAATGCCAATGTGATATTCACAGCACCCACAGGGGCTATGAATATGCTGGTGTAGTTGTGAATCACAAAATGTTAACAGACTCTCCACATGAAGAACAGAACCAAAACATTTATTCAAACACCAGAAAGCTGAATCCCCAAACCAGAAAGCCAAATCCATCATAGCAACCAAGAAGTTGATACATAATAACCAATGCAGTGAGCACTGACATCCTCAGGCCTTCCCACCATCAGACCTTTAAAGCAAAACAGGCCCCCTTAAGCAAAAACACCCCTCTCACTCATTCTAGCTGCTCTGCCTCCAAGCTGCTCGTTCCCAACTGTTCTGGCTCTCTCTCCTTCCTTCCTGCTTGACCCTTCTTGTTCCACCCTTTCAGCAAGCTCCTCCCCTACCCCCCACCTCCTCATGGGGTCCATGTGATTACATTTAGCCTTTTAATGTAAGGGAAGATCTTCACATTTCCATTACCATTACAAAACCTTAAAGCTATGATTATTATTATTACTATGTTTTTACCTAAGGTCCTGGATCTGAGGAACAATAAGGTGCTAGCCATGATTTGGAGCAGCAGAACTGGATCTTATTCTTCACTAATGCTGTGATTTATGTAGAATGTATAGGTCCTAGAAAGGGCATCAGCTTTGTAGTAATTTGAGTTACTAGAGACCACCACAAGTAAAGCATACTTTGGGCTCCTTTGGGAAGTATAGGCCCCTTGGAATGGAAGGAGAGTTGCTTTTGTTGTGGGTTTGGATACAAGTCTTTGTGATTGGGTTAAATAAAGCCTGTATGAGATAGCCTATTTTATTAGCCTGGGTACTTGCATGTGATCTAATTACTTTTTCCCCTTTCTGTTGAAACCAAGAGAAAAAGTCAAATTCTTACATTATTAGAGGGATAAAAGTAGTTACTTGTGTGAGAAGTTCCTAAAATTAAACCTGTTCCTTTTAAACGCAGAGATGTGCTGGGCCATAGGTTATAGGGAAAAATGTAACATTTCATTCATGGATTTAGAAAGTAAACTTTTTAAGTAGGGGATGGAGAAAGCTTGGTTAGACCTAATTCAGTTTGATTTTAGTAGGTTGTAAGCTCAGTGTGAACCAACAGTATGATATGGCAACCAGAAAATCTAGTGGTATCTTAGGTTACATTGAAAAGTCAGTTTCTAGGAATAGGTATTCTGCTCTAGCCCAGACGACATCTGGTGTATTGTATTCACTTCTGGGTTCTGCCACTTTTTAGGAAGAGCATTAATAAGCTGGGCAATGACTAGAGTTGGGCAACTAGGATTATGAAGACCTTTGATATCATCATGCCTTAAAGAGGAGCAGTTGAAAGAACTGGGCATCTTTAAACATTATTTAATTTATTATTTTTTTGGAGGGGGGAGGGCAGGGCAGTTGGGGTTAAGTGATTTGCCCAAGGTCATGCGGCTAGTAAGTGTTAAGTGTCTGAGGTCGGATTTGAACTCAGGTCCTCCTGATTCACTGTGCCACCTAGCTGCCCCACGAACTGGGTATCTTTAAGCTAAAGAAGACAAGACTGGGGGGTGGGAGAACATGATAGCTGTCTCCATGTCTTCGAAGGGCTAGCACATGGAACTAAGACATGAACTATTAAGACATGTGCAGAACTATTAGACAGTTCTGGACTTAGATGGCATAACTGTGAGGAATGGGTAGAGATTATAGAGAAGCAGATTTTGACTTTAATTAAAAAAATTATTCTGAACTTAAACACTAAAAAAGAGCATTTCTCACAGCAGGACACAAAAGAGCATTCTTTATGAAACTGAGTCTCAATTTCATACTGTTTACTTTAAAACATATATGTTATATATACATACATATATGTGATAAATTATACATATTACTTTTGAAACTATCCTGCTTGTCTGTGCTTCTTTCTCAACTTCTTTACATTTTATTAAATGTTATAATGGACCTCTTTTAAAAAAAATCACCATTGCTAACTCTTCCCCTCCTTACTAACCCTTCTCCAAATAAAAATCAAGAGAAAAATAAAAGCCTGTCCAACAAAAAAGGCATAGGCAGGCAGTAGGAATCCATGTCCAAAAATGTTTCTCTTTCTGCACATTTTTTTCCATCAGGAGGTGAGGAACATGTTTCATCATAGGTTTTCTGGAGATATGGTTGATCATTGCCTTAATCAGAGTTTTGAGCTTTCTAGGGTTTTTTCGTGCAGTGTTGCAGGCCCTGTAGAAATTTTTTCTCCTGGTTCTACTCACTTCACTCTGACTCAGTTCACACTCTCCAGGAGTCCCAGAAATCACTTTTTAAATCATCATTTCTTATAGCATCATACTGTTCCATTACATCAATATAACTACAATTTGTTCAGCCATTTCCCAGTTATCTAAGAGACAATATAAGTCCCTTCTCCCCAACCCCCACGATTTTGTTTCTTTGCTTTTCTTCCTCTCTGCCCTCCACCTTTTAATTCCTTAATTCAGGAAATTGGTTTTGCTTATGGCTGTTTACTTCCCTTGTAATTGCCACCTTCTCTCATCCCTGCTTGTTTCCCTATTGGGCCAATGTATTATTTCTACACCAAACTCTGTGCGTTCAACCCTCCTTTGTTGTTTTCAGACAAGAGTGAAGCTCATCTGACGCCCACTGCTCCGACCTCTTTTCTCCCCTTTTCACATATCCTTATTATGAGAAATGACAAGTTATACCTCCTTCTTCCTACTTTCTATATTAGTGTATTCTTCCTTTTGGTACTTTGACTCCTTTATATACACTTGAATTATTTTTTCTTTGAAAGAGGTAGAGCTTTAGATTTTGGTTATGACATTTCTGGGCTTTTTTCTTTTCAGGGTTCATTTCATGAAGCAATTGGTGGATTCTTTCAAACTTTATTCTGGTTCTAACAGATTTGAGCAGTTTTCCCTTATGATTTCTTGAATTACTGTCTCCAGGCTTTTAAAAACAAATCGTGTTTTTTAGGGAGCCCAATAAGTTCTTTTTTTTTGAGGGGTGAAAACAAAGCAATTGAGATTAAGTGACTTGCCCAAGGTCACCTAGCTAGTAAGTGTGTTGAGCGTTTGAAGCCTGGATTTGAACTCAGGTCCTTGTGCCTCCAGGGCTGGTGCTGTATTCACTGTGCCACCTAGCTGCCCCCCAATAAATTCTTAAACAATTTTTCCTTTATTTTTTTACAAGTCAGTTGTTTTTCATATCATGTGTCTTATATTTTCTTCTTTTTCTTCAATTTTAAAGTTTTGTTCTAATATTTCTTACTCTACTGTGCAGACATTGATTTTTGTTTGGTCTATTCTAGTTTGTGGTGAGGTTGTGGGGAGAGGGCAGAATCTGTTTCTTGGGTATGACTCTTACTTTCTCTTCTAAGCAATTCTTTTTCCAGTTCTTTGTTCCAGAGACTTCATTATTATTATTATTTTTATTTCTTCATTTCTTTTAGGTATTCATGAAGTCCTTGTGGAAAACCCAGTTTTTTCTTTGAATTTCTGCTTGCAGTTGTTACAGTGTTACTCATTTGTCCTTTTGCAGAATCTCTGGTTTTGCATTAATTTTTGATACTAGGCAGTGTTTTCTTTGATTTACTCATATCTAGCTTTAGTTCTGAAATCAGAGCTTTGTGCCAGGGCCAGACGGCTGATGTAGTTTTGGGTGGAGTGATTGGCCATCTCTGTTCTGAATCCCCTGGTTTCCTGTGCCAACCTCCATGACCCCTGGGTTTGGCCTTCTTGGATCTTGGAGGATCAGAGTGCTGGAACTGCAGAGTCCTCGCTGACATTTCAAGATGGAATGCTGGGTGCCTGGGTTGACCTTATCTCTTACTGATCACTTCTTGCTGCCACTTCCCTGGGCTTCCAAGTTCCTCACCTTGGGGTTTTCTGACTAATTTGGAGCATTCCCAGGGTAGACTTCCACTTCTTTTGCCTGTGGACATAGTATCTTATAGGCTACATGTGTTCCTGGTTATCTCTAAACAAGCTAGTCAGCTCCCCCCTGCAAACAACTCATATTGACTCAATGGAGGCAACTGTCAAATTTTCAGTGTGAACAATTACACCTTGGCAATTGGTAAATGCTATGGATCAGAGCTTGATTTATTATTTTGTTGATTGTCTAGACTTAGGAAGTGATGAAGAAATTATTGATGATGCAGATAAAATTTAAAAGTATGTTGTGCATACATGGCTTTTTTTTTTCAGGAGAGCTGGTTGTTAGACATTTCACTGGCACACCTAGTTTCAGGCATGGAGGGTCGCCAGCTGATTGTATCTTGTAGAATGATGAGTTTCTGGAGATGATGAAATCCAAGAAAATAGCTAAGTGGGAAATGATTATATTCTTTATATTAATTGTTTCTTTTAATGTCTAATTATATACATTATAATGTTATCACAATTATATCATAACAATGAATATAAAGAACATTTTATATCATATTCATTGTGCCTTACAGCACAGTAATCATCCATTACATTCCTGTACCACAGCTTGTTCATCCATTTACCAGTTGACCAGTATCTTCTTTGTTTCTAGTTCTTTGCAACTACAAAAAAAAATATTTTGGTGTATTTTTATCTTTGACCTACTTGGGAACATATGTCTAATACCAAGATCTCTGCGTCAAAGAGTATGGACTTTTTAGTCATTTTCTTAGTGTAATTCTAAATTATTCTCCAGAGCTATTGGACCAATTCACAACTTTATCAACAATTTATTTTTGTCTATGTCTTTATTTCCATAACCCCTTCAACCTTGGCTAGAGAATGCATTTTTAAAAGTTACTTTCTTAATCCCAAAAGTCATTTGTGTAATGAGAGTTCAACTATTTGATAAAACCAAAAACTAACTTTAGCATCTGCTTAGAAGCAAGAATAGTTTTTGAGCAATTTTGTTTTGAAAGCAGTAGAAATAAAATAATATAAATCAAGTCAAATCAGGACTTACTAATTGCCAAGACAACTGATTCAATTTTTTGGATAGGTCTGATTGTTTAAAAGAGTTCCCTCCCAAATTTGACTAGAAATCTGCCATCCTATAACATACATCTGTCAGTCCCAATATTTCCTTCTGAAGCCAGGCAGAACAAATCTGATCTTTCTTCCACGTTACAAACTGCCTCAAAATATTTGAACAGAAACAACCAGGAAGGCTGTATAACATAACATTATAATGTGAATTCAGGAGGAAGATGAGTTTAAAATATTACTTCTGAATTTATTAGCCATCTGACTATGTTATTAAACTCTAAACTCATTTTTCTCATCTGTAAAATGGAGAACACACATACACACACACGCACATCACAATTCCCAAAATGTATTGAGGCTCAAATGAGAATTTATGTCAAGTGCTTTCTAAATCTTAAAGTCCTATACAAATATCAGCTATTATTATTTGAAAAATTATCATAAATCTCTTTTCCAGTTTCATCATTCCTGTGTCTTTGAACCATCCCTGTATGGATTATAATTTCAAGCCTTTTCCCTATCCTGGTCACCATTCTACCTTTAAATGTGGCACACCAAAATGAGCATAGTATTTTATTTTCTCCTTTAGTTTAACCCTTTTATTTTTCTCTCTTTAATATTTTTTTCTGATTACATGTAAAAACAATTTTTAACCTTCATGTTTACCACTTTGAGTTCCAAATTCTCTCTCATCTTGCCTCCTCTGACCCTTCATTGAGAAGGCAAGCATCTTGATAAAGGTTATACATATGCAATCATGGAAAACACTTCCATATTAATCATGTAAAAGAGAACACAGACAATATATTTAATATGATTGTATTATGTATAAACAATTGGATTTTTTGCTGTCATGGGGGAGTATGGAAGGAGGGAGAAAAATTTGGAAAACAAAATCTTATAAAAGTGAATGTTGAAAACTATCTTTGCATGTAATTAAAAAAAAATACTATTAAGTGGGAGAAAAAAGAAGAGGTGGCAAGAATACACAAAAAAACTGTACCAGAAAGATCTTACATCATTAATAACCATGATGGTGTAGTTATTGACCTAAATAGAGCCAGACATCCTTGAGAATGAAATCAGGTGGGCCTTAGGAAACATTGCTAACAATAAGGCTAGCAGAAATGATAGAATTCCAACTGAGCTATTTAAAACCCTGAAAGGTGATGTTCTTAAAGTGCTGCACTCAATATGCCTGCAAATTTGGAAAACACAACAGTGCCCACTGGATTGGAAAAGATCAATTAGCACCCTGATCCTAAAGAAGGTTAATGCCAAAGAATGTTCAAATTACTGAACAATTAGGCTTATTTCACATGCCTGAAAGGTTATGCTTAGAATTCTACAAGCTAGGTTTCAGCAATGTGTGAACTGAGAATTACCAGAATACCAGGCAGGAGTTTTGAAGAGGTAGAGGAACTAGACATCAAATGCCAGTATTCACTGTATTATGGAGAAAGCAAGGGAGTTCCAGAACAACATCTACTGCTGCTTCATTGATTACACTGAAGCCTTTGTGTGAATCACAACAAAATGTGGGAAGTCCTCTGAGAGATGGGAGTACCAAATCATCTTACTTGTCTCCCAAGGAACCTATACATAGGTCAAGAAGCAATCATTAGAACCCAATGTGGAACAACTGATTGGTTTAAGATTGGAGAAAGGAGTATGACAAGGCTGCATATTGTAAATTTATTTACTTAATTTGTATGCAAAGTACATCAGGCAAAATCCCAGGTTGGATGAATCAAAAGCTGGAATTAAGGTTGCTGGGAGAAATATCAGCAGTCTCAGATACGCAGATATCTACTCTGATGGCAGAAAGTAAAGAGGAATTAAGCCTCTTGATGAGTGTAAAAGAAGGTAACGTTAAAAAAAAAGAGTAAGAGCTAGTCAAGTGGTCCCATCACTTCCTGGAAAATAGAGGGAGAAGAAATAGAAGCAGTGTCAGATTTTATATTCTTGGGCTCAAAAATCGCTACAGACAGCAACTACGTCCTGAAATTAAAAGATAATTGCTTCTGCACAGTTATAAGACAACTCTACCAGTCTCAGGATAGAAGGAGATGTCTACATTCAGAGAAAGATCTAGAAAGAACAGAGTTTAAATGGAGATGGAAGCAATCTACATGCTAGTGTTCTCTTCCATGTTTGGTTTTGTTTCTTCTTTCCCATTGTTCACTCCATTGGTTACAACCCTTCTATACAACCAGACTAATGTACAATGTGAAAGTATTTGCAGACCCTATACCTGATTGCATGCCGCCATGGTGGGGAGGTGGGAGAGGGAGGGGAGAAAATCTGAAATTCAAGGGATTGTGGAACTGAATCTTGTAAACTAAAAGTAAATAAACAAATCAATAAAAAAAATATAAATATAAAAAGAATGCTTGAAAAAAATGCTCCTTAGAAGGGAATCTGGCAGATCTGGAGAGCATACTCAAAAGCAGAGCCATTACCTTGCTGACAAAGGTCCAGAGTGCCAGTTACGGTTTTTTTCCAGTAGCAGTGTATGGTGGTGAGAGTTGGGCTATGAGGAAAGCTGAGAACTGCAGGAGCGATGCTGGGGAATTGTGCTGGAGAAGACTTTTGAGAGTTCCTTGGACAGCAAGGAGAGCAAATCAGTTCATACTTAAATTAATTCAGGCTATTCACTGGAAGGTCAGATACTGAAACTGAAGCGTAAATACTTTAGCCATATAATGAGAAGACATGACTTAACGGAAAAGACCTTGATGTTGGGAACAATTGAAGGCAAAAGAAAAAGGGGTTGGATAGGTGATAGTATCATGGAAACGACGAACATAAACTTGAGCAGACCGGGTGATAGCGGAGAGAGAAGGACCTAGTGTCCCAGGGTTGCTGGGGTCCCAAGGAGCCAGACATGATTGAATGACTAAACAACAGCCACAAAGTGCATGAAGAATCAGAATGAAGTTTTTAGTTACTCCCTCCAGGTCCTTGTCAGGATTCACACGATGAATAATTTACGTGCAGCACCACCATTCCCCTCTAATCTTTTTTCCTTTAGGGTGGCTTTATTCTTATTTTCTTGTCGTATTCTCCTGGTGTTGCCTCCCCCATCCGGACTTAAATTCCACGATGCTCTCTTAGCTAAGTGCTGATCATTCACTGAATTCCGTAGGGCTTATCTGAGAACAGGGGAGGGAAGGGTGGTGGGGAGCATTTGGATCCAGCAATATGTAATATTTAGGTTTGTAGAGCGCCTTACATATGTTATCTTATTTGATCCTTATACAATCCTGTGAGGTAGGTGTTATTATTTCCCCCATCTTACAGATAAAGAAACTGAGGAAGAAGAGATTAAGTGACTTGCTGAGGGTCAGTCACACAGCTGGTAAGTGTCTGAGGCTGATTTGAACGCTGATCTTTTCTGACCTCAAGTCAGGAAAAGACTATTCTAGGAAGTGCACATCTGTTAAAAATTGTAGGATGAGCCTGGGATCAACCCCATAACAGAGATCAGCACATTCCCTTGGTGGAGAATCAGAGCTTTGTTCTACTACTAGACCTTTCTACTCTTTCTCTTCTCCAAATGTTAGGCCTCAGACTAGAGATAGACTTTATCATGCATCCCCACAAAGTTGAGGTATCCATCTCTAAAGGAGGTCGCATATCTTGTTAACCATTCTCTGTTGTTTCTCTAATCCCATCCTCACCTGGCACACATTTTGTACAATGTGTAGTTGGTGTGGATCTGTATAATTTCTTATGTGTTAGGTTAAAGGTAGTTACCTAGAGAATGCCTGCAGCCTTCTGGTAAGGGGAACAGTAGTTTTGAGAAGAGCAAAAGAAATCTGAGAAAAGTTCAATGTATAAATACTCATATACAGGAGGGTTAAGCTACTGAATCATTTTTCTAAAATGTAGGTCTCACTGTGTTGTTCCCTTCCTTAATAAACTCAGGTTCCCCTTTACTTTCAGGATCATATATTAAGTGCTTTTTTTTTCTTTTCATTTAAAAGTCTTCACAAGCTAGACCCTTCCTACCTTTCTGCTCTTGTTGCATTCCCTTGCCTTCTGTGCTCTCTACAATCCAGCCATTTTGGTCTGCTTGCTCTTCCTTGTATTCACCATTGCGTCTCCTATCTTTGTGCCTTTGCACTAGTTCCTGAAGCCTGGCATGTTTTCCCAGCCTCTTATTTGTAGAGCCTTTGGCTTCCTTTTTTGCTCAGACTTCCTCCTGGAAGCCTTTCTAAGTCCCCTGCAGACCCCCATCCTCCTAGGTTCTTTGTTCTGATCTGTATGTGCTGTTTTCCCAATTATGATGGAAATCCTTGGATGGTAAAGACTTCTTTAGCCTTTTCTTCCTCATAGTATTTAGCACAGTGCTTGACACCTGTTGTGTTTTGTTTTGTTTTGTTGCTTTTTGGAGGGGGAAAGGTAGGGCAATTGGGATTAAGTGACTTGCCCAAAGTGACACGGCTAGTTTTGTGTTAAGTGTCTGAGGCTGCATTTGAACTCAGGTCCTCCTGACGCCAGGGCCGGTGCTCTATTCACTGCGCCACCCAGCTGCCCCTGACATCTGTTTTTTGATTAATTTATTGATTCCCTCCTCCTCGAAGTTTACTTGAATGAAAGTTCCTATCTTCAGCTTACTAGGAAAAAAGTCTGTAATGTTAGTTCAGAAGAAAATGGTGGCTCTAGAGCTGAAAAGAATGTTTAGAAGTTCTTTATGAGTGCTGAGACAACCCAAGACTTGCCCAGGGCAAGAAGGCAGAGCTGTGATAAAGAGTATGGTTCAAAATTAAGCTTAAACTTAAGGTAAAACCTGTCAGAACTTGCTAGAGGTAAGTAGAGAGATGGAAATAACTGGAAGTGGAGAGATAAGGAACATAATTTTAGAGAAGTTCTTAGACTTATTTCTAGAATTAGGAGACAATTTGAGGTCTAGGTTCAAGCATGGGTTCTTGCTACCTTTTTGTGACTGGTCGAGTTACCTTGTCTGCACAGATGAAGTGATATAATAGAACACTTGACTTGGAGTCAAGGGAACATTTCTTTTTAAAACAAGGAAGTTAGATTAGATGTCCTTCCACCTCAAAATCTATGACCGTTTTGGGCCAGAGTTTCTTCATCTGTAAAATGAAGGCATTGTACCAGATGATCTGAATTCCTATCCAGTTAGAAACCTATGCAATTTATATAATATTATATTATAATTTACAAAGCACTTTACAGCTATTACATAATTTTGGTCCTCATAAAACCTTTTAAAGTTATCTAGGTCAAGTATTATTATCTCCACTTTTCAGATGAGGAAAATGAGGCAGAGATTGTGGAACCTGTGTCATAGCTACTAAATGGGAGAGTCAGGACCGGAACCTTTGTTGTCTAAGACCTGGGTTAGGTTATCAAATTCATAGCACTTTGCATTACATAGAATACTTCCTGTAAAGACTTCAAGAAAATAGATGCCATTAATCAAGTAGTTGCTCTTTTAAAAATCCTTACATTTCTTGATGGTAATCATTTGTTTCCTAAGATTCTTAACAAAGCTACTAGGGTTAAAATATATTCATAATCAAATTTAATTGAAATCAGGCACTTCTAGGATGCCTATGTATAGTGGAATTTGCACATTCAGATTATAAGGCTTGATCCCAAATATGAAATTCCTGATAGTCTGTGAAGTTGCCTAATATATTGGCACCTAGATGTACTCCCTGTCTCTGGTTTGGAAACACTTGGTTCAGCATTGTAGCTGTTGACTGAGATTTGTTGGGTAAACAGTACTGTGACTGTGTAATGAGGTCAGGGAAGGCAGGGTAGAAGGGGGAAAAAAATCCAAGAACCTCAGCTTCTAGCTTCTGTCTGTAATATTCTAGATAATTTAGCAATCTGCCCATGTCAGCAAAAGGGAAGGTAAAGTAGTAGTAGAGGAGACCTGAGATGATCCAAAGGAGTGAGCAGCACCATGCTCCAGGAAGCATTACCTATAAAATATGCTGGAAGAGCAGCTAGTTAAGGGATTCTACGTCTGTAAGCCAGTTATGAAAATTGGGAGATGTTGTTCAGGAAAGCCAAATGCAGTGTAATTTCAAGAGATCTGTAAGGGTCATTCATGAAAGCCTAATCCTGGTGGGTCTGAGTTTTTTTCCTTCTGTTTCTTTGCTAAATTGTAATGTCTCTTGGTGTTATCTTCTCTTGTTTCTCTTAGATGTGGTCAGGGAAGCACTATTTAGCTGTTTGGAAGTAAGCAGTATCTCCCCTCACCCCACTCTAGCCATGGGGAAAATGGGATCCCAGCAAGTAGACCCAGGGAGGAGAGTGGCCAGAAATGAATGTATAAAGACTCAGTCAGAATCAGAAGTTGACTCTTTTCTGAAGCTTCCCCCTTTCATGAAGACATGACTACTTCAGGGTAGAAATTGAATGGATGGATCTAATACATTTGATTCTGTATAAATTTCTTTTAAAGTATAATTGAGTTTATAATATATTTTAGCAATTTAGTTTTTTACTTTTTACAGAAATAATTAGGGTTCTTCCTAGATTGCTAAATAATTACACATCTCAAGGCGATTTTAAGGTTTGTAAAAGTTTTGTTACAAAAACTATGAGATGGGTAGTATGGATATCGTATACTCATTTTAAAGATGGAGAAACTGAGGGTCATAGAGTTTCTGAGTTACTCAGGGTTGTGTTGGCTCATCAATTATATTTTAGTTTAAATTATTTACTCTGTTCAAAGTGTAATAAAGTTTTAATTTTATCTCTGTATTCCTAAATCTTTATGGAGAAATAGAGCAATTTTTAAAGAAAATGTCATTTAATGCTTTTAATGAGATTTTTGGAAATGTATTAATATCATTACAAGCTTGACAGCTTTTTTTAGTTTCAGTGATATTCATGTTAAAGACTAATATTTCTTTGTCCTTTAGATCAAGATATTTTGGAAAATATGTTAATAGACAGCTGTTTCTATCCAAATGTGTCAATAGTAAGTAGACAATATTTATACAATTTGGGATATCTTTGTGCCTTCTGAGTTTTTTTATAGTCTTCTAATTTAATAAATGATTAATGATTGATTGCTTAATACAGGAGAAGTTGTTAAAAATAAAAAAAGGTGGGTGATGCTCTGGGAAATATCTGCTAAGAATTTTTTTTCCACTTCTGTGATTGAATCCATGCTCATTCATCATGACCACATATAAATAGTTACAATCATTCTTTATGTTAAAAGCTTAATTTACAGTAGGTTATTTTTTCTTAGGGAGTAAAGACAATGTTAAAATAACATTCTGCTTCTTTATTTCAAATAACGAAAGAGTAGAAAATATTGTTATTGTATGTGACTGTACTTTATTTTCTTGCATGTGTTTCATTTGGTAGCCAGATGATTTGACCAGTCTTGTTGTTGTGATGCTGTATGACTTCCAAGACAGAAAATTTCAAAGTCGACTCATTTCAGATGAGGAGCAGTCAATTTCAGAAGTTCAGGAAGTAGAGAACCTTCTTAACAGGTATTACCAACAGTAATAAGGAAGAACAGAATTGTTTAAGGTTCATGTTTTCATTGACAGGAGAGAATACATAATATTCTTTATAGGTCAGTGTCAAAAATCTGTAAGGGATATTCCTGAGTGATGTATAGTGTTAGCAGTTTACCAAACTTTCTTTCAAAAATTGTCTTGGGAACAAGTTCATTAAAAAGAACTATTTTAAAATTGAACAGATTTTAGAAGTTTAGTTTGAAAGATCTTATATCTATAATGAGAATAATGAAAATTTTCTATAGGTTTTTATTAGAAAGCATGAAAATTGGATGAATTTCCTAGTCTGTTATGAGTAAGTTAAAACAGTTATACATGTTTGCATGTGTTCATATATCCAGATTCTTTCTCAGGCTACTTAGTACTATAGAAAAATCCAGCTGGATCAAACAAGAAAAACCACAGCTACACCTGAGGATTCATTAGGATTTAGATTATATTTAGATGGTTTGAGCTGATTATTTATTATAAATATTAACATAGTTCAACAGTTATTCTCTTCAAATTTACAAAAATTACAATGGCAGTTATAAGATTTTAATCAATTTTCTTCAAGACATAATACAGATATATGAAGTAATATGTCAGAATATCTATGAAATGACTATAATTCAACTGCCAAATTTCAGGTGGCTCAAAAATTTACCTTTGTAAATAAAACAAAGATGCCAAAGCTATTCCAACAGAGTCATGAGTGTAGGCTTGGTATTTTTTCTTCATGAAAATTTTTCTATAGTTTCAAAATGATACTCAGAATATCAACTTTTGGGGAGGCTGGGTGGCACAGTGAAAAGAGCACTGGCCCTGGAATCAGAGGACCTGAGTTCAAATTCAGCCTTAGACACTTAACCCCAGATGCCCTGCCTTCCCCATTCCAAAAAGAAAAAAAAAGAATTTCACCTTTTTTAGGCTACTGATTGTTTACAAGTCAGATATATTTTCATTGTGATTAAAAAATGAGTGAAAATTTTATGGGATATTAAAATATACAAAAGCTTGAAACTTGAAGAAATTGACCTTAGAATATTCAGGGAGTTCTGCACTTTCATTCAGTAGGCATGTCTCCTCAGTACAGTGCTCCTTAACATATTATCTTAGCATATTCAACTATTCTTCTCTTGAAGAGTGTCTTTGTTTTTTGGTAAATTTCAAAGAATATCACCATTCAGATATCTAGAGACACAGCATTTTATTGATTATCTATCCTTGTACAGACTGTATGACCTATTCACAATTTGACCCTAAAAAGTTTTTGTTCAATTAATGCTTGCTAGGTGAATGGCTTGGTAGTCTTAGTAATTTGAAGACTGCTTGCCAGTCATTGAAAAATGGAGTTGCAGATGAATAATTTGCAAGATTTCATTCAATTATTCTTTTTTTTAAGATGCCAGCTTTTCAATGATGAAGTCATTGAGGGTTTTTATTTGGGTATATAGTGGTTTACAATAAGTTGGTTGCTTGAGAGTATTATCAAGAATACTTTAGTGATGGTGATGTAGAAACAGTAGCGGTAAGAACACTTTAAAAATTAATTTCTTTCAGTTAACAAAAATAAATATGTTTGCTTCTTTCGACATACCTTCCATTGAAAAAAAAAACCAAAACTCTTGTAACAACATCTGTAGTTAAGCAAAACAAACTCTTGAATTGACTATGTCCAGAAATAAATCTAATTTTGCACTCTCAGGAGGTTAATAGAATTTTCCTCTTTCTTTGATGTTTTTGGGGGTGTAGGCCTAATTGTGGCATTGCTGTGTATAGTTTAGTAACTTTTTTTTTTGGCATACTTCCAAATTGTTTTCCAGGATGGCAAGACCAATTCACAGCTCTTCTAATAGCGAATTAGTGTGAATGTTTTCCCAAAGCCCATCTAACATTTGCCATTTTCCCTTTTTGTCAGCTTTGCTCATTTAATGGATGTGAGGTGGAACCGCAGACTAGTTTTTATTTGCATTTCTCTTAATTACTAGTGATTTGGAGCATTTTCTCATTTAGCTATCGGTAGCTTGAATTTCTTCCTTTAAAAATCGTCTAGCGTGAACACTTTAATACAGGGGTGGGAAACCTGTGGCCTCAAGGCCACATGTGGCCTTCTAGGTCCTTGGGTGTGGCCTTTTAACTGAGTCTAGTTTTCCAGAACAAATCCTTTTATTAAGGAGTTTTGTTCTGTGAAGTTTGGATTTAGTCAAAGGGCCTCACTTGAGGACCTAGAGACTCAAGGACATGTAGACTCAAGGCCCCAAGTTCCCCACAGTATCATAATAGAACCATTGATTTAGATCTGGAAGAAACCTTGGAAGTCATTGAGTTTGACTCTATTCTAACATTATCCAACACTGTCTCTCACTTCCCCTAGCCCCAATCATCCAGTCTGTTGCCAAGGCCTGTCAATTTCATCTTTGTAACTAACATCTCTGAAATATGCCTCCTCTCCTCTGATGCAGCCACCATTCTAGAGCAGGCTCTCATCACCTTGTGCTTGGACAATTTTTAATAAAATCCTACTTAAGGATTTTTTAATGTTTGCAATATAAAGATACACTTGTTTATCCTAGCAGCATTTGGAAATGTATGTTTCATTTGATATTGTGTTTATTTTTTTTCCTCTCAAAATAACTTGTGGTAGAAAATGTTCCCATATGCTATAAGTTGCTCTCACAATTTTGACGAGGGGAAAAATTTAAAAATGTTTAGTATCTAGATTCCATGTAAACACATATTATATTATATGGAAATTTAGTAATGGAGTTACCTTTAAGTTTGAGCAATAAGTAAATTCTGCAGATTTTTCCTCATTAAAGCTAAGTATGTTTGAAAATAACATATTAAATTAATAAGAATTCAGTTATAATTTTAAAATTTTGATGGAGCTGTAATCTCATTGATATGAGCACTTCATGTGCCCACTGGTGTGCATTGTAGCCAGTCATACCCTCTCATTCCATTTGATTCTGCATTTTCTTATGAATCTTCCATTGAGCATGTACTCCCATGATGGAATTAATTTTCTAGTTCTTTCCTTGTTTTGTGGATCTCAGTGCTTAGGTTTACTATTTTCCCTCATACTATTGAATTAGCCTGTTTCCTTTTTTAATACATGTCTTTTCTGTCATTTATATGTTTCTTGAGTGCTAGTCATCATTAGTATTATGCTGTTTCCTAGATAACATCTATCCTGTACCTTTCTGTTGCAACTGATTCTTAGATCATGATGTTCCATGTTAGATGGCCATTTAGGATCACATGGAGAATACTAGTGTCCAGAAGATGGGCTTTTGTGATGTTGAGTAGCTTGGGATCCTTTGAAGGTATATATCATATTCCCATATGTGATCTTGTCTAATCTCTTCCTTCTGTTTAATTCAGGGTCCTGCTCATTAAAACACATTTAAAAAATAAGATTACATATGTAGCATCCCCTCTGGCCTACTCTTCCAACTTTTACCTGCAGGTTTGGTCCCCAGAGGCTGGCTGCTCCCTCAGGTTATACAGTACTCTGTGGGCAGCTACTCTTACTACTGCAGCTCACTAGCTTCTGCTCCTGTGCTTGTCATTAAGAGTCAGCCAGTAGGTACAATTAGCTCTTTACAAAGGCATTTACTACAATGGCATAGTAAAAAAAAAAATAGTAGCTATAAAAGATTGCCTTCTCTTGAAAGACCCAAGATCCATTCTCTCACAAATACACCAAGTTCTTGGGAAGAGAGGGCTCAGACTTAGAAGGCAGTGGTAATGAGGTACCACATGCAGGAAATATGTGTGGGCAAAGGTGACAGCTTTCAGTGCTGGAGGCCTAGAAGCCCTTTCTCTTTTCAGTCTTCCTCTTGGTTATACTGTTTCTGTAGGGCAAATTGTACAGCTAGTTCTGGGGGGCTGTTGCTAGTCCAGCTTTCTTCTCTGCTTCAACTGTGATGCTCCTTGATGCTGTTCTGTCTTCTCAGTCTGGGTGGGGTCCTGTTCTCTGCTGGTTACAGTGCCTTTTATGGGTTGAGTAGTTTCTTTCCTTGACACATAGCTTATATAAAAAAAAAACCCCACTCTTAATGCATTCTAAAACATAGTTTCATATTCTGAATTTAAATCAATTGATACAAGAACAGAAAGAGACCTTAAGAGCCATTTGTTCAATCTTGTAACCTGACTTGGAGAAGTTGAGATTGCTTGAAGTAATATTTGCAGTAAAAGGACTGAGCAGGGATTAACCCTTAGATCCTCACATGCCAAAGATCATTATTTACACTATAGTGTGCTGCTCTGGTTTTTCTGGACTGCTGTTGGTCGTTGATTTGAAAGGAATTATAATGAGCTTACACAACTGAGAATTACACATAAAAGTCTCCAGTTTTTTAGTTGAAAGAATTATTTGAAGGAGTGAAGAATAGCAAGCAATATAGGAATATATTATATATAAATACTTTATTTCACCAGTGTTTAAAAGTATTTAATCTAAATTTGTGAAATTTTTTAAGGAAGAAGAAAAAACTATTACCCAAACAAAAACCTGGAAAATGTGTTTATAGTCTTTTTCCTTTAATTTCCTGGTGTTAGTGGTTGTTATTTTTCCTCAGTACTTAACACTTCAAGTGGTTTGACCAGTAATACTTACTAAACACTTAGAAATTCCGTGCTAACAAGGTCCTTGGAAACAGTAAGAGTTAAATATGGTCTCTGCCCAGCAGGAGGAGCTCTTGATGTAAAATACATAGTTGTAGCTCACCATTATGAAATAGAAATACTGATCAAAAATCTTCATTCTTTGAATTACAACAGTTTAATATTCACATATCTAGCATCCGTTGCTGTGGTATCATATAATTCTTAGACATAGGAACGAAAACAATCTAATTTTGTTGTGGTCAGAGCTTTTTTCAGGGATGGCAGCCTTAGATCTCATGTTTTCTGGGGGCATGTATGCGTCCGATTTGGGGATTGGTTATCTTTAGTGGTATTTTCAACTAAGTAGTAACCTAGGGAGGTATTTGGTGGGAGAAAAAGGAATTGAGACAGCTGATAAAAACAAATGCCTTCAGTATTAATCTAAAACCTCTTACCGACCTTCTTACCACTTACTCTCCACCCTTGAAAAACTTTGGTTGGGATAGTCTAGCTAGTCTAACAACAGCTAGTCTAGCTAGTGTAGCAACAGCTCTTCTCCTCACTCATCCCCTTTCTGTTGAACACATTGTGGTAGCTTATTGTCCCTTTGTTTTGTGACTTTTTCCTGTCTTCAAGGCTGTCTTTGTTCTTTTTTTTTCTTTTTGGAGGGGATAAAGTAGGGCAGTTGGGGTTAAGTGACTTGCCCAAGGTCACACAGCTAGTTTTGTGATAAGTGTCTGAGGTCATATTTGAACTCAGGTCCTCCTGACTCCAGGGCTGGTGCTCTACTCACTCCACCACCTAGCTGCTTCCTTTGTTATTCTTCTTCAACTAGATTTCAGGTATATAAAAATGTCACAGGGATGCTATGTGATATATACTGTATACTTTGTATTTTGCCCTGGATAGTATTCCATTACTTTAGGAATAAATAACCTAGTTTGTATCATCACAATTTGGACTTTTATAAGACTAATATTCTTTTGGGATTTGAGATATCAATAAAAATCCTGGAGTTTTCAGGATATTGTTTAAATATTTTTTTGTTTCTTTGTCTACAGGCATTGTTAGACTATGGGATATTTAGTAGAGAGGAGGGCCAGAATCAGGTTCATGAAAGTCATTAATCCTTAAGATTATAATGTTGAAATCACTGAAATAGAAATCTAGAGAGGCAGAAAACTATATGACGAAGAGATACATATGAGAGGGGAGAACAGTAAAGTAAATAGGATTACTAGATTTCCATTTAAAAATTGGCAAATTTTATTAAATTTATTTTAAAACATGAAGTGGGATTGAAGAGGAATTTACTAAAATTTGGAGTGGAATTTATTAACATTTCTAATGGGATATTGGTAGTGCTCTATTTTAAGTGCACTTCTCAGTAAAAAGTGGATTTTATATTTTTAGTTTTAAAACTAAATTGGCTGCAGCACTGGCAAGATGTCGAATTAAACATGATGCTCTTTCAATTTACCACATTCTACCAGAAACTGTTAGAAAGCAGGAACAAAGAGCTTCTACTTTGCCTCTTTATGCTTGGGTAAATACTTGCAAAATCAGGTAAGATTTAAAATATATACTTTCCTTATGTGCAAGTCATTTAACCTCTTCTTTCTTTAGGCAACTATATGAGACTAAGTTTCAGAGAAAGTGTCAACCTGTGTTGGTAGAGGGAATTTCCCCATCAGGGAGTTACCTATACCAATGACATCAAAGGTCCAACCAACCAGTCCCTACCCCTCATCTATTTTCCTCATGATAAAACTTTAAAAGTCAATTAAGTATAAATTTGAGATCATCTTTTACTGAAGAATTATTTGTATAAAAATAAATATAATTCTTAGTTTGTGTTTTAAATCTTGATTCCTGGTTTAATTTGAGATCTTAATTCTAAATTAAAAAAGAAAATTATATATCAATCCTTTTATACCCTAAAGCATGCTTCTACAGGTTAACCCTGCAAAATTGCACTAGATACCTATAAGAAAAATCTTTACATTATCCAGATTAGTTTTCTTGAATGATATTGACTATTTTTCATGTTAATAGAACAATGTGTTAAATTTATATTTACTCTCCTATATTTTAATTATAGTCAAAATAACTAACTGAATATTGTATCAACAGCCCTGAAGTTGTTTGCGATGATTTGAAGAAAGAAGGATACACCAAAGTCAAATCTGCATTTGACTTTGAGTGTAAATCTTTTTGTATGGACCAACATTGCAGTGATGTCTTAATTTTTCCATCGCATCTTAAAAGTGAACTTCTTAATATAGAGCTTTGCACAAATTATAAACTTTTATTTCAGGTGAGCTAACATTTATTTTTAAAGGTTCTCCTTACTAAAAGAAAATTGAGTAGTCCTAATTTTTTTTTCCTCAGGCAGTCTCCTCAAGGGCTTGTAAGCCTCAATGTCCTATCCCATCCAAATATTAAATGTGGAATGTGAACTTTCTATTCATGCTTCTTATAGATTATCAGGAGGATTTACAGCTTTCTCTTATTTCAACTTCAATCTAATTTAACCTGGCACCTCCAAAATTTATCAAACCGTAATCTCTTTTGAAGCAGCATAGAAATGACTTGTCTTTCCTTACCCCCACAACTTATTCTTGTGCTGCTGGCATCTGGGAACAGGTTAAATTCATCTGGGTTAAGAAATTTACTCTTGAGAAATCTTTACTGAGTGATCTTCGAATATCTAAGATCACAGCTTTCTCAAAAAGGCATTGAAGCTGTATTATTTGTAAGCCTTTTATGACTTAACTAAGAACTGAATTCTATAGTAAACAAAACTCCAAGGTTTTTTCCTCAACTTTAATATTTGGATTAATATTTCACTATCAGAAGATTAAGTAGGAATTAAGCAGGACAGTATGGCAGAGTAGTTAGAAGGTTGACCTTGGAGTGAAGAGGACCTGGGTTCAAGCTCTCTGACCCAAAGCTTCAGGGCCTGAGAATATAATTTAACCTCTCAGTTCTTTAGGCTGCTCTCTGAGACTAGAAGTTGCAGAGAAGATGCTGACATGTATTGCTTTCTTCACCTGGAAATTGCTTATAATAATGAAATTACAGGTCCAGACCTTATCCCTGTCCCTATGTTATAACCGGAGGAAACCCCAACTTACCCCAACTTTGTGTTCCAAAAATTCATTTGTGAGTCAGTGTTTTGAAACTTAGTATATATTTTTTCCCCATGGAACCAATGTTATAAATGATGGATAATCAGTTAATCAAGTTTTTATTAAGCATCTACTAAGTGCCAAGCACTGTGCTAGCCACTTGTTAAATTCTCAGGCTAGTAAGCAGAAGCCTATTTGGCCTACAGTTGTGGCTGAACTATAGTAACAGCATCTCTACTGAGCCCTAAATCCCTTGCTCTGTGTTCCTTGAAATTGAGCATCGCTGAGCTATGGCAACAAAGATGACAGTAGAGGTTGACAATGGGCTCCTGTGACTGGGCAGTTCCTGTGATAATGGTTACAAATGGGTGTTTTCATAACATATTAAGTCAGGTGCTGCCTCTTTTGTCTTATTTTACTATGTGAAAGACAAAGCACAGTGTCCCTATTTTAGGTTAAGTTCAGTTATCAAATTTATTCACTATTCAGATTCCTTTGGTTAAATACAGATTAAGATACTTTTAAAAAGTAAAGAATATTTCCATTAATGTAGAACAAATCAAGTAAATCATCTGACCTTTATCTTTTGTGATTTCTAATAACGCTATTTTTTCACTTGTAGGATAAATCTCGAAGTCTTGCTGTACATTCTGTAAAGACCTTGCTGAATATGGATGATGACATCTTACTGGTTAACATGGGTTCCTGGTACACTGTTGCTCATATGTCAACACTGACAAATCAGAGTACCTCAAAAATATATGTATGTGGAGTAAAATCAGAAACTAGGGAATCTGAACTGAAGGATCTTTTTACAAATATGGGATGTAAAAGTATGTGTCATACATTAATTTCTCTTTGAAGTTTAGTCTCCTCTTACATTTTAGAAGTGATGAAGATTTATTTTAATGTATTTTAATTTTATTTTTCTTTGTGAAACACTTAAGATAATCTTTCTCAGTATCTGTATGTTAGTACATAAGGTAATTCTTGTAGTAGAATTTTGTTAATATTGGTTGAATTACAGGTTGGAATTTTAATGTGCTTATAAGTAGCAGCATGAATAAAATACCTTACATTTATGTAGCATTTAAAAAACTTTAAAAATACTTACCTGAAAGTCTAATTTGATTCTCACTACAGGCGTTAGGTTGGTGTTATTACTATTTAATGAATGAGGAAACAAAAAAAATGAGATTAAATAATTGGGTCACATGTTACACAATTCAGATTATAAATGCACCAAAGTTAATCCAATTGTACACTTGCAAGTGAATTTGATGCAAGTGAATTAGTGACGCAGGACTGTGCAAAGTTACCAGCATAGCAGTGGTATCCCTGGATTAAAGGGTATGCACAATTTAGTAAGTATATTACTTGAGTAAGATTTTGAACTGCCTGCATTACATTGTTTATTCTTCTTATTCTTTTCTCTGGGACTCTCATTTTCTTTCCCAGTCTTCCTTTAGAGTTCTCATTTCATTTATGATATAAATTTTAGGAATTCCAACTGAACTCGTGGCAAATCTGTGGTTTTCTTTGAATCTTTGCATGTGGATAATGTAGAGTTAGTCTCTTGTTTTAGGTTTGTGTCTTGAGTATTCTATACTCTATAATATTTCTTTATTGTTGCTGTTCTTTTTTGTTTACTCATTTTTCCAACATAACTTCCTATGTTAGGACTTTGTGTTGTGGTCAGGCGCTGTACACTTCTGGAAGGCATGGTATAGCCTTCTTTCCTTCTGATCTGTATACTTTATTCTTCAAGAACTCAGGAGTATCTCTAGTGCCAGCTTGATATTTCAGGGAGGTTTGTTCACAGGTGTACCCTGATCGATACCCTCCTGATCTTAGATCTACTGGCTACTGAACACTGGTTTAGGGTCAGAGTAATATACTTGTAAATTCAGGAGTCTTTGGCTATCTTCTAGTTTGGGCTCCAGTCTTTCCACCCACTTCTATAGTTTTTAGGCTTTCCTCTGGTCTTTAAACTGGGAAGCTTCTGTGATCTGAAGTCATGGGCCAGGCTTTTCTGACTGGACTCTTTCCCTGATATCTATAGGCTTCTCACTATCTCTTTGTGTGGATCTGGGCTGGAAATGTACATACTCCAGTTTCTCCCTGGATATCTGGGTCTGATATACTTTTTTCATCCTTGATGGAGTAGTTGTGAGAGTTAGTTTTTCCTTCTCCTCACTTAGCCATCTTGAGATAAGTCTATAATTCCTTGTTTGTAATATGTAGCATTTTTCATCTAGTTGATTTTTCCTGTATGGGTAGTAGTTATGTCAAATTTTTTTTTGGTGATTATGGATCTTTTTAGGAGCCTTGCAGATGTGTGGAACTTGATTCAGTCAGTATATCATCTGTGAAGGGTCTGAGGAGCAGCTCAGTATCCAAAGAGAATCCATTCTCAACTGGGATTCTTTGCTGGATCCTCCTTTTATAACAGTGGTATATACTTTAAGCATATATCACCACACTCCCCCTTTCATATGCCTTCCTTTATATTAACAATTAGAGGATTTTAAAAATATGTTTTACTAATGCCTTTTGATTTTGCATCAAAGTCATTTTGACTAGAATACTCCCCTTTCCTTTGTTCAGATTGAACCTTTCTTTGTAGCACAGAAAACAATTAAAGAAAAATATTAGGTACATTGACCACATTTGTCATTGTATAACAGCAACCTGCTGTAGTTACTCCCTCCCTTCTGTTGTGAGAAGGACAAGACATCTTCCAGAACCATCAATGGCTCTTTACTTATTCAGAATTTAGTTTCCTTTCAGTGATAATTTCTTATGCTGTATGCATATTCTTCTTTTATTATTTACCTATTGGGTATTAACTATTTCTTGATTATATTGTATTTGTTCTTTTTATTTCTTTATAAATGAATTAATATAAATTTCCCCACATTACCCTGAATTCATCAGAAGGCAAAAGAAGAGTGTAGTCAGGGGTGTGCTGGTAAATGTTTAACAACTAGCTCTCCAAAAAAAATGCACACAGAACACACATTTGAATTTAATATGCTTTATTAACATTTTCTCCATCACTTTCTTAAGTCTAGATCAGGATTGGCTAAATCTGGCCATTGGACCAAATCCAACACCCCTCCCTGTTTTTGTATGGCCCATGAGCTAGGAATTTTTTAAAAAATAGTTTTAATTAAAAGGTAAAAACCATTCTTATCTCAAAGGCATACAAAAACAGCCAGAATGGTTGAATTTGGCCTTGGGACTGGAGTTTATCAACCCCCATTTTGATAATCGACAAAACCATAAATCAAGCCCTGATTTTTGTAGCATTTGCTAATTTGTATGATATAAATGCTTGCACTAGGAATTTAACCATTGGCTCTTGCAAGCTGGCTTGAATGGGTTCCCGCACACCCTGAGTGTAGTCCTTGATAGTGATGCAAAATTTTAAAATACATTTGTTAGGGGACTATAGCAACATATCCAAGAAATATTTTGCTACAAACTAAGATGGATTAATAGCTACAATTCAGGGATAGTTCAGCATTAGGAAGATAAATAGTATAATCACCTAAATGACAAAAATGATAAAATCACTTGATTATTTCAACATATGCAGAGAAAAGCTGTATGTTACACTGTCATGTTAAAAACCCTAAAAATATTAGGCGTGTAAGCACCCTTTCTTTAATTTGTTCAAAGACATACATCTAAAACCAAGTAATGACTTTGTTTGAAATAGAGAAACAGTAAAAGCTTTTCCAAAACAAATGAAACTAAAGCAATGATATTCTCTCTCTTCAGTATTACTTGATTTAATTCTAGAAATACTAGTTATCACATTAAAACAACAGAATAAAAGTAAAGGAATAAACATTGCCAAAGAGACAAAATTATCCTTATTTGTTGGTGGTGTATGGTATGGTATAATTAGGAGAAACTTATCAAGATAATAGGTTCATTAAGGTAACAGGATACCAAATAGATCCCCCAAAGATTTGGCATTTGTGTATAGTACTAATGAAAACCAAGAAGAAGTGCTATTCCATTCAAAATAACTAAAAATGTACAAAATATTTGTGAGCTAAACTACTAAGATACATGCAATAATTATATAGCTACAATTACAAAATAAAGAAGATAAATAATTGGACTAGATGGTTGGTCTGTGCTAATTAAAATGATGATACTACATCTGTTAATTAACAGATTTATGACTAGGCCAGTCAAATTACTAAAAGGATACTTACTAGGGCTAGATTTTTAAAAAGCAGGATGTATTTGGATATGAACAAAAGGTCTAGAAACTCAAAGAAAACAATGCAAAAAAAAAAAAAGGAAAAGAGAAGGAAGAGGTAACCTTTTGAGACTTTACATTATGAGGCAATAACCATCAAAAGAACTAAGTACTTATTAAAAAACAGGAAAGTAGATTGATGGAAGAGATTAGCTAATTAAGAACCAGAAGCAGTGAAAGAGTGGTGCAGTGTGCAATAGATCCAGGAGCAACAGTTATTGTTAAAGGACTTTTCGTGATGATAACTACTGGGAAGGCTGGAAAGCAGTTTGACAAAAATTAGGTTTATACTAGTGTCTTACACAGTACACTGCAAATTAAAAATGGATACATAAGCTGAATGTTAAAAGATCACAGCATAAAAAATTAGAGAAGCAGATTATGGACCTTTCAAATCTGTGGGCATGAGAAAAACCCTAAAAACCCTAAAAATATTAGGCATGTAATTACCCTTTCTTGAATTTGTTCAAAACATGCATCTAAAACCAAGTAATGACTTTGTTTGAAATCAAGAAACAGTAAAAGCTTTTCCAAAACAGATGAAACTAAAGCAATGATATTCTCTCTCTTCAGTATTACTTGATTTAAAACACTTAAACACCTTAAAACACTCCTTATGAAATATCACTCCATTTTTCTAGGTCTATAAACTAATTTTTTGGTAGTTTGATTGGGATGTCACTGGTAAAGTTGTCATTTTTATTATATTGGGTTAACCTTCCCATGAGCAGTTGATATTTTTCCAGTTGTTTAGATCTGACTTTATTTGTGTGTGAAAAGTGTTTTGTGATTGAGTTCAGCTAATTCCTGGGTGTGTCCTTGGCAGGTAGACTCTCAAGAATTTTATATTGTCTACAGTTATTTTAAATGGAATTTCTCTATCTCTTGCTGCTGGACTTGGTTGGTAATATATAGCAATGCTGGTGATTTATGTGGGTTTATCTCACATCCTGCAACTTTGCTAAAGTTACTAATTATTTTAACTGGGTTTTTTTTGGAGTGGGGAAGGCAGAGCCCAAGATCACACGGCTAGTAGGGGTTAAGTGTCTGAGGTCGAATTTGAACTCAGATCCTCCTGACTCCACGGCTGGTGCTTTATTCACTGTGCCACCTCGCCACCCCTCAACTAGTTTTTTAGTGGATTTTCTGACTATATCATCATATCATCTGCAGAGAATGATAGTTTTGTTTCCTTGTGGCCTCTTCTAATCCCTTTACCTTCTTTTTCTTCTTTTTGCTATAGCTACAATAATGAATAATAGTGGCAATAGTGGGCCTCTTTTAACAATGCTTTTATAACCATTTTTCTCATGTCTTCCATTTCCATCAGACATTGAGCTGCTGCATGAAAATTTTATTGACGTTGAAGCAAAAGATCAAAGGTTACAGAAAGTTAAAGTTATTCTTCTACTGCCTCGTTGCTCTGGCCTGGGTGTTAGCAATCCCATAGAATTCATTTTAAATGAAAATGAAGGTAATTTTTCAGCACAATGCCTGGCACATGATAGGCAATAAATAAATACTTGTTCTTTTCCCTATACTTTCCCCTTTTATCTTATGGGAGGTAAGTGAGAGAAAGTTATAAGCAATTTATAGTCTCATGAGATAATGAGTAGTGATGGAAAGAAGCAAGTTTATTGAAAGCTTATTTAGATACCCAATTAAACCATATTTCCCTTAGAGAATTTAAGGATGATCCTGGCAAAGAAGACAGCAACCAGGAAAAAACATGGAAAAAGATCTTTCAGGTTATGATGACAAACTCTTCTCCATCAGAGATCACTGGAATCACTACTTCTCTATACTAGCAATTATCATAGTCCTTAATATGCCACATTAGGACGTAGACATGGCACTGAATAAGCATAAATTGTGCTTAAAAAGCAAGATCCAGTCTTGCTTTTCCCCTCAAGAGTACATAACTTTGCCAGGAGTAACACAGTTGTGAGGGTATGGATTGATTAATTCTCAAGACACCTGGATGAGGGGGTGGGTACCAAGTATTTAGGAAAAAAAAATCAGTCATTACAAGTAAGTACTAACTGATATGCCTACTTGCCTATCTCCACAAAATATTTCAGTGAACATAAACTATACATGTTAGTGGCATCCTCAATGGAGGTATGAGAAAGGAATATTACAGGCTTTTGAAAAGAATATTCCACAGCAGACCATATCTTCATAGTCACAAAATTGACTGAAAGGTGCATATAATACAATTCTATGGTGGTTATTCTTTGCTGACTATAAAAAATTTAATTTGGTAGAGCAAGGTGTTACCTTCAAGGGTTTCTATCAATAAAGTATCTCTTATGTATATGTTAAGATTTTGTAAGATTCCTTGACAGATGAAATAGAATAAATACCTTTGTTACATAACCCAGTGATTATTAAGTCAGAAATAAATCAGGGAAGATGTATGTATTTGCCACTGTCATGAAAGACATCGACAACAGCGTCCAAGTGAAAGATAGGTTTCCCAAAGAGATGGCATCCTTCAGACGTTCATATTTGCTAATGACATTGTACTAACTTCATTAAATACCCAAACACCACAAAGCCTCTTAATTGAGATCCATAATCATTCAAAATAAGTTAGCCTAATAATCCACATAGAAAAACCAAGGAGATGAATGAAGAATGCCTATAATTCAGATTATAATAATTCTATTGAAAGAAAAGCCCATAGAGCTGGTCTTTTCGCACATTTAACTTAGGTACTATTTAGGTGTGAGGGTTGGATAGTCCCAAAGAATTAAAGAAACAGGTCACTGAAAGGTCAGTGATGATATATGGTATAAAATATATTATCAGAAACATATGATTGGAACTATAGGGCAGCTAAGTGGTGTAGTGGATAGAGCACTGGGCTTGGAATCAGGAAGACTCATCTTCATGAGTTAAAATACAGCTTCAAGACACTTATTTGCTGTGTGACCTTGGGAAAGTCACTTAACCCTGTTTGTCTCAGTTCCTCATCTTTAAAATGATCTGGAAAAGGGATGGCAAATTACTCCCATTATTTTTACCAAGAAAACCCCAAATGGGCTCACAAAGAATTGGACATAACAGAAAAATGACTTAACAGTTAGAACATATAACTAAAAAAAGAATTGGGTAAGTTGTGTAGCAAGATCAAAAAGTAACTGGTGGATATCCTGTATGCTCCCTTGATATCCATGTAAAGTTAATAAATCTATTATATATTTTTATTATTGGGAAAATTCTGTCTTAATTACTTTAAGCTATCCATTGATGAAAATTTCATTTTATTTAGGAATATAATTGAGGCAGTAGATGATATATATAGTTAAAGGAAAATACCTGATCCTTTGTTGATAGGTAGGATTAGAATGTAGGTAAGAAACCACATAGATGAAAAATTGAGTTTTGGAAGGAAAAATGATTGCTGATTGATTAAATACCCCAGGTCACACCAGTAGTAAGTATCAGCGCTGGTCCCCTAGACTCTACCTACAGTGTTCTTTCCTTTACGCCAGGATGCTGAAACGGTGCAGAGAAAGTTAGCATGCCTCCAGAAGGTGGAGGGTAGGCGAGATTGTGAATGTGTTCCATGTTTGAGAAGGTGGCTGGCGCTAGACCAGGGGACCTGGAGCAGGACATTTCACCTCTCTGAGCTTCAGGGTCCTCAGCTCTGACATGGAGACAATGAACACAGTTGTTGTGAGGAACACACTTAAAAGGGATGTGAAGCCCTGGTGTAAACTTTAAAATGCTATGTATGTATCAGCTATTTTTACGGTGTTTGCCTGGGGTAATTTCTTAGAATCTCGAAGGAAAAAATTATTTACGGTGGAATTAGAAGCACTATAACTTTGGACATATATTGTACTCGAAATAAACTTTAATTTGTAGAAGAAATAATTGTAATTAAATGCTGGTAATATCTAAAATGTATTATTTCCTTTTCCTATTTAGATGCAGAATTGCTTAAAGATCACTCTCAAGGCTCTATTGCAAAAGATAAACTTAATGTTCTTGCTGAACAGCAGTATGAACAACTAAAACATGCAATGCAGTGTAAGTTAGCTTTCATCTCAATCTTGTTCTGCCCCCAAATATATACCTCATATCTCATTTATCCTATCATCAAGGCGTTCTATGTAAATGAATTTTCCTAACTTTTGAACTTATCTCTTTAAATGCCAGATTTTATATCTAATTATTTTGGTAAAAATCTCCTAAAATGTAATTACATATACATAGATGTATGTATATGTATGTATAAGATACTTAACAGAAATTTATCTCCTCATGATGACTAAGAATTCCTCATGATGAAACATCAGTTTTTGTACTATACAGTAACAACTATTCTGTTTGCTATAAGCTCTTGCTTCTTCTGCAAGGTTTTTTTTTTGCCTGTTTTTAAAAAAAAATTCTACTCTCTACTCTATCACTATCTAGTTTACTACTTTGAATTTTCTAGGAAGCTCAGTTTGTTAAAATAAACAAGTGCTCTAAAATGAGCCTATTAAATAATACATCAAGATCCTCAGTGTGAGCCTGAGGAATAAAGTACACGGCTCAGTGTAGGGAGATTCAGACATCTATTTTGTTTGCTTATACCCCTTGTTTTTGCCTACTTGGAGGTTTAGGGCTATCTTTAACAGGATTGAGGCTCCTGTAAGAGTTATAAATGCAATGTTACTGTAGTTTTGGTCAGCAGGAAAAAGGGCCAACTCTACTATCCATCACCACATTATTTTCTTTTCTTTTTTTTTTTTAATATGAGATTCTTTATTAAATTTTTTTTGAGTTACATCTTTTCTCCCCGTCTTTCCCCCGCCCACCACCCCAAAACAGCCATCCCAGTATTTCCCC
>CM053583.1:91495046-91514141 GCA_028627135.1 Pseudochirops cupreus
AGGATGGAGGGGAGGGCGGGTGGGGGAAGGTTGTTAGAAGCACACATTTCAGTATAGGGGCAGGGACAAAGTAGAGAACAGAACAAGGTGGGGGGGTGGGATAGGAAGGAGGGAAATATAGTCAGTGTTACACAATATGTTCATTGTGAAGATATTCTGAGTAACTACATATGTATGGCCTGTATTGAATTACCTGACTTTCCAGTGGGAGTAAATGACAAAGGAGGTATATATATATATATATATATATTTATATATTATTAACAATATATAAATATAATAATAATATTATTATTATTATTATTTACATGCAACTGGGAAATAAGATATACAGGCACTGGGATAGAGAGTCAGAGGGGTGATGGGGGAGGATATAGGAGAGAGCAGATTTGGGGTGGGGGTATACAGTGGGATAGCTGTTTTTTGGGTGTGGGTAGGGGAAAGACGAGGTGAAAAATTCTAACTCAAAATCTTGTGGAAGTCAATGATGTAAACCAAAATAAATAAATAAATAAACAAAAATTGAAAGACAGACAGGATCTGGATGTGATTTTGTCCTATTTTGATGGTCATAGGAGAAAACAGAAATGAGAGAGATAGGGAATAATACTGAGAAGAAGAAGAGGAGGAAAGGGAGAAAAATCAGTATTTCATGTAATAGAAGTGCAAAAGATGAAGAGTATTCAAAAACAAAGAGGAAGAAGAGAATGAGCATCACATAGATCCTACTTTCATCTGAATTGGATGAAGGAAGATGGAACACAAGAACACTGACACAGATTATGATACGGGAAAACATTAAACTCAAAAGAGATATTTAAAGGAAAGGCAGGATAGGTAAGTAAGGGAATACTCATAAAGGGAAAACTCATAAACAACAACAACAACAAAAAAAACCACCCCAACATAAAGGGATATAAAGTATAAAGAAGGAATTAAAAGGAAAGTAAGAAAGAGTAAAAACTTGTAATTGGGTGCAGAGTAAAAGAAGGAAAAAAGAGGCAACATAACAGAAGATCTCTTTATTTATTGATCACAAAGTGTTAGGCAAACTCTTCTTTCATCCCCTACCTTCTTAACTGTAATGAAGGCCATGGGGGCAAAGAGAAGAAAAAGTACAAGAGGAGAGAATGGAATGAAATACACAATTAACCATCGTAATTGTGAATGGAAATGGGATGCATTTACCTATAGAACAGGGAAGTATAGCAGAATGGATTAGAAAGTAGAAGCCAACTGTATACTAGTTTACAAGAAATATACTTGAAACAAAGATTCACACAGAGTTCAAATGAGGGGCTGGAGCAGAATCTATTATGCTTCAGCAGAAATTTTAGAGATAGATATACCAATCATGATCCCAGATAAAGCCACAGTAAATGTAGACATGATAAAAAGAAAAGCCAAGAAACCACATTATGCTTCAAGGCATCACAGATAATTAATAAGTAGTATATGTGCACTGAATAGCAGAGCATCTAAATACTCAAAGGAAAAGTTAATTGAATTGCAGGAAGAAATAGATACCAAGACTATAATAGTAGGGAACTTCATTGTACCCTTGTGAGAACTAAACATATCTAACTAAAAGATAAATAAGGAAAAAAATTAAGAACCAGAATAGAATTTTAGAAATAGTAGCGATCTCTGATTACTGAAAGGAAACAAAAGGAGTTAACATGACTGTCAGCTATTTATAGCACCTTAAAAAAACTGCTTGTGTTTTGAAGCATAAAAACCTCCCCAAAAGATAGCTAATGCTAGCACATTATTTGCTGTTCATAATGCCATAAAAATTGTATTTGATAAAGAGCTTTTGAAAAAAGAATTAAAAGTTAATTGGAGTACAAGTAATTTAATCATAAAGAATTGGTGAGTCAAAGGAAAAAAAATAATGGAACAACAGAAAATTTCATTAAAGAAAGTGACAATAATGAGACAACCTTCCAAAATGTATGAATTGCACCAAATCAGTCCTTGGGGGGAAAATTTATTTCTCTAAATGCTTTCATCAACAAAACAGAGAAAGAACAAATAAATTCATTGGGCATACAATGGGAAAAAAATGAGAACAACAAATCAATTACCTCTCAATTAAACAACAAAGAAGACATTTTGGAGATTAAAGAAATTCTATTAATCAAGATAAATAAAACTGAGAGCAAAAAAATTACCCCCACTGAAATGTTAAGTAAAACTAGGAGCCTTTAAGAAAAAATTTTTGGACAAAAACAATCCAAACAAAATAGATAAACAGTTAACTAATGTGATCCTTAAAAAAAATTGAATTATGTCAAAAATGAATAAGGAGAATTCACAACAACTGAAAAGGAAAAAAAAGGAAACTATTTTACCTAATTATACACCAACAAAACAGTTAACTTAAAGGAAATGGATGAATACTTTTTAAAATATCTAAGTCAATCAAAAGAAGAAAGAGATTATTTAAATAATCCAATATCAGAAAAAAAAAGAAGCTGAATATGCTATAAATGAACTTTCAAAGAAAAAACAACTATAGGATTTACAAGTAAATCAAACATTCAATGAATAATTAATTGCAATATTACATAAACTATTTGCAAAAATAAGAAGGGACTCTCCCAATTTCTATGATACAAATATGGTTTTGATCCCTAAATTAGGGAGAGATAAAGTAGACAAAACCATAGAACAATATATCTAATGAACATTTATGCAAAAAAATTAAATAAAATACAAGCAAATAGGCTACAACAAATTTGAAATATTCTATACTATGACCCAGTCGAATTCATAATAGGAATGCAGTGTTGGTTGAATGTAAGGAAGACTATATAAATATATATAATAAAACACATTAGTAACATAATAAAGCACTTAAAATGTCAGTAGATTCTGAAATCTTTTAACTTTTTAACAACATTCAAATCCTATTTCTGTGAAAAAAAAAGCATAGAAAAAAGCTAGCTTTTCCTTAATAAAGTCAAGAGCAAGTATTATATGTAATAGAGAAAAAATCAAGAGGTTTTTCTGATAAGATCAGAAGTAAAGTAGGGATGTACATTATGACCACTATTATTTAACACAGTACTATGAAATACTAAGTATAGCAATAAAAAGAGAAAGGGAAATTTAGGGAATAAACATGGGCAAAGATGGGAAAAATTGTATTTTTCAGGCAATGAGAATGCTACAAAGTTACCCAAAAATTAACTGAAACAATAAATTCAACAAAGTTACAGGACATAAAATAAATTTATGTATGTTATCTTTTTTTTTTGGAGGGGGGAGGGAAAGGCAATTAGGGTTAAGTGACTTGCCCAAGGCCACATGGCTAGTAAGTGTTAAGTGTCTGAGGCTGGATTTGAACTCAGGTCCTCCCGACTCCAGGGCCTGTGTTCTATTCACTATGCCACCTAGCCACCCCTATATGTATATGTTATCAGCATAACACAAAGCCCAGAAAGAAGAAACAGAAAGAGAAATTCCATTCAGAATAAATACAGGATATATAAAATATCTACTACACACAGCCAATAACCATATGAATACAACTATAAAGTATACTTTATAGAAATAAAAATACTTTATAGATCTAAATAATTGGAGAAATACTAATTGCTAATGAGTAGTTGTGCCAATACAATAAAAACAATGCCTAAATCAGTTTACTTATATAGTGCCATTCCAAGCAAACTACAAAAGATTTGATTTTTAGAACTAGAATCATAAAATTTATCTGGATAAACAAAAGGTCAAGGATCTCAAGGAGAATAAAGGGAAAAAATGGTAAGGAAGGCGGCTTATTATCAGATCTCAGAACTGTAAGGCAGGAGTCATCAAATTAATGGTAATGATTGAAAAATAAGGTTAATCGGTAGAAAAGATCAAGTATGTAGCAGAGAGAAGAAAAGTAACATAGCAGCATGCTTAATAAACCCAAAGACCCCAGTTACTAGAGTAAGGGCTCACTACGTGACGAAAACTGGCAGGAAAACTAGAACGCAATCTGGCGGAAATTAGGTGTATGCTAGTATAGTACGCCAAATAAGCTCCAAATGGGTATATCGTACAGATGTAAATAGGTGAAATCATGAACCAACTAGAGGAACAAGGGCGAAGAGGGAAGGGAAAATTTTACAGAGCATCTGCAATGTGCCAGACACTACAAAAGCACTTTACAAGTATCTCGTTTGATCCTCACGACAATCTTGCAAGGCTGGTGCTATCATCCTCTTTTAACAGTTATACACATACTTAATAGTGTGTGTGTGTGTGTGCGTGCGTGTGTGTGTGTGTGTGTGTGTGTGTGTATACTCTGGTAACTGGGATCTCACTGGGTTTACTGAACATTATGTTCACTTGTTCCTTTTCTTTTGTCATATGCCTAATCTGTTCTATTGACTGACCCTTATTTAAAAAAAAAACATACCTCTTTTTTACCGTTAAGTCATAAAGAGAGAGAAAAATTACAGGAGACAATATAACTACTAGGAGAACTGAAGGAAGTGGCAAAGGGACTAGGCTCAGGGCATAATTAATGGACGTAGGAAAGATAATGTTGGGTACAACAGTGAACATGTTCTGGAAGATACCGAGGGAAAGGATCTGGTGAAAAGTGTGATCAAAGACAAGGGCCTAGGTAAAGAAATAATGAGTTCTAAAACCCTGACACGTGCTTTAAGAGTTGTCCTCGCCACTGGCGCTGCTCCCTGTCACCCTCTCCTTCCTCAGCTTCTTTTTCATCATCCTTGGTCACTCTAGCTGGTCATCCCATTGTCATTATCATCATCGTCCAGTCGGTCACCCTCCTCAGCAGAGTCACCTGTACCCTCTCAGACTCCATCTTCACATTAGTCTCATCTTTCTTCAGGGAGCTGCCACTCTGCTCCTCTTCTGACTTATCATTCTTCATCTATACTGTTTGCTTTGTTCTTTCTCACTTTTTTTCCAGGCTCTCCAATAAAGAATTCACTTTCTGTTTTATTTGAGTCAACTCCTTAAATGTCTGAAGATGATCGCCTTTCAATTTGCCAGATGTACATAAAGAGCCTTGCTGCCCGTTCTTGGAATTAAAGTCACTTTTGCCTCTGTGGGAAGTGGTTTCCTGATACATGTTGGCATTTGGAGGGTACCACTGCACAAGCAATGGAAGGAGGAGGTGCTGGGTAACTGTACATCCTGTTATAATAATCTTGTTGAAAATCATAATCCAGGTCAAAGGAAGAATCATACATCTCCACTGCAGAATGCTTTATACCTGCTTTTCCTTAGTTCACTTTTAGCTCTACAGTGAGATTAATATCTAATATCTGGCCAGCAATCATTCTGCTATCCTCTCCTGCCACAGCAGCATGGCCATTTCTTCATTCATTGACATACTAAACAAAGGCAAAAACCTTATGAATAGAGCAGCCCACGATCTTGCCATACTTCAAGAAGATGGCTTCAACATCAGTCTTCTTAACAATCAGAGTGTTGAGATTCCCAATGAAGACCCGGAAGTTCATGGAATGGGGGTCAGTATTGTTGGTGACACTGCTGGTCATAGTGTTTAATGGCAAGGTTCAAACAGCCACAAGTGTAGCTAAAGATAAAAAAAAAACTCACCCATAGGAATAGGGAGAAAAGGTTGGATTCTGAATCTCTGCCTCCCTGATCTGACAGTGGTAAATAAACAGACTACTGCTTCAGATAACCTCTTCAATTATTACTACTACTTTTCCTTTCCGTCTCCGTGACCTTTATTTTTTAAACAAATAATTCCTAACTTATAGTTTGAAATCTGGTACTACTAGGCAATCTTCTTTGCCACTTTTTAAAATCATTTTTCTTGAGATTCTTGACCTTCATAAATTCATAAAATTTCCCTTGGGGAAAAAAAATTCTTACTTGGGGAACACTAAAAATTTGCAAATCCCTAAATTGATCTGTAAAAGCAGCAGAGGGGCATAAAAGGCCAGAAGCTAATGTCAGGCATTGTATTACACATAGAAAGTACTTTGGGGAATAAGTATAGTCAAGATTGTGAAGTGAAAGTCATCCTTGCCCAGTTCACCCAACACACCTCCTCCTCAAGGATGTAGAAAACGTGTTAGACCTGATTCTCATTGAGAAAGCCAAGAAAAAGTCACAGAGAGTCATTTTTCCAGGGCAGGGCAACTTAGGAAGACAGATGCTAAGAGGTATATGGAACTGGGGTAGGGTATGGCTGGGAGTGAATGAAGTAGCAGCAGTGGTGAAGAACATTCTGGCATCCAAGGACTAACAATTAATATGAAGAATTCAAAGAATTATCAACAAAACCCACAAGAAAGGATACTGAGGAGTAAACAGAAATAAATACAATACTATGAATACTGACCAGAACACAAGACACTGGAATGATTTTCTTGTATACAGGGACAAATCTCTATTTATATTGCTATAGTGAGTGTATATGCTCTGTTTTGCCTGCTTGTTGTATTGCATAACAATAAAGCTCATGACTGTATCATTTTTCTGGGTACCAAGTTTCTAAAAATCCTGAACCCAGGTATTTAACCTGAGTCTCTGATGTCAAATAAACCAGTAAGTTTTCCTGATAAAGATCTGGTATTTAACATATAGAGAGAGAACTGATTGAAATATATAAGAATAGGGGCAACTAGGTGGCACAGTGAATAGAGCACTGGCTCTGGAGTCAGGAGGACCTGAGTTCAAATCTGGCCTCAGACACTTAACACAAAGAACTAGCTGTGTGATCTTGGGCAAGTCACTTAACTCCATATACCCTACCTTACCCCCTCTAAAAAAGCAAAAAACAAAAGATATATATAAGAATAAAAGTCATACCCAAATTAATAAATGGTGAAAGAATATAAAGAGACAGTCCAAGGGGAAGAAATCTCAAGAATTTCTGAAGAAGAAAATACTTCTTCCCCAAAGTACTTATCTCAACAACCATATGAAATAATGCTCCATATTGTTCATAGTAGAAGAAATGCAAATTCAAACAACTTTACAACTTACCTCATACCTATCAGATTGACAAAGAGAGTGAAAAGGAGAATCACAATTGTTGGAGGAGCTGTGGGAGGCCAGGAATACAAATACACTATTGACAAGGCTGTGCATCTTTCTGGCCATTTTGGAAAGCATTTGGAATGATGCCCCTGAAGGTGCTAACTGCATGACTTGACCCAAGACTAGGAGACACACTCCAAAGATCAGAGAAACAGAGGACATACATATACAGACATGTTTACAGTAGCACTTCTTATAGCAAAGAACTGGAAACTAAAGAGGCAATTGGTCAGGAAGGACATAGGCACATTAACAGAAAATGACTGTCCTATAAGAAATGACTATAGGAATGGGTTCAGAGAGACCTGAGAAGACTTGCACAAACTGATGCAGAGTAAAGTGAGCAGAGCCAAAAGAATAATGCAACAACACTAAAAATTAAAACAAGACAAAGCTTTGAAAGACTAAAGAACTTTGAAATGATGACCAGTAACTGATGAGGGCATGGCTACCCTTATCCTCACAGTCATAATGATGGACCAGAGGTATAGAGTGAGACCTGTGTTTTAAAGGGACAGAGTCAATGTGTAGATTTTCTTTGCTTACCAAATGCTTATTTGTTACAAGGGAAGTATTTAAAAATGGGAGGGGGAGGTTGTTGGGAAGGGGAAGAGAGCAGGGGATAGAGATTCCAAAAATAAGAAAAAAAAAAAGAAACAGGGTCATGGAAGTATAATTTAAAGACAGAGAAGAAAACAAAATTGAATTCAAAGGGAAAGAGTCATGAAGGACAGTTCTGAAACTAACATGTTTGATTTATTATATATGCTTTTAAAAAGAGAAGTATTTAACAGATTCAAGGTTTCAAATGCAATTCTCTTTTTCTGATGTTCTCTTGTATGTGGAAATGTTCATATTTGTAGAAATTTTCAAGTTCAATTCAAAAAAATATTTTAAATTTTATATCTAATGAAAATTTCTGAAACATATATAGAATTTTGATCCATCCTAGTAACTTCCACAATGTAAATGAAAGTTAGAGAATCTTCTACCAGAACAACAAAAATCTATGCTACCTAAAAATATAAGAGTAATGTTGCTAAACTAATAAAATGAAAAGACCCTTGAAGGAGTATACTCTAACAGCTAGTTAGAGCCAGCTCTAACAGGTTCTTGAGAGTCAACTGTCAAATTTTCAATGTGAACATTTACACCTTGAAATTAGCAAATATGACAAACCAGACCTTGATTTACTGTTTTATTAATTGTCTAGACTTTTAAAAGTGATGGCGAAAATGTTAAAAATGCAGATTAAACTTAAAAGTGTGCCCTATGTACTTTTTAAAAGAGCTGGTTGTTAAACGTTCACCAACACAGTCCTCCCTAATAGGTTTTAGAGAATGAGTTATAAAAGATATATTATTATTTAGTCATATTGAGGTCTAAAAGAAGGTTCTGAGATGTCTTATACAATTTATTATAAAAATCAGAGTTTTACTTTGTGAAAGTAGATTAGAAGAATCTTTTGTTTTCCCTTACCTATAAGGTTGTACTTTATTATTCCCTTCGATTCCCAGTTCCAGTGCTTTTTTAACAACAACTTCATTTTCTTCTGGATAAACTGAACATGTGCAGTAAACAATTGCTTGTACTTTGTTAACTGTATTTAATAGAAAAATGTAGTCACTGTTCATGTTAACAATCCTATACAAATCTGGTACAACTCAAAATATCTTCATTTTCTATGTCATCTAGAATGGTAACATTATTCTTAATATCCTTTGGTATATTATTAAGTTTAATTTAACAAATGTATTTTAAAGTACCCGTTAAATATAATCAATCAATACACATTTATTAATTAACTACTTTGTGCCAGATACTACAGCAGGAGTAGAGACTGAAAAACAAAAACAAAAACAAAAAAAACCCCTGCCTTCAAAGAACTCGCTTTCTTTCAAGGGAAATATCAGGTACACAGAAAGTTAAATGCAAAATGTATACAAATTAATTTGGAGGAACAATAACAGCTCAAGGGATCAGGAAAGGCTTCATAAAGGCATAGAACTGAAATCTGCATAAATGAATCCATAAGAACTAATAAAGTCACTCAGGAGATGGATGGTGAAGAAGCATGATGCTGCAGACTGAGAACACAATGATGAAAAATAAAGTCCCTGGCCTCAAAAAGTTTACAATTCAGTAGCAAGTTTGAGACAAGCAACCAAACTGCAACACAAGTTCATAAGAAGGTTCAGAAGAGCATGAGAGATTCTAAGAGGAGTAGGATGAGGGATGCCTTCAAGGAAAAAGTGGCGCTTGATCTGGACCTAATTAACTCAATATGAATGCAAATGTTTTTCTAAATGTGGTAGTAGTGATGCGTCTGAGATGAGCCAAATGTACAATCTTATCCTGCCTGATCCTCCTTAGGACCAACATGTATTTTTTGAAAATACTTTATATAGTTAAAAATATCAACAAATATGGGTGAGCAAAATGAAGAATTAAATCCAAAATAAAATCATAATCTCTAACATCTCATTTTAAGGTTAAGAAAAATATGAACATAACATAATAACAACAACAATCTGTTCTATGACTTTTTCCTGTCTTTTCATAAGGTTTGGTTGCTATGGGTTTTTTTGCATAATCATAATCAATATATATGATATAAATTTACCTTTAAGTAATACTTTAGCTACATTGCATAAACTTTGACAGGTTTTTTTTTTTGCTACCACTATTTTCGAGGTAATCTGTGAATTTTATAATTTCTTCTTTAACCCAGGTATTGTTCAATAAATTGGGTTTTAAACTCTATATAGACCCCTCTCTGGACAGGTTACTACCTTTACTTTTATCTTTGTTGTAATGATCAATAAACATGATATTCATCGTTACATCTAACTCTGTTTTTCTATGACAAAAAGATTAAAAGTATATATTCCATATGGACTTGAAATAAATGAACTTTCCTTAACTTTTTTACATTAAATTATCTCCCTATATCTATTAAATCCACTCTTTTCAATACTGTATGCCTACAAGTTCTTGTTTCTCTTTCTCTTTATGATAGTATGACAGCAAAGTATTGAAATATGTCCTATATATGCATATATAAATTGTTTCATTTCATCTTGTAAGAATATAAGCCAGTGGTTCTCAACCTGTGGGTTATGTTCAATTTGTAACAATGAAAATACATGCTGCATATCAGATATTTACATTACTATTCATAACAGTAGCAAAATTATGGTTATAAAGTAGCAACAAAAATAATTTTATAGTCGGGGGTCACCAGCACATGAGAAACTATATTAAAGGGTCGTGGCATTAGGAAGGTTGAGAACCACTGACATAAGCTTTTCTTTTATAAATTCACCTGATATTTTACTTTATGCACACATACTAACATGCATTCATTTTTAATGATACCTTTATACATAATATAATTTCCTTAACTGTCTTCTCAGTGCTTCCTTCTTCTAATTTAAATCTGGTAGATAACAGAAGGGCAGCTGAGTGGTACAGTAGATAAGAGCACTGAGCCTAGAGTCAGGAAGACCTGAGTTCAAATCTGTCCTCACACACTTACCAGCTGTGTGACCCTGGTTAAGTCACTTAACTAACTGTTTCCTCATCTGTAAAATGAGTTGAAGAAGGAAATGACAAATCACTCCGGTATCTTTGCCAAGAAAACCCCAAATGTGTTCACAAAGAGTCACACATGACTGAAAATGACTAAATGACAAGATGACAAATGCTACCACATATTTTCTTGAGCTAGCTATAGCATGAGAAAATTTAGCCCACCATGGTCACTTAAATTTGCATACATCTTTTTGCATTAGATGAATTTCATGTAGGCCACTGATTCTCAATGTGGAATACAATGAACCCTGGAGGGCAGGAGGAGCTCCTGATTTCATAGGTAAATCCATAAACAAACATACGTGCTTGCTGTAGACAATGTCTTAAACTTATATGTATTGCTCTTTTTCAAATGCAGGTGCTGTTATTGATAAAATATATATACTGCATTTAAGTGGCACTAACTTCGTATTAGCCTTTTGTCATTATGTATTTTCCTAACAGGCAACAATTACTATCATGTATGGTATCCCTAGGTTTTTTTTTAAAAACCTTAAAAAAACTGGGAGCCAATGCTATAGCAAACGCTGGGTTTGTTTTGACACAGCTAATGCGAACGTTTGTTTTGCACGAATTCATATTTGTAACGGGCTTTGTGTTTCTTGTCTTCTCAATGGCTAGGGCAGGTGTGGGGAAAAATTTAGAACAAAACAATTTAATTTTAAAAACGGAATTTATGTTTTCTAAAAAGAAATTTTTACAAAATTATTTTCCGTTTTATACTTGAGGTAATGTCATTTATAGTCCCTATTGCAAATCATATGCTGGACTTCTACCATTTCTTGTTAAACTGTTATTCAGTTTTTAGATGGGAGCATAAGCATTCTTATTTTATTAATTCTTTTTGTAAGTCAAATACTGAAGAGAATTCCCAAATTTTGCGTTAAAACTTGTGTATCTTTAAAACTTGACACCATTCTGCCTTTGTAAAAGTTCTTCACTTTATCTTCTTCCCTCATGATTCTCAATGACCTGCATTTTTATTTTTTTTATTTATAGCATCCTGTAAATTGTAAAAATCTAATTTCTTTCCTTTTTTAAATCTGTTGCTATTCTTTTTTCTTTTTTAAACTATTAATTTTATTTTATTTATTTGTTTTGCTTTTCAGAGGGAGGAAGGGGGGCAATTGGGGTTAAGTGACTTACCCAAGGTCATACAGCTAATAAGTGTTAAGTGTCTGAGGCCGAATTTGAACTCAGGTCTTTCTGACTCCAGGACTGGTACTCTATTCACTGCGCTACCTAGCCACCCCTGCTATTCTTTTTTCAATTCCAATTATATAATTTAGTAATTTAGCCAAGATAATAATGTAATAATGTGCAATCATTTTATACATTCACTGACATTAAGATTGTAACAATTACTTAATCACAGCTGAAAAGTATATATTGTTCTAAATACTTAACTCTTTAAGGCAGCGGTTCTCAACCTGTAGGTTATGTTCAATTTGTAACAATGAAAATACATCCTGCATATCAGATATTTACATTACTACTCATAACAGTAGCAAAATTACAGTTATAAAGTAGCAATGAAAATAATTTTATGGTTGGGGATCACCACAACATGAGGAACTGTATTAAAGGGTCATGGCATTAGGAAGGTTGAGAACCACTGCTTTAAGGACTCTCTGTCTCATTTCCAAAGACTTTTTAGAGACATGACTTTTTTCCTTCAAGAATTCTTTAAGCTTTTCTTGTTTCTTAAATGTCCTTTAAATGTACTTAGGTTTGCTGATAAAAATGAGTGAAGGAAAAAGGCCCATGTTTTTTAATTTTATATGTGTTATTTAAATTTTAGGGATCATTTTTTCTTGACAAGAAAAATTTTGTTATTTCCTAAGAGGCTTTTTTAAAAAATCAATCAAAACCCCATGTGTATGTCTAATAGGTATGCCAAGCACTGAGCTAGGTGCTTGGGAATGAAAAGCCAAAAATAAAGAAACTCCGCACTCAATGAATGTATAAGTAAAACCTTTTTTTCCTTCTGGAAGTTGGGAATTTTTTCTTTTTTCTCATTCAGAGTTTTGGAGTCTGATGAATGATATACAAATTTAATTTCTCTTTGTCAGGGGTTATATGGATTCTGTCTCTTTGCAGAATATTGTTTGGTGTTCTTTTTTTTCTGATAAGTTTTGTCATGTAATTTCCAAAAATAAAACAATCAGATTCTTTTTTAAAAAATGATTTCTGGGAATCCACTAATTCTAAGGTTTCCTTTCTACTAAATCCATCACTTTGAATCTCACCAATATTTTTTCCATTTAAATTATTTAGAACTTGTTTCAACTATCATCTGCCATTTAGCTTCTGCTGTGTTAATCATTTTGGTTGGTTTTATCCACTAGCATTTTCAGAGTCACTTGCTTTTTTATTATGCACTTTCCAGAGTTCTGTCATAATCTCACAAAATTTTAGCTGTGTTGCTTTTCCTTTAATTTTGCCCAGGTTTATATGTGTATGTGTGTGTTCAGTTCTATTTTTAACTTTTCTGATTTTATTGAGATGACTTCTGTTCTTCCTTTAGTTCTTTTGGTGTGTCTGTTTCAAGTTAGTCATATCTTACAGGGTTAGGTTTTGTTTTGCTTTATTTTTGCTTTGTTTCTGATGCCTTTTAAAAAAATGCTTCGATGTGCCTTTCTTCTGCTGTTTTGCCTTCTTCTCTTACAGGATGCACAATCTCTTGAGGTCCACGGTGCTTGGCTTATTACATACACCTTCTAATACGCTTTATTTAACATGAAACAAAATGCCAAGGGCATGTTATGCATATATCCATAAAAAAAATAAAATAAAGAGATTAACTTTTCTTCCCTAAAAGTATACCATAAATATTGACTTTGGAAATAAATTTGTAGTATTTCAATAGGATAATATATTTAGCAAATATTCCCTCGATCTCCACTGATAAGTCTCTTATACCCTTTGGAGTACACATAGACCTCATGGAGGCTGAGAACTCTTCCTTTATAATTATTTTCTTAACAAAGCTCTTCTTGGGTTTCCTTATCTTCTTACAGAGTTTTATCTCGTGAGAATTTCAAGAAATTCTGTTTTGGGCAATTCTATTGTTATTTTTGAGGGGGATCATAAAGAGAGAGGCTCACTTGTAACTGCTTACTCCATCATCTTTCCTGAAGTCTCATACATACTTTTTATATGGTTTTTCCAGGATTAGGATGTTGTCTGAGATCATAGAACATGTAAGTCTACCTGGATCATAGAAGAATCAAAACCCAACTTCTTTAGCAACATACTGCATCACTTAAGGTAATCAAAGACAAATCTCTGCATATAAATTAAAAACTGACTATATCACATGAAATACTTGATAATTAAAACAAGATTACCTAAAAGCTCTTTGTAGACAGCAGGATCTTAGTGGGTTCTGAGACATCGTTCCCACCTGGAAATCCCAAAGCAGAGGTTATAGTGCTGGTTTATAAATACAGGACTTGTTTTAACAGTCTTTCAGTCATGTCTGATTCTTCATGACTCCATGGACCACAGCACACCAGGACCTTCTATCTTCCACTGTCTCCCAATGTCTATCCAAGAGTTCATGTTTTTGTTTCTATGACACTATCCATCTCATCCTCTGTCATCCTCTTTCCCTTTTACCTTCAATTTTTCCCAATATCAGGCTCTTTTCTAAAGTGTCCTGTCTTCTCATTATGGGGTCAAAGTATTTAAGCTTCTGCTTCAGTATTTGACCTTCCAGTGATTTTTTTTTAAAGTAGTGACTGATTTAATCTCTCTGCTGTCCAAGGGATTCTCCAAAGTTTTCCAACACAATTTGAAGTCATTGATTCTGTAGCACTCAGCTTTCCTTATAGTCCAACTCTCACAACCATACATTGCTACTGGAAAAAACATAGCTTTGACTCTACGGACCTTTTTCAGCAATGTGTTATCTCTGCTTCTTAGTAAATATTATCCATATTTTCATAGCTTTCCTTCCAAGAAACAAGTGTCTTTTAATTTCATGGCTGCAGTTACTGTCTGCAGTGATCTTTGAGCCTAAGAATATAAAATCTGACACTGCTTCCATTTCTTTTCCCTCTGTTTGCCAGGAAGCAATGGGACCAGTTGCTAAGATTCCCAGTTGGGATTTTTTTTAATGTTGTTTCAATCCATTTTTTTTTAACTGTCTTCTTTCACCCTCATCAAGATGCTTAACTCTTCTTCACCTTCTGTTAACAGAGTCGCATATATGAAATTGTTAATATTTCTCCTGACACCACTAATTCTAGCTTTTGATTCATCCAATCAGGACTTTCATATGAGGTACTTTGCATATAAAGTTAAATAAATAAGGTGACAATATGCAGCCTTGTCATACTCCTCTTCCCATCTTAAATCAATCAGTTGTTCCATGTTCGGTTCTAACTGTTCCTTCTTGGCCACGTATGGGTTTTATATAGTGTAGTGAATATTGGCAATTTGGTCTCTAGTTTCTCTGCCTCTTGGAAAACCATCATGTTCTTCTGGTAATTCTTGATTCACATATTATAAAAGTCTAGCTTGCAGAATCCTAAGCATAACACTTCTAGCATGTTAAATGAGCACAAATATTTGGTAACTTGAACATTCTTTGACATTGCTCTTCTTTAGGATTGGGATTTAAACTGATCTTTTCCAATCCAGTGACCACTGTGGAGTTTTCCAAATTTCTTGGCATACCGAGTGCAGCACTTCAAGAGCATCTTTAGGACTGGCTGTGCAGAGCTTCACTTTTGGCTTCAAAATACTATTTCAATGCTGATCATCTGGTGATGTCTATGTGTAGAGTCAACCAATGAGTTATCTTAACAAAATTCTGTTAGTCTCTGCTCTGCTTCATTTTATACTTCATTTTGCATTTTATACTCTTGCTTATTATTCCAATTATCTTTTGATGTCCTACTTTAGCATTCCAATCCCCTATGATAAATGTAGCATCTTCTTTGGCATTATTTCTAGATGTTGTAGGGCTTCAAAAACTGATCAACTTGGCCTCTTCAGCATCAGTGGTTGGAGCATAGACTTGTATTACTGTGATGTTGAACAGTTTGCCTTGGATTCAGATATCATCCTGTCATTTTTGAGATTCTATCCCAGTACTGATTTTCTCACCCTTTTATTAATTAAGAGATTCTCGCCCACAGTTGTACATGTAATAATCACTGGCTGAACTAAATTCACGCATTCCTATCCATTTCAGTTCACTAATGTTTAGACTTTCTAACTCCTGTTTGACCATATCTAGCTTACCTTGGTTCACAGATATTACATTCCAGGTTTTAATGCAATACCAATCTTTGCAGCATTGAACTTTCCTTTTGTCACCAGACATATCCGCAGCTGAGCTTCCTTTCTGCTTTGGCTCAGTCACTTCATTAGTGGTGGAACTACTTTTAGTTGTCCTCCACTCTTTTTTTTTTTATGTGTCAGCAACGCACAGGTATAAGACAACTCTACAAGTCTCAGGATGGAAGGACATATCTACATTCAGAGAAAGATCTAGAAAGACCAGAGTTTAAATGGAGACTGAAGCATTCTACATGCTATCATTCTTTTTCATGTTTGGTTTTCTTTCTTTTTTCCCACTGTTCACTCCATTGGTTACAACCCTTTTATACAACCAGACTATTGTACAATGTGAAAGTATTTGCAGATCCTGTACACGATAGCATGCCACCATGGGGGTGGGGGGGAAAGGAGGAGAGAAAATTTGAAACTCAAGGGATTATGGTACTGAATCTTGTAAACTAAAAGTAAATAAACAAGTTAATGAAAAAAAAATACCCTAGTCTCAAAACATATTCCCTAGAGGTTTGGGAAACTGAAGGTGATGTAAGGCAGAGAGTAACTATCTGAGGATTTTAATCTAAATCTTGGCTTTAGGTCTAGCACTCTATCTATTAGCTCTACTACTTCAATTTATGTAGCTACTCTCTCTACTGCTGCATATTGCAACCCCTCCAAGCATTAATAGGTGGTTTAGGGAATTGTTTTGGCCAAAAATATTCATCCATTGCTGCCCAATATTTCGGAAATAAGCCCCTCTGAACTTAGCAATGCTAGTCAGGCATGCTATCCATTAATATTTTGTCATTGTTGAGTCATGTCTGACTCTCTATGACTCTATTTGGGGTCCTCCACTCTTCCCCAGTAAGTTCTGGACACCTTCTAATCTGAGGGGCTCATCTTCCAATGCCATATATTTTATCATTTTAATACCATCTATGGGGTTTTCTTGGCAAAGGTATTAGAGTGGTTTGCCATTTCATTCTCACCTAATGGATCACCTTTTGTCAGAATTCTATACTATGACCTGTCCATCTTGGGTAACTCTGCACAGCATAGCTCATGGTTTAATTAAGATAAGCAAGCTTCTCTGCCACAACAAGGCAGTGATGGGGGTGGGGGGGGGGTGGGGAAGAGAACTACATAATGAACAAAAAGGGTAAATAGGCATATCTCTATCTTCATCTTTTTTGTACCAAGTTTAAATTTGTCACTTTTAACCACATTTTTAGGAATAAGGCAAACAGAGTCCAATTTAAAAATCTGTATTTAGAGAGGCAGCTAGGTGGCACAATGGATAGAGCACTGGCCCTGGAGTCAGAAGGACCTGAGTTCAAATCTGACCTCAGACTCCTACTAGCTATGTGACCCTGAGCAAGTCACTTAACCCCAATTCCCTCCAAAAAAAATTACCTAGAAAACTATTATCTCCATCTATAAATAACACTTTACTCTAAAATATATTACCTATTTGCCTATCTACTTCTTAAAGATACAATTCAAGCCCACCTTTTCAAAACAGTCTTCCTTGGTAACTTCAGCTCCCTTCTCTCAACTCCTAAAATACTGTAGTATTTCTGGCACTTAAACATGTCATATTTTGTTACTTAACTATTTCATGTACTGTATATGTGTCATTTCCCCAAATAAATTACAAATTTAGAAACTATATATTTCTTTTTTTTATTCTCCACAGTACAAAGAACATAATAAATACTCAGTAAATGCTTGTTGAATTGAACATCATGCCTTCTGATTTTAGCAGTATATCACAAACCACTGATAGACTTACTTACTGGTGAACTCCTTGTACAATAGTCTTACACCAAAAATCTGTTTAAAACATTATGCTAAATTTGTGATTGATCACTATATTAATTAACTTCACTGATTTATAGCTAATTTAGAAAACTTTATACTATGTTGTTTATGACTGATTAAATACCATGCTTGTGACTATTAAATTTGGGAATTAGACCTGTTATTAGAAACAAAACTCCCATCATATTATCACTTCTATAGAATATGAGATTCAACCTGAAAAAAAGTCAGACTGCTCTCAAGGAACTTACTCTAATAGGGTTAGACAATACAGAAGATTTCAACTGCAAGTCAGCATATAATATGAGTCAGCATATTATATCAAAGACCATCTGTACTATAATTACTGAGGTCAGAGACAAATTACAGTTACTAAATTCAGTTCAATTTATTTAATTTTAATACCAAAGAAAAGCCATCATTAGAAAAGCTAAATAGCTGGAATTCATACAATTTTTCAAAGATATCAATCTTAATATTCCCCAAATCTGGAAGACTTTAGTAAAGTATAGGATAAAGGGATTGGGACTGTTACTTTGATTTCACTGGTGAGGAAATTCCCTCTCCTAATGCAGGTCAATCATTACCTTCTCTGACACTTATGATCTCAGAGTGTTGCCTAGCAGTGGTATCAAACTCAAATAGAAACAGAAGCCAGCCCCTGCACACTGACTTAGAAAACCACAAATTAACATTGTTTATTTTGTATTGCATTGATATTTACTTTATTAAACACTCCCCCAAAACATTTTTATCTGGTTTAAGGAGGCACTTTGGCCTAGAGCATTGAGAGGTTGAGTAATTTAGCCAGGATCATAACTTCAGCGGCTGAAGTTGAACCCATGTCTTAGTGGTTTCAACACTAACTCTCTATCCACTACAGATACTGTTTCTCTTATTGGTAATGTATCATAAATCTTTAATTGGCCTATTTAAGGAATAAATTCATCTTTAGAAAATATTTAGTATTTTGGTATATATCTTACATCTCTAGTTTGAAAACTTAGCTATAATTTGATTTTAAACCTGTTATTCATTCTCCCTACCTGTTCTTTGATAAATGGTAGTAAATGGGAACAAACGTATGATCATCTAATGGTTTCATTCAAATCTAGAAATTAATTCTTAATGAGATGAGGAAGTCAAACTCAAAGACTAAAAATCTAAAAAGAAAATAATGTGGGGGCGGAGCCAAGATGGCAGCAGGGGCGGAGCCAAGATGGCGGCGTAGAAGCAGCAACATATCGCAGCTCTCACATAGCCACCCCAAAATACCCATAAAATAGGACTCTAAACCAATCCTGGAACTCCAAAACGCACACAAAGATACTTCCCACTAAAGTC
>CM053583.1:91514641-91530944 GCA_028627135.1 Pseudochirops cupreus
TGCCCCCGGGGCACAGCCGCGGCTTCAGGCCAGGCTGGTTTCGGTTCGCAGTGCTGATATGGTTCCTCGTAGCCGAGCTGACTTTAGTGGGAAGTATCTTTGTGTGCGTTTTGGAGTTCCAGGATTGGTTTAGAGTCCTATTTTATGGGTATTTTGGGGTGGCTATGTGAGAGCTGCGATGTGTTGCTGCTGCTACGCCTCCATCTTGGCTCCGCCCCTCTATTCTCATCTTTCAAGAAACAAAATAGGAAAAGAAATGACTGCAGCTTTTTCTGCTAATGGAGCGTGGCACCTAAGAGTCATGTTTTTGTGTAGAGGAGAAAGAACAAATTTACAAATTACAAATCCATTTCCGTTGCATATCTGGAATACATTCCTTCCCCCACCTCCACCGTATAATACTCCCTAGCTTCCTTCAAAGAATAACTTCTGCCCGAAGTCTTTCTTCATCCTTGTAGTTGCTAGTAATCTCACCCTCTTGAAATGTTTTTGCATATACAGTGTCACAAAATTCTTAGGGCGGTTTTAAACTATTAAAGCTTAAAACTATCGTTATGGAACACCCTTTGTTTTGTATTGACTTGTGTGTATGTGTTGTATCCCAACCTCCCAGTAAGCTGTTAGGGCAATGATGTATTTCTTTTGCATCCCTATCACCTATAATGGTACCCTGCTAGCTCTTGGGAGGCTTTTAATGTGTACTGAAATGAGTTCATTTTAAAGAACTTGCCTCTTAACTCTCATATGTAATCCAGTGATTCTCTTCTTAGCTCTTTTTTCAGCTTTAGCTCTATGCTGGGTTTTTTGTTTGTTTGTTTGTTTGCCTTTTCAGTGTTATACCTTTAACCTTGAATAGTTTCAGTGTTCATTTCTTCCCATATTCAAAAGTCATCTTCATGAAACCTGTCCCACTTACTTAGTCATTTAATCATTCTTATGTAATATCTTATATCCTCATCACTAAACTTCCCATAAAACAAAAACTATTTTCTATTGTGATTTTGGTGTCCATTGTAGTAACAGTATCTTTTGTAACCATCTATAATTTTGTATACAATATCTTAAAATTAGCCTTCCATGAGATAGCTAGCATAAATATTACCTCCATTTAACAGAAGAAGACACTTAGGCTTAGAGAGCAAGTAAATGATGGAGCCAGGATTGGGATGTAGCCATGTCTTCTCATTCCAAGATTGTTTCTCCTTCTACTAAATCATGCTGCCTTCTTTAAATGGGCTCTATCTTGTGCATGACCCAGTTGCTTTCTAATAAAACAAAGTATATTCTACCCTCAAAACAATCCAGATATTTTATAAACATTTGGTAAACTTCATAGTTTAATGAATAGAGCGGTATGCTTAGAGATAGCAAAATGCTAGCAGAGAAAGATGAATGCTACATTGTCTCTATATGCTCCTTCATTAGTTATCTAAAACACTTTGCTACCTATCATTCATTACATTTTGCAGCACATCATTAAAAGGGAATTTTGTGCTTTTCCATCTGTCTAGTTTACAGATTGGGAAATGGAAAACAGAGTCCAAGTCACTTGCTTAGGAGTATACTCTAAGGCAAGGTCTGTGAATCAGTAGAATTGATCAGTTACCACTCATCCATTACTTTTGACCATATAGTATAATAAAGATACTCATTAAAAAATTTGCTGCCGAAATGATACATTTAAAATATTAGAGGTGCATCATTTAATAGAACACTTTTTTAAAAATTTCAGCGGGACCCATCAGAGACAGTGTCTGTCAAAGACGTTTTGGCACGTGCTGCAGCAAAGGGATTGCTAGATGGGATTGAGTTAGCCAAAACATCAAAAAGGGAGAAGAAGAAAAAGAAATGTAAAACAACACTGGCAAAAGCTTCTATTAATGAGAGCATGAATGCACAAATAAAAATCACAGAGTTCCTGAACCGAGAATTGAGACCACATGTTAATCGTTCAGAGACAGTAACAGCCAAAGCATGTCTTCCACAGAAAAATACAAATCAAACAAGTACTCCCCCACAGAAGAAGACTGGCAAGATGCCCCCACATGCATTGGTACCTACATTTATGAAGAATATGCCTTCCACGTCCAAGGTATCAGAGAGACAGATGAGCACTCTAAGGCCACGCCCTGAGGATAAAATGGTTGCACTGAAACCGGTAGAGATTGTTTTGCCTCCAGTAATGATGTCATACTCTGGTCCCCAGGCCAACAAAAACCAGATTCCAGCGAATTTCTATTACCATTGGATTGGAGGCAAGACTGGTGGCTTAACTGCACCTTCATCATTCAAAAAATTGGAAAAACCTAAAGAAAACTTACCTTCCTCTGCAGTGAGGCATCCTCAACCATGGCTTTGATCATCACCTGTTATTTTCCTGGGGTCAAAGGGCAGAGTATTTTTCTACCAAATTTGACCTTTCTCTAAAGGTTAAATATCCTAGGATAGATATTCATCCTTTAGGTCCTCAAGCCTCTACTGTGAATCTAAATGGGACTCTACATTCAGAAAATTAAGATAAGTGACAATAATGTAGCCCAGGAAATTAAGCAGAGTTCACCAAACTGGATAGCTTGGTACTTTATCTATTTAGAAAGCAATAGTTGTAGATTTGCTATCAGTTGTTAGACTTTTGTTACTTCTATAACTTGGTCAATAGGACATCAGAGTTTTAGAAGAAATTTGAAGTAGTAGTATCTTACCTGAAGATAATTATCTTTTTGTCTTACCCACCAGGTTTATTTAAGAACTTAACTTTTAAGACAGTTTTAGGAGTATAGTTACAGAAAAGATGCTGGTCCCTCAGATGAAATTTAAATTCTTATCTCAGCATGCATCTTGTTGTAACTTTATAAGACAGCATGTCCAATTCAGCCTTTAAGCTGAACTTTTAATATTCAAAAGTTAGGGAAACTACTTTGTGCTGATAGTGAGATTGATTACAAGCAGGAAAAGTACACAGTTCCAATGACCCCATGGGTTGTATAAAACAGATGTTCTTTTCGACAGTGAAAAATACCTCTCATATGGTGAACTCTCCAGGGTCCTGGGTAGGATAAAATGGGCACAGCTATCTTTGACCACTTTGGTCAAATGCTTTTAAAAATAAGGACTTAAAGCAAGTTTACTCCTGAATACTATCAATTCTAAGAAGATATAAAACTGTTGAATCCAAGTAACATCAGTGGTTGAAGAAACCCCTAAAGATTTCTAGTTCCACTTAAAGATCAGGTGAAATGTGAAAAGCTACAAGTCATTTCAAACAGAAAACAGTAATCAAACTTTGGCAAATCATTTCTGTTGCACTATAATGCTAAATTATATTATAGCATTTTGTTAATTGTATTAAATGCCAACGCATCTTCCAAGCATTATTAACTGCCTACAAAGAATTAGTTTGATTGTCATTTCTGGGTCTACTGACTTTTTTCATCATGGCAACAGAAATTGTTTGACAGTAAGTAGAACAAGTTACAACTTTAGTGCCTTTTTTTATACTGTTCAAAAAAGTTTCATAAAGTCTAAATTTAAATTGATGGTTCTACACCCAAAGGTCAGTAGTGTTGAACAAGTGTTGTGTAAATTACTCATTTCTAAATATTTAATTTAAGTGACTATAGACTATAGAATTTTAAAATATCTTAGATGGTATAATTGTAGTAGCATGTTAATGTGTTAAAAATGAAATCTTAGCTATATATTTGGAAAAAAAGGAATTTTGATTTTCATTTTAATAAATTGTTTTCTATTTTAGTTGGAGGTTTACATTGTTTCATAGGTTAAATGTTAATGAAAAAGGAATAAAAGGGCTCCAATTTTTTACACAGGAAAACACTTACTTAGAATCATCAGAGGAAGAGCTCTGTACTAATTATGATTTTTAAAAATGTCAAGGAGTACTGCAGTGTTCTTTTTATCTAATATCATGAATGTATAAATCATGAACCACAAATACCACAGTTTATATAGTTACCATATGCATTCATCCTCCTCTCTATAACTGGTTTAGAATTCTCAATGCTTCCATGAACCTGTTCTAGTTAAAAATCATATATTTCATCTTGGCAGCAACAAGTCCATTATTTCCCATGGCTCTAGTAGTCCATTTTTCCACTAGAAGTAATTCTAAGACTTTGTTTGCTTACTCCAGTGGGGAAAAAAATAAATTTCTTCCACGGTTATGAAGCAATTTAGGGTATTTTTCCAACCTCTGTTGCATCTGGTTTTTGTAATTCTGTTAGAACTTTTAGCTGTTTTTTTAAAGCATTTCAAATAATATAAATCATTGCATTAAATTATTTCAAATTTTTCTCTGTACATTTAGCATTAAACATTCTGAATTACACAATTGTCCAATTAAACCTGCAAGCTTCTTTGGAATGTAAACTTTTAATAAGAACATGATAAGGCTTTAATGATCAATCATTTATATACTTTTTCATGATGAAAAGAAAATACCACTTAGAAGTATATCCTACCTGGAGGCTAAACCAGAGGTTTAGACATTGAGTCTTGCTGGTCTGGAAATGGGCCACATACCCTAGTTTTGTATCAGCTTAGATTATGATGTCAGATTATGAAGATATCAATGCATTGCTATCTTCAGTCAATCTATGTGAGGTCCCTTTGTCCTCTGAGATTTAAGTTGTTCACCCTTAGGTACTTCCATGTTCAATGTGAGGATGACAAATACCTAGAGTATCTCCATCAACTCTCAACTAAAAGAGTTTTGGTTGAGTGGTTATGTGGATTTTGTGTTATATCAGATTATCTATAGGCTGTCACTGAACCGAGAGTGTTAAAGAGTTAAATGTGAAAACACTAATGATAGAAAGCACTTGACCAGTTATTTCTTCTGGGAAGTGAGATACAATTTTTTATTGAATTCCCTTGAGAAAAAAAGTTGAATTTAAGGCCAAATTTGAAATGATATGCTGCACTAAGCAATCAGAAGGAGGTTTTCAGAGGACATTTTATGGAATGAGTATTTGTGGCTTAGAAAGATACTGAAGTATGAAAAAGCATGAGGAAGATTGTTTTATTGATTATCCTAGTTCCTTACTTAGTTCTTTTGTGTTATGGTGTGATATCACAATTATCTAAGTGATAAACTTGATAGTTTTTTTCCCCCCTAAAAATTACATTTGATTTTCATGCTCAGAAAAGACTACTAGCTCTGGATCTCAGGTTCTCATGGTAAGTGAAAGATATTCTCAACCAGCCTATATCTCAACCACATAATACTTCCTATTCTCAACTAACCCTTCTTTAGAGAGACCAATTCAACATTGTTTGTTTTTTTTAAAACAAACTTTTAATTTAGCTCCTGCTAACTACATGGTCCCTATGCTAGAAGCTAGAAATGCAAAGATGAAAATTTCAGCAGACGGAGACTTGGACGGATATAGTCCAAACATGGAGGACAGACAGTCTATGGGAATGTGCCAAGTAGGAGAGGACAAGAAGAGTTCAGAAAATAGCAAGTCCTCCAATTTGTATGTTATTAGCTAAGAAATAGGAAGCCACTAGAGGTTTTTGAGCAAGGTTGTGACATGATCAGACTCAGGCATTAAGCAGATTATTTTGCCAGCTGTGTGAAGGATGGATCAAAGATGAGAAAGACTAGGCCAGTGACAAGGCTGTTGTTAAATTAACTTAGGGAGAAGGGTGGTGGTTTAAGTGGAAAGAGTTCAGATATGAAAGCTCCTGTGGAAGTAAAATACAGGGATTGAGGGAGAGGGAAGAATCAAAGATGACAGCTTTAAGCCCTGGAGGAGACTACAGCCTTTAGCAAAAATAATCAGCTGAAAATATAGACCTGAAACTCAACAGAGAAACCAGGATTGGTTAGCTAGATTTGGCAGTCATCTATCTAAAGGTGATAATTGAGCTGGAAGACAAAATTGCCAAGGGAGAAAGTGTACAGATGAGACAAGAGACCCAAGAGCAAAACTTTTGTGAGATACTTACATTTCAGGCTGAGAATAAAAAGATGAACCTGCAAAGACTGAGAAGGTAAAACCAGAGGATCAGAAAAGTGTTGTCATTGAAGCTAAGATAGGAAAGAGTAAGAAAAGGTGTCATGTTAAAAGAGTTTCATGAGCTACAGAATGGCTCAAAGAAAAAAAGAACTTAGATAAAGGCTGTTGGTCTTTGGCAATTAAAAGAAGACCAGATGTTTTGCAGATAGTAGTTGCAACAGAGTATGTATCATAGGTAGACTGAAGGAGGAAGCAAGGGCCACTCTTTGTAGAATTTTAATGGTTCTATGCCGAAATAATATCTGTTCCATTTGGCTGCTAAATGCCACACTGGCATTTTATTTGGAATTTAAAATGCCTTTAAACATCAGTTTTATCTGGGAGAAGTGGCAAGAAATTTAATCAAAGCCTTCATCTATGATTAAACATGAAAAAGGTAATAACAGACATCTTACATTACTAAATTGATGTTTCGAAAGCAGTTCAATTTTGGAGAAGATTTTGAAATAAAATAGCCAACATGGACTAAATGTGTTTAGGTTTCTATCCCCCCAAATAGGACTTTTAAGTTATTTCAGATAAATGAGTCAAACATTTTATGCAGCTAAGTTTATTCTTCACAACAAATTACATTTAAATGTGTAAAAGTGGTCAACAGCAAAAGGAAAAAATAAAGGAAAGCAAAAGTTTCTTTTTGGAATAAGCTGCTTTGATTAGAAGTGAGCTCTTTAACATGATAAACTGTGAGCAAGTGTCCTTTCCTGAAATTCCAACTTCCTTTTGCTGATTAATGTTTGAGCCATATATTAAGATAACTAAGCTTGTCGAACACAGAGCTAATAATGTTTTTAATATTAAAGCTGAACTAATAATCAGCTTGGAAATAAAGCTCTTCTAAAAGAGTCTAAGAAACATTTTGTTTGCTATACAGGAAAAGGAAAAAAGAATTAGGGTTTGTAGCAAATTAGTGCAGGATAGTCTTACAGTTTTCCATTTTCAGAATAGAGGGTGGTTTTTTTTAAGCTGTAGGTTGCTGTGCCCACAGTTTATCATCTAAAAACTCATTTTAATGGAAGTGGGATTAATAACCCATCATGCATTTTAAAATAGTATTCTAATTAGTTGTAGATGGTCTTATATCGAGGTGGGAAAAAAAGGGGCATGTATACAATTGTAAATGAAACAGCAAGTTATTTTAAAGGACACTAAAAAGTACAACTTAGTGTTTCAGTCGGCAAAGTAAAAGCTTAAGCTATAGACGGTGTTGGCTACATTTTCCTTGTTCTCAAGGAGCATATTATGAGGTGGTATGTCTGCACCTATCTTTCTAATTGCTTTTTAAAAATTAAAGAAATGAACTTTACACATTTTGCCATTTCTTCTACATACTCCAATAAAAATATGACTACAAATCATTACAAAACCACCTTTTAGGTAACCTATAATACACAGAGATTACTTAGAGCTGGATACATTGTGAAATAATGTCCAGTAAAGATAATACATTAACATAATAATGCAGTATATTTCAGTAAAAATAGAATAAATAAAATAAAAATATTTTAAGCTGTATTTAACAGGTTAATTCAAAAATGACCCAAGACATACAAGGCATAGTGCACTTGGCAGCCTGCTTACAGAGTCACTAGATAGAAAGAATGCATAGATAACTGAAGTGTCACTACAACATTGGGTAAAACTGGTATTCTCCCTCTCTCTCGGTCTCACACTCGCACACACAAGCGAACACACACACACATACACTCACACATGCACACACACACTTCATACATACTTTTTGGCCATGGCAGAAAGTGTCTGAACATACTGTTTAAAATAATCAGTTTTATAAAATTAATTAGCATTTAGGTAAATATGCAAAGCTATTTTAAAAGCAAAATATCTGCAAATATGTTTTCCTATGTAATGTCTATTATTTGTCTTAATGCTTCCTATAATTGCATATATATAGAAATCAGTTTGTTGCTCAAAGCTAGCTCAGTGTTCTTGATCCTGACAACAAAACAAATACCTTGAAAAATAAAGAAAAATGAACTCAGTTCTGATGGAATTTTTCTAAATGAAAGAGGCTTATTTGATTTTTTTGTTGTTTCATACTGAATGTCATCTTGCCTTGGAAATCACCAAGTTGGAATGTCAACATGATAGAATTCTGGGTGGACTTTTGAACAGGAACTTCTTAAAAGGACATAGTCAGGGTTTTCATAATTTAGAATTTACTTCTAGATTCACTGGCCATTTCAGGTGGTAGATACCAGTAGGAGCCAGAATTTTTAAGTGCAAACTACCCAGCTAGTGATCTGGAACTCAGTGGATTCCGTTAGTTGGGGATTTGGAATAAAATGCTCCCGTTTCCAGAGTTAACAATAATGCCTAACATTAGGAGACCAACCACCAATTGCTTTAACAACTAATCACAATGTTGTAAGCAGCAGAATGAAGTCCTACTAATTTTCAATTTACTGACAAGTCATATAGATTAAGTGAACCAGGTGGATAGAAGCATCTATATTCCCCAAGATGTTTCCCCAGAACAGGTGTATGGGTGAGTAGGGAAATTCATGTAGCTTCTGCTTCTACTATACACATTATTTTTGTGGGGTGGGAGACTCACTCTCTACAGTAAATTCTTCTGCACGAATATACTCATGCATCATCTGGACCTATTTTCCTTCCAGAATTGCCTGAAAATGAATCTTTCCATTCTTTTTCTTTTTTTGCATTTGCTCTCAGGCTTTTGAAAGGACTCTTATGACTGGTGTGGAGACAGCCTGATAGAGTAGAAAGAACATTGAAATAAGAGTCAGGAACACCTGGGTTGGCGTCCAGGCTCTCTCGCTAACTTGACCTCAGGCAAGTCACAACTTATCTGGAATTCAGTCCCCCCCCCCCCAATCTGTCACCAGTTTTGTCTGTCTCACAAAGTTATTATGATGTTTAAATGAGGTAATGACTGAAAAATACTTTGAAAGGTTTTAGGTATGTTACAAATATAGAGGATTAATATACTCCTGTAATTAGTGAAAGAAATCAAATTTGATGTTCTAAACTGAACATAGATGACCAATATTTAGATTTCACCTTGATAATGTCCTTTTGAAATAACAGCATTAATAAGTCTAGATTTTTCTATCTGTTCAGTTAAGAAGTCACATGTTTAGATAGAAACAAATAGGCAGAAAATATTGGGCAAGTACTCATGTTCTATCCTACCTAGAAATATTTTGTTCTAATCTGAAATAAAAAATATTTTAAATTTTAAAACAATTGAAAGAAACCAAAAGAAAGGAGGAAAAGCACCTAATAGTGATATAGAAATCTATATATTCTGTTCTTCAATGCACAAATTTGATATATTGTTACTGCTATATGAAAAAATATGATAGCAGAGATTTCTAAGCAAAATGTAGTCAACTAGACTGAGCCAGGTGCAGAATCTCAACGTAATACCAGCTAAAAGGTGGTTAATGCAGATAAGACCTCACCAAGTGGTGAAATCTAAATGTATATGAATAACATTGTGTGAATGGCATTCCTTCAATTATAATTTGCATAATAGATCAAGATCAAACTCTAAGGATGAAAAGGTGTATAGATAGGTGGATTTCATTTTAACAGTGTTTACATAGAGAATGACTGTACTGAGCTACAGCAAACAGCTAACATTCTCTAGTTGCATTGTTCAATGTAAGGCAGAGTACTGGAATACGTCCCACCCAAAATGCATCACACTTTCGTTTTACTATTCTCATTTTTTAGAGTTAGTTTGAAAATCATCTGATGGAAGTACTTGTCTGAAATGAAAGGCTGACTTTTTTGATTCCTCAAAATGATGCAATTTGACAATTTTCAAGCTTAATTTCCCCTCCCCTCCAACATCATAATACATAAACAGTAGTCGACATAAAAGGGTGTCCATGGTTCAAAAGCATGTCAAACAAAGCTGTCAGGTGGTTTCCAGACCAACGTCAACAAACAATTTTGTCAACAAACAGTTGTTATTTTGTAAGAAACAAAACCAAACAAAAAATTTTGTAATTTTATCCTACAGGAATTCAATGCTAACTATATGTAGTATCTACTCCAGTGTTGCAAACAGGGCAAAGTGCTGAAGGACTTTAAAGTTGCTTGTGACAAATCCTGCTCAAAAAAGACAGTGAAACAATGACCTCAGGCATCCTTCACTCCAAGGACTTAGCCTTTAGTTTACTAGGAGGGGTATGGCCACCTTCTTCTCTTGTGTGTGTGAATGTAGGTCCTGTTCAGAATATTTACAAGTAACAGACCTTCCACCGCTCATGATGTAACTCACTGACAGCAAAAAAATTATTCATGCTTCTTTTCATATCACATGATGGTGGCAAGGACGAGAGAACATGCTTGTCTAACATTGTTTCATTAAGGATTTATTTTCTGAAGACAAAGCATCAGCAATTGAATGGAAGGCAAAATAGTTCATGTTTCTGTAGTGTATGTAGCTACTAGATCTTCAGGTAAGTATAACAGAATCCTTTAATGTGTGTAGTTATGGCGTTTCAGTAACAGGACGTTTCTGTTTCAAAGTGTCAATGAGAGATAAGACGCCTCGTTTTACGTTGGTTGTGACTCTTCTGGTCACTGAGTCTGCTGGAGGAGGGGGTGGCCGAACTTTCTGTGAAGGAGGTCGGGCAACCAAGCACTTCTGATACCGTAACTGCAAGTAAAGAAAAAAGAAAACATGTTCTATGATGGTTAGTAATGTATAGGCATTTCTTGTGTTCATTTCCTTGGTATATGTTAAGTTCACTGTAAATAATTCATCCTCAAATATTAAGACTTAGCTCCTAAAAATAAATCCAGTGACCTGTTAAGTTTTACCAATCCTAGAATTCTAAATTTGTGATTTTGATACAGCCTTTCTTACTCATCACCACCAAATATACATACATATATACTTATGTATGTACACACATATACATATGCTATAACAGATCTTACAAAGAATGTTCCAAGACGATTAAGCCCAATAAATTTGCTTGGAGACTATTCACCAATGTCACCCCTATGGGTTCCTACCCATTTCTACCTTTTATGGCTCACTCTATGTTAACTTGAGCAAATATAGCCACCTGCCTAGAACAAAGATACCCCACAGTCATAGTAGGATGTAAGCTCCATGAGGGCAGGGACCAATCTATTTTGTCTCTGTTTCACCCAGCATCTCACACAGTGGCTTATATGGAGTAGATACTTAATGTTTATTGGATTGAATGGGGTTCCTATGAAAACTAAACTAAAAATAAAAGAGAGTTACGTAACACAACTAAATCTCTCATTAATCTACAAGGACCAGTAGCCTATTTAACAGACTTCATTCTTTAACAAAGAATGGGGTATGATTTAGCATTTTAGTAACTCTCAGCTTATTCATAAGCTATTTACAATACTCCAGCCTAATGGATTAATGAAAAAAAAAGTCATTAGTGCTAAATACAGTGGACAGTTTTGCACAGATATATAATAACAACAGGCCTCACTGCTTTTTTTTTCTGATTTAATGAAAAGATCAAATATATTTTTCAAAGCTGGGTTACAGTTGGAAATTTGGAAAGTGTACTTACTTTTTTTCTCCTGATCAAAATCTTTTAAACAATGCAGTGCCGGCTTTAGAACAAATTATCTTTTAAAAGCATTACGACATAGTGGATAGGGATTTAGTCTCAGAATCAGAGAAACGGGAGTTCAAGTTCTGCTTCTCAAATATACTCCTTGGTGACTATGGGTGAGCAACTTCACTTCTCTGGGCATAAGACAACTCTCTGAGGTTAAATTGCAAAGCAGGAACTGATTTGCATGGTTAGAGGGAATTTCGTCACTCAAAGTTCTCTATATGCCAACGAAGTGACTCAGTTGGTTAAAAAGAAATAAAGAAGATAGAAAACAATGGTAAAGTGGTCTAAAAAAACAAAGTGTAGGAGAGATGCCTATGGATTCGGTGGCAGGCAATTTGAGTTCAAAGCCCAGTTGACTCTCTTTCTCCCTTTCTGACTCAAAACAAGTCACTTGAAATCTGAGACTCAGTTTCCTCATCTGTAAAATAAGGAATTCAAACTAGATGCTCCAAATCTATCATGTTATAATCCTAAGACCATAAGATTCTAGGAGCATAGAGTTTGCGTATACCTTGCACGTTCTGGGGTCAACCACATCTAATCCAATTCAATATTTATCAAATATTTATGTACAAAGTATTTGCTAGGCATCCTTCCTCTCAGAAAGCTTGGGATTTCACACAGAGTATTAGGTTCAATGTCCCAGGAAGAACAAAAATGAATTTAGTCAATGAATTTCAATAAGTTCTTCCACTACCAAATTCTACCAAGGCCTATGCAATCACAAAAACACTACAATGTTGCAAAATTTGTTTTAAAATTAAAGTTTCTTATTTTCAGAGGTGGGGGGATTATGGGGATGGAACATTGAACATATTGTCACATATGGTTGATGTGTTGACTAGTTTTGCCAAAACTGCTTTTTTTTTTTTAAACCTTTTAAAATTTGTCAATAAATGTGACTCTCACTGGGCAGGAAAGAAAGGTAGGTATATATTCAGAATTCAACATGCTGTGAAAACAAAAGATATGCAAAAATGGAATGCAATTAAAGTTGTTTCAGAGAATAAGTCCACACATGAATTTCCAGAACTTTTATTCTGATATCTATGCTACAGATGCTGAGATTAACTTCAGCCTTTTAAGCTTACGAGAACTGGACATTCAGCTGTATGGTCTCTTGTTTGCATCAATGGGAAAATGGCTGGCTTAGAGATGCTGGGGTGAAAGTAGCAGAAAAAGGAGGAAAGTTGCCTTCAATATGTTTGTGGATAACCTCCTTAAAGGGCTTACGCTGGGCTGATTTTCAGTAGCTTCAGTCGGTGAATTAATGCAATGAAGCACTCGAGTAAGTAGCCACAAATTCCCTATAAAAACAAGCAAAAACTGCTTTGCTTCTAGACGGGGAAAAGCTGGACCCGGGAATCTGAGAAGGCGAGCTGCTGAGACCGGTAGTGAAGGTAAGACCTCCCTGCGCGCTGCGCAGCTAGAGTCAAGAGCGACAGCCTTAATCTCGCGGCTAAAGTGGTCTGTCTGAGTCACCTTAGCCCTCACTAAACATCCCAGCACGGCGCGCAGCACCCAGCTGTGCTTCTGAGTGGCGCCGCTCGTCCTTGTGCTTTCTGATTGGTTCTCCGCTCTCTCCCGCCTGGCCACTTGATTCCTCAGGAGGTCTCCTCCTTCCCAAGCTCCTTCCAATCTGTTTTTGAAGTCAGTTATTCTTTAGATTAAGAAGCAGCAAACCAGTGTTTCCAGCCATAGCCCTGCCTCAAGTGCAATCTGATCGGACAGAGGGAGATTGACATAGACGAAAGTGGGCCAAGGCCTTGTGTGACTCATATCCCCTTCTTACTTTGTGCATTTCCAGGTTTGCACTTGAATTTAGTTCCACTTAGTTTTGGACACTAACTATGTTCCCACCAATTAATTACACAGATTGCCTTTTGGAAAGAGCTAAGCAACCTCAAGATAGCACTGATCAAAAGTGAAGAATGGAAAAAAAATGACCAGTTGGGATGACGAATGTGTTGGCAGTTTTGCATCGTACAACATAGTATGTTCCAATAATATGCACTTGTTTGCTTCCTTAAATCATGGATTAAAACCAAATATCTCTACCAGAAATGCCAAATACCAAGGAAGGAAGGAAGACAGGAAGACAGAGAGGGAGAGAGAGATAAAGAAAGAAAGAAGGGGAGAAGAGCTGTGCGATTATACTTAGGTCTAGAAAATTAAATGTTATCTTTTAGTTGACTAGCAAATCAAACCTTTAATAAAAACTTTATATTCATGACTGAAGATGAAATTCCCTTTATTTACAGTTAACTATTTAGTTGCTGATCAGTCAGGCCTTTTGCTTCTCTATCACCAGGCTGCCTCAACTATTTCACTATCAGTAGTTTTAACACTGGAAATAATGGCAGTAAAATTTAACCCTGTAAATTATGTCTGGTGGGAGCAGAAGTGAAATCCATTGAAATAAAGTTGAGGTTTGTTACAGATAGCTTTCATTCATGACCTTCTTCTTGCCTATTATACAGAACTGGCTTTTAATCATGTTTTCATATATGCATTGAGGATACACTTGGAGTTTTTTCTTAAAATTAAACATCTTGGAGAGCTGGCTGAACCAGCCTCCAAATTCCGAATCAAGTCCTCCATTTTTTTTTTGATATTTCAGTTTATAAAAGCATAAATGAACTGCTTTTAAGTAGCATCCCATAGCAGTGCAGTTAAGGCAACCCAAAGAACCATGATCCTAGTGTTCATAGCTTTAAGGGCCCTTCTTTATAATGCCACTGGAGCCTCTATAGCTTTATCCAGTACTGCCTCTTTCAAGTGACCCAGCATTTTGAGATAATGAAGTGAAGTGGCCTTATAAATTCTACTTTTATTAATGGAGAGTCCAAGATCACTTTGAGGAGAGTAGAATACCAAGAAACAGTTTTGCCAATATGCAGCATTACTTCAGAGATGAAGATTTGGAGATAATTTTTTAGCTTTGGGGGAAAATTCTTGGGAAGAGAAAGAGGGAAGAGTGAAGAGGACAAAAAAACTGGATGGTTGACAGTTCTGGGGTTACTTACCATGCATGCTGCTTGTACTGCTTCTGAGACATTGCCTGCATTCGGCTCACACCAGAAAACATGGCACTCAAAACGCTGATTCCCCGTGTCCATGATGAAGGCAAAAGTATGAATGTCTTTGCCAACTCCCATGAAAGACAAGAATCGAACACGGCACTCCACCAGAATTTCCTCTTCATTCTACAAGAAACGACTACTCAGCAAGTGTTTATGATCTGCTTAAAGGGGCTGACAGTCATGAGCTACAGCTTTCAGAAAGGCATTTAAACAAAGAACAGTGAAATGAAACCACTGGTATAAAAAACACCACCAAATTTAAAACCCCCCCACAAAAAAGCAGAAGTATAAATTTGTCTAGAATAACCAGGACTGTCATGAATATCGACATATAACTTAAATCAGTCAATTTGCACTTAGCCATCGTGTGGGTTATCTAAGCACTCTCCGCCTACCTGTCTTTGAGCTATTTGGTAATTTGTTGGCAACTCAATACAAAGGGACCAAATTAATACTTAAATATTCCAAAGGTGAAGAAAGGAAACTACTGGGTAAAGAGGTATTTTGATATCTAGATTTCATTTGCCTTCTCCCCATTATCAAGTGCAATGGAGAACTGACAGCTATGAATCCACTTTGTTAACTTATAATACAACTTATTATAATATTATAACAACTTGTTATAATACAACCTCCCAAGTTCAATCACCATTACTATGTTACAGAGTATTAACATACAGTGTTAGAATGGAAGCTTCTTGAGGGCAGGACCTGTTTGATTCTTTGTCCCTGAGAATCTTTAGACGAGGCATAGTGCTTGGTGGGCAGTTAATAAATGTTTCTTGACCGACTGACTGATTTGTCCAACAGTCTGAACACATCTATCATGTGACTTTAATAGACACGGCCTGAAAAGGATTAATCATTGTCACAGCACTTGTGGTCTCTGCCACTTTAACTGGTGTTCAGTTTTTATTTTTGACACTGTATCATATTAGCTACTTCATAGGTCCAACCAAGACAGTCTTGTTTCTCCAAAAAGCTTACTTGCTCACCAAGGGCAGAAATTATGTGATCTATCTACTTCTTATGCAGCCCCCAAATCATCTAGAATGAGCAAGGTCAATAAATAAGTAGGACTACTGAGGGCCATTGACCTTTCAAAGATCAAAGTCCCTCAATAGCAACTTGAGAACCAAAAGGTAGGGCAGTGTAATGCCAAGCAAAGGCAACTTCCAAGGTTCGGATCACCAGCACAGTAAACCCCATTTATTCAGCAAACATTCACAGAACAGAGAAAGTCAAAGTACAGTGTAACTTGTTCCTTTAGCAAGTTCTCAATTCAATCCAGGTACTACTCCACCCCTAGACAGTACATTCATTTAGTCAGTCATAGTCTCTTCTGAAATGGAGATTAGTCTCCAACCATAAACAAAGTACATTCATTTGGTCAATCACTCAAAGGCTTCCTACCCCTGAATCTCAAAAGGGGCAGAGCACAAAAGGCCATCCACCCTTAAGTTACAACAAGGTCAAGATATCATCTCAGCATTGAATACCCAAGGAAAGGGCCTTCTTTCATCTTCACTTGAGGCAAGCCTTCAGCAATCTCAGTTCCTGGGGAGAC
>CM053583.1:91531444-91564259 GCA_028627135.1 Pseudochirops cupreus
CACCCTTAAGTTACAACAAGGTCAAGATATCATCTCAGCATTGAATACCCAAGGAAAGGGCCTTCTTTCATCTTCACTTGAGGCAAGCCTTCAGCAATCTCAGTTCCTGGGGAGACAAGGCTCAACAAAGCCATAGCCAGTGTCCTCATCAAGTCACTCTCTGCTTGTAGAACAGTCCCAGAACCCCTGAAAACATCAGCAAGGCCCTCTTCTAGGATTTCTGTGAAGGTACCACAAGAAAATCCTCCTTCAGCCAGGTTCCAGGACCTCTACAACAGCAGCACTGTCCTTCATCATCAGGTGAATCTGGCAAAACAACATCAAAACAGACAGACAAAATACCGGCATCACAGCCATGCCTCCTCAGTTCTTGGCAGTTCTGGGTGGCAGTTCTCAAAAGTCCTGGGCAGTTCCAATGGGCCCTCAGCAGTCTTTCACTCAGCAACTCAGGCTCCACGATACTGGATACTGCTCTTCCAAAAGTCCTTCTGGCCTTCTCTAGGCTTGGGCCTCTCTTCCAATTCACAGCTCCTCCCAGTTCAGCCCTCTCTCTTCACGTCAACAAGTCCATCCCACAAGTGGGATTCACAAGCTCTGGGTTTTAACACTCAACCCCAAAACCAGGGGCATCTCCAAATTCCATTACCATTACAGGCAGCAACCATAACTAATCAAAAGCCAGCTTTCGTGCAAACTTCAGAGCAGTCGGACAACTGACAACTAATCTTAAAAAAAAAGTATTACTATAAACAAATAAATTGATCAGATTTTTAATAGGAAAAATAAATCTCAAAGCTTTAAATTGAGCTACATTTCATCTATAACAGACACAGACAACACAAATGACCAAACTAAAATATAATGCCAGCTTATATTTTTCTTTATTAAAGCAGATCTCTAAATAAGAACATTAACAATGGGTTGACTAGGAGTTGGGAAGAGTGATGAAATCTTTTCTTCCGGAGGCAGAAGGATCTACTGAGAGAGGTCCCTGAAAGGTGGTTATGCAAGACATAACAGACATCAGAATTTCAGGGATCCTAGGAATCCTCCACAGTTCTTACTGCCCTAAGAGCTGTCGCCCAGTTTGTGCCTGAGGTATTAACACTATCACTGCTCTTCCGAGACAGACTTAGGAGACCTGGTGTGCTTTCTAGAACAAGGATATATGTATAGAAATATTCAAAAGTAGACAAGGAAATGGCTCTGTCAACTTTTTTTTTAAATCTAAGTCAACATACAACCCCAAGAATCTTTACACGTAGCTCAGCAATCCATTTCTGTTTGAGTTTGACAGCAACTAAGAGATTAACCATCTTTTTTTTTTATTTTGAGGGGGGAAGGCAAGGCAATTGGGGTTAAGTGACTTGCCCAAGGTCACACAGCTAATAAGTGTATCAAGTGTCTGACGTCAAATTTGAACTCAGGCCCTCCGGAGTCCAGGGCTGGCACCCTATTTACTATGCCACCTAGCTGCCCCCTCTGTCAAACAACTCTGAAAGACTCAATAACTCAAGTCAATGCAGTGGCCTGATGATGATCCACATTATTCAGAACAGAAAGGTGATGTATTTATGATGCAGAATCAGACAATTTTTGATGTGCATGGCTGGTATAGAAATTTGTTTTATTTGTTACAAGGCTCTTTTCCCCCCTTCTTTTTCCCAATGTGTGTGTGGGAGGGAGGGCTGGGTAGGAGGGATAGAAAATAAATTACTATTATTTGAAAAAATGAAATTAAAAAAAAACCAAAAATTGACCTTGATCCCCAAGTCCTGGGAGACGGGAGAGGTGGCTATCACGGGTTAATGTGCACAGGGCAAATATTAACCCAATTTTCAAAGAGGAGAATAAGGTAGATAATTCAAGCCTTAGAGGCTAAACTCATTTCACTTAATTTTTAAAAAATATTGTTAGTATAGACTAGTAGATATAAGGGAAATACCATGACAATACGATATCTGGATTTCAGCCAAGTACATGACAGTTATATCCTTTGGAACAAAATGGGGAGAGATGGACCCGATGATAATATAGTTAGACAACTGACAGAATGTACCTAAAGAGTGATGATTCCTGGATTGAGGTGGATCTGGGGAGGTCTCTAGTGTAAACAGGAAATTCAAACTTTGATTGAGTTCTGTTCACTTTTTAATTAGTGATTTGGATGAATCCAAATATGCCATGCTTTTGCCTCAAAGCTAAAGTATAGCAAATTTGTTTGATGACAAAATTGGGATACATAAGGATCAACAACGTGAAAGGTGAAACAATGTGCTCAAACTAATAAAACAATACAGGAATAAATGTAAAATCTTATACTTGGATTCAACCTCCCCCCTTCCCCCGGCACAAGTACAGGATGGAAAAGATATAACTAAAAAACAGTGCATCTGAAAAAGATCTAATGGTGTCAGTAGGTAAACAGAGGAATGCAGCAGCCAGAAAAGCTAATGAGATCTAGGCCGTATTGCTGATGCAGAGGGTGTAGGAAGGTAGTGAGAGACCTGGTATGTTAACTGTAGTCTCATGTCTAACTCTGGGCATCACATTCTGTCAAGAACACTAACAAGACAAAGTAGGCTCAAAGGCAGGCAGTCAAGATGGTTAAAGGCCTGCAAATCATGGCATATGAGGATTGTCTAAAAGACCTGGGGTTTATTTAGCCTGGAAAAGTGAAGACTTATGTGGGATATAGTAGCTGTTTTCAAATATTTAGAAGGTTGTAATTTAGTCACAGAGGACCAATGGGTAGAAGTTACAAAGAGTTTTCAGAAAAGCTCAATATAAGGAAAAATTTGCTAATAATTGGAGATATTCGCAGATGGAACAGGTTGGCTTAGAAGATTCCCCATTACTGGAGGTCTGGAAATAGAGTCTGTATGACCACTTGTGATACTAGTAGGCAGGATACCTTCCTTGGGAAATGGTTGGACTAAATTCTAGTTTCATGATAGAGTCTATAAAAAGTAGACGTAATGGTTCTCTGAAAAAAAACAAAAAACCCACAACAAAAACAAAAAACCTTAGATCTGACACATGAAAGAAGTACTTAAATGTATAATACAATCTCAAGGACACAACCAGACATACAGAATATAACACTTTGTTTTGACATAGAATTTAGCTGAATTTTGGCAAAAACCAAACAATTGTCTAGAATGGCTTCTGTAGCATATACCATTATGTTTGACTATATATGCATGCTATATATATAGGTTTTATACCACAAAGCATTCATGATCTTATAAATCAACGGTTCTCAACCTGTGGGTTACAACCCCTTTGGGGGCCGAACAACCCTTTCACAGGGGTCACAGGGGTCACCTAAGACCATCGCAAAACACATATTTCCTATGGTCTTAAGAACCAAGACACCGCTCCTCTATCTGTCTCCAGGCGGGTCTGCCCACATGCAGATACACCCACATATGAGTATTAAAGGGTCATGGCATTAGTAAGGTTGAGAACCACTGCTATAAATTGTGAGTTTATGATTGGTAGTTATCTACTCTACTGTGATGTGCATCAGTAAAGTAGATAACTACTGCTGAATCTCAAATATTGCTATAAGCCAGAAATATTGAGCACATATATTAATTCTTCCTTACCTTTTCACTGATGACAGTCACAGTGGCATCAGCAACATTCATGGTAACTGGCAACCAATCTTCTTTGATTGATGAACTCATAAGATTTTCTATGGCACTATTCAGGGTATCCATACCTATGGAGGAAAACAGCATAAGGGAATAGGCAACTAACTATAAAAAGCTCCATGATGGTCAACCATACTGTAGAAGAATACTCAGGCAAGTTTACTGCCTGAAGAAACCAGGCTGATTATACATCTTAAGACATCTGGGAAGGAAAGCTAAGCAAAGCTTTTTCTCAACAATTTACTCAGACTTCCTGGAAAGGTATTGCTCACTCTTACCTAGTCTCTATCATGAATAAAAACGCAGGGCTGGTTTCTACCACCAAGAGGGAATATAAATTCCCTCCAAGATTCTGAAATAGGAAACAACATAAACTATAGCAGTCAAAGTGAAATGTAATTACTGTTACCTACTCTTCCCAAATTCATTTGGCTCCAAATATACAAACAAAAGAAGGCTTGCAAACAACAGCCTCAGACTATTATCCGGACCTAAGGTCTCAGGGATACCACGTTAACAAGGGACACAGGAAAAATATGGATCGATGGGGATTTTTCACCTTAATTCCTTCTTTTAACTTTACTCTTTCAGATCAAACGTAAAGGGTAACTCATTTTATAGAGAGATGACCTGTTACTCCACAATGGTTACCTACAGCATCGCACAGACCACATAACCTATGATCTATCTTGGTTTTATCTAAACACGGTCTCATTAATACACAGTCCTGCAATGCAGGCATCATGTACTGAATCATTTCTTTCCTTTTACATGAAGAAACTAAGAACAAGGGGAAAAAAGGGATTTATTCCAAGTATAGACAAAGCCTCAGGAAATGTGCTTTGTGGTTATTTTAAAATGATTACTTTTTCTAATTATGAAGCATTTCTCTCCCTCCCATCGTCATCTAATTCCATAAACACAGTTAAGCAAAAAAAAAATTTCAGTATTGGTCACTTCAAAAAATGTGTTTGTCATGCTGCATAGTAGTGTGTCACCTCTCTGTCATGAGGTGGGCAGAGTCCTTTATCTGGTATTATAGTTGATCATTTAGTTGATGAGAGGTCTTATTTTTAAAGGACTCTTCTTTCTTAGGTCAGATGATTTCTGGGACTTTTTCCAACAAAAAGAAAGAATTCTTATAGAACAGTAAGAGTAGGAAGGACCTCAGTAGCCTGCTACTACAATCTGTCCCTGAATCGCCTTTACAACATGCCCAACAAATGATCATCCAGCCTTTCCCTGAAGACCTGTAGCAAGGGGAAAATCATTCCCAGGTGAGGCAGTCCATTCCATTTTGGGGCAGCTATAATGGTTGGGAAGTTTTTCCTGACATCAAGTCTAAGTTTGCCCCTCTGCAATTTCTATCAATTGCTCTCACAGAGATAAGTTTAAGCTCACTTCCACATTTCAACCCTTCAGATACTTGAAGGCCGTTATCATGCCCTCTTTCCCCCACCCATGTTATCTATTGTCCCATCTAAACACCTCAAGTTCTTTCAACTAGTTATTTTCTGGTAGCATGTCAAGGCCCTACTGATCACTTTCCTCTGAACATATTCCAATGTTGTCCTTAAAACAACAGCATCTAGAAGAAAACACAACATTCTACGTGTGGTTTGACCAAACCAGAGTATGGTGAAAGTATACAACTCCCAGACATGACATCTGTCTCTCTACAGAAAAACAGACCAAGGGGAGCAGCTCTCCTATGCTTTGTCCATTTCAGAAATGACCAAGTTTTCAGATAATCTGTGATCTAGCTAGTGAAGGTTAGGGCTATGGGAAGAAGAGGTAAAAAGAAAGAAAACTGGGTGGTGGATAAGATTTGGTTATGGACAAAAGTGATAGTGGAATAAGATGGAAGAGTTGGAAGAAAGGAACAGTGAACAGAAACTGCTAATCCTTCCCTAAAGGTTGATAAGCATACCAGCAATGGTGTACCCCCTCCCCTAATCAACACCTCCCAAGAACTCCCATAAACATCCATAAGAGGAAGAAATGGCATTTACATACCTACTGGCTTATCTACAGGTAACATGCCCAAGTACTGTACATGGAACTTCTGTACCAGCTCAGTCTTTGGTGTTGGGAAATCTACTACATGGGAACAAAAAAATAATGGCTCTTTATCAGCACTTACAGACTCATGCGTTAAAATTTAAGTAATTTTTTTTTAAAAAGCCCTCACGTTTTTATGTCAAAGAATTGCCAAAAGAAAAAAAAAAAAACAAAACCCCAGACTGTTTCCTCATTTGGTTGTTTCCTAAGAGCAGAGATTATAATTCTTATATGAATACTTCATCTCTCATATCTGCCTTTGGGGCACGGTATAAGTCACAGCCTTTTAAACTGGCCTTTCCAGCTGGGGCAGCATTCAAAGCTGTTTATTTTACTCTACACTGTTAAAAGTGCTATTGTCTGCTAGCTTGCTGTCTAGGTTATATTTGGGCCTGAAGGCTATTTAATCATGAAGAGCAGAATCTTAGATGTGAAATAACTAACTACACATACAAAAATTTATCACCCCACAACTTCTTTCTCTCTTTATGCAGGATGCCTTCCCTGAAATAATACATGATTCATAAGGCAAGAAAATCAACATTCTTTACTACTAGTCCGGCAAAAAATAATTCCTAGCCTGATCCCACTGACAAAGAGAACTTAAACCATGTGCCCGTGAGGCACACAGATTTTGAGTGCCCCCTAGTATACATTCAATAAATGTTTGCTGACTTGAATTAAATTGAACATAATTTTAGAGGAGAAATGAAATACTACGAAGAAACATCAGACTTCGTAGTTGCAGGCTTAGGCAAATGGTTGTATCAGTAAAAACAACAAGTATTTAACAACTGTATGCTAGGCACTGGATACAAAGACACAAGCAAACAGTCCCTGCACTCAGAGGAGCTTATATTCTAACAAAGAAGACAAAAATATGCACATATATGGTTACATGGAAGATACACACATATAGCAGATACAAGGTAACTGGGCTGGGGAAGGTACCAGAAGCTGGGGAGAATCAGAAAAGGCCTCATGCAGAAAGAGAAAGGAGCTGAATGCTAAATTTTAAAAATAGGGACTCAAAAAAAAAAAGGTGATGGGTAGGGAGGCCAACCCTCTTAGAGGTCCAGAAACAGGGGATAAAGTGTTCTATGTGAGGAACAGAAAGGATGGTTTGACTGGACAATAGAGTATTTAGAGGGGAATAATAGAATAAGGCCAGAAAGGTAGGGTGGGGTCAGGCTATAGAAAGCTTTTAAATGCCAGAGTCTGTATTTGATCCCAGAAGTAATAGGGAGGCATATATGACTTGGTTGTTCAGTTGTTTTAGTCATGTCCAACTCTTCATGACCCCATTTGGGGTTTTCTTGGCAAAGTTATTGGAGAAGTTTGCCATTTCCTTCACCAGCTCATTTTACAGATGAGGAAACTGAGGCAAACTGGGTTAAATGACTTGCCCAAGATTTCAAAGCTAGTGTCTGAGGCTGGATTTGGACTCAGGTCTTCCTGACTTCCAGGCCTGGTGCTCTATCCCCTGCACCATCTAGCTGCCCCCCACTGGACTTTGCTGCATAGGAAAGTGACATGATCAAACCTGTGCTTTAAGAAAATGACTTAGGTGGCTGGATAGAAGATGTATGAGAGAAAGAAGGGACTTGAGGCAGGGAAACAAATCAGGAGGCTATTGCAATAGTCCAGGTGAGGTGTGATAGAGCCTGAACTATGATTTTGTGAATGGAGGGAAGATGACATATATGAGAGATATTGTTGAGGAGGAAACGACGACATTTGACAATTGGTTGGAAATTTGGGATAACCGAGAATGAGAAATTGAGGATGACACCAAGACTATGAACCAGAACAACAGGAAGGGTGGTGGTGCCTTCGATAGAAATAAGGAAGTTCAAGGAGAAGGGTGGATTTTACGGAAATGATGATGAGTTTGATTTTAGACACGTTGAGCTTGAGATGCCTATGGAATATCCAATTTGATGTTATAGAAAATGTTTTAGCTGCTCTAAGAAGAAAATAAATAGTTAAAAGAGGATATTTCATCTTTTAACTTTTTCCTGGGGGTAAGGAAAGGATTGTTAACAAGAATAAGAACCCAGGCCTGCCGACCTACCTTGTAAAGGAACATCAAGATTCCCATTAGTTCTTTCCTGTAACGAGCTGCAGGCGACAGCTTTGGCATTCTTCCGTTCAGCCATAATCTGGAGACAAGAGCAAAAATGTAGCATTGTTGCCATTACATGCTTCATGTGTGCTTACGTATCAACCAGGTCATCCCAGTGTGTTCCATTTCATTTCCAATTTATTCTCTGCTGCTTATTTTTAGATTCCAACTTTGCTATGTATTTTGATGGAGATCTGTAATGGGCAAATGACTATTTTCCATGGATAACAGTCTCCTAATTCTTTTAAAGCAGTATTTATCACCTCAGCCTGCCTTCAGCAGATCTTTAATATGAGCAGTGGCCTGAACTAATATGTCTGTTATGGGTGGGTTAGTCAGCAAACTGAGGTTAGTGCCAGCTGGGGCTATAAAACATTTGTCTTCATGAATGTCACTGTTAATTTCTGGGTTACTAGGAGTTCTTTGTATGTCAAAAAAGGTTGATTTTCAAACTGATTAAGTTTGTCAGGCTACTACATTCCTCGATGATTTCCAAACAAAATACCTTCTCTTTCTTAAGAATTATCAGTGTTTCTTCCCTTTATATCCTAATCCAACTGAACAAGAATTTATTAAGTGCTTACTACAAATAAGACAATGAGATAGGCTCTAGAGGTACAAATAAAGAACAAAAACCTGTCCCTGACCTCAAGCAGCTTACATTCTATTGGGAGGAGAAGGAAGATAACATGTCTACAAATTAAGTATACACATGTAAATTTTGGGTACTAACAGCTAAAAGTTTAACAGCTCAGGAAAGACTTCTTGAAGGATATGACACATAAGATAGGTACTGAAGGAAGCTAGACGTTTTGAGTCTTGTCACTCCCCTCTCTGAGGGTTTGAGCCAAATTATTTGTAGCTGAATGGGAATAAAGTCCCAAAGAAAGTCACTGTAGGCTTTCAGTGTCTTGTCATCTAAGTTTCTCTGAAAGGTGCCTCCTTGTTGATCCTTACCAATCCCTGTCTTGTGGTTGAAGGTTTGAGGATGAGTGAATTTCTTCCCAGGTCTGCAGCACAGACAGATGCTAGCATTCCCAGAACATCTCATCCTTTCAGTTCCAACTCTCATCATCTCCCATTATCAAATCTAATTTTTGAGATTTGCTTCAGAAGATACATGTTGGCCCCAGGAGGGAAGATGAATAGAGACTAAGAGAGAAGGAAGCTAGATTGCCACCCAGGTTCCATTGATACTGATTGGTCGTACGCTCTTTAAAAGGCTGTTGCTTGGACAGGATCCAAGAGATGGACTGAATTGGAATGGGCATGGTACTTGTGGGGAAAAACACAGGCTCTGGGAGATGTGATGCTTTTGTGGAGGAGGATCTAGCTCTGCCAGGTACAGAGTCATAGTTAAGGGACTTAGAAATCATTTGTCCACCTTCCCCTCCAGGTAAGTGACCCTAAGCCCCAGTATATAATAATTAAGGAGGTGGACAGTTAGGCAAGACTGTTGAAAGCCAGTTTTGTTTCAAAAAATACAGACCATCCTGTCACTTTTACTGAAGATAGGCTTTGTGTGATATGTGCAGTGTTGGGCTTCAAGCTCTTGCCACAGATACTACTTTTCTCTGCAGGCATTTGCAGACCCCTGAGAAGTTAACCCACTTGCCATCAGCAATGGAAAAGAGATTCTCTTCCCAATCTTTTCCAAAGCATAGGAATATCTCAAAGCCAGAATGCATCTGGTGCTTCCTTGCCAAGTGCCACATTTATTAAGCTGAAATAGATATGGCTTGGTTATTCTACTTAATTCTCTAAGCTTAAGTTCCATGTACCTTCCCTCCTGCTTCCACCATTCTAGGTGTCTGGGATCATTTAGTTCAGGTGGTTAGAGCATTAATAATGAGGTCAAGGGCACTCTGTTCCATGGCCCTCTTCCCAGCTGGGCATTCTGGGAATAGCTGGCATTGTTCAAAAAGAAGCACAAACTGAGAGGATAAGAATAGTTCATGTCCTCAAAGCACATGCAATGCTAATGGCCACCTTTATGCAGCCATATAGAAAACCTCACTAAAGTGTTGGCCAACAGGGCCAGTTTGACACCTGGGGCACAAAGTCATTGCCTATCAGCAATGATCTGAGCAAAGAATCTTTGGATCAAAATTATCTTCCCAATCTGTGCCTAAAATGCCCATCTTTTAGGCCTAGTATAAACTAAGGGTAACTAACCTTAGAGATCATCCAGTAAAAGATAGGGGAGACTTGGCATGAAATGAATTCATGTGAAAAAGACCTAAGGATTATAGTTGGCCATGAGCAGAATATAAGCCACTGGTGTGACACAGCCACTAAAAAGAGAGAATGCAGTCAGGCTAATATGGCACCCATCTCTATTTTCTGTTATCCTCGGCACTGCTCAGACTAGGCATGGTGTACGTACTCAGTTCTGGGCACCACATTTTAAGAGGGATACATTGACAGGCTGGAGTATATCTAGGGATAGAGGAACAGATTGTGAAGAGACTTGAAACCAGATCACACTTGAGTGACATGAAGGTTTAATCTGGAGAGGAAAAGACATGACATCTCTTCTCACATGTCAAAAGGGTGAGCACATCACTAGATAGTAGAATTATCAACTCTGACACTCCAGAACAATGGGTGAAAGCTACAGAGAGTAGATTTCAGCTCAGTTGCTATAAAGGGGAGCATAATGATCAGAGCAGCCCATCAATGGTACTGGCTAGTTTGCAAAACTGGGAATTCTTTGTCACTGGAAGTTCTCAAAGAAAGGAAAGAGGGAAGTTGTAAAGGGCATTTATGGATAGGAAAGGGAATTAGATGAGCCTAATCAGCTTGTAGGGTCTCGGGGGCATGTCTGTGAAGATGGCCGGGCTCTGGGGATGTGGGCTGCCAGACTAAGGCTTACCTGATGGGCCACCTCTGGCCACTTTGTTTCCTTTTGCCCTTTCAGTTCTACCTCTGTAGCCTGGCCCAAGCACTGAAGGAAAGTGGTGCTTGTATGCTATATTCCCCTAGTAGAGTACAGGCTCTGTGAGAGCAATAAGAATTTGCAATTTCATCTTTGTTTAAATGATACTTGAAGCCTTGCACACATTATACAGTTAATAAATGCTTCCTAGATTGTAATGTGATGACTCAATTGATACAAACTTACCTTAGAACAGATTTCGTGAAGACTTGTGGCAATGGCCTTTGCTGGCGTGTCACATCGAAATACGTGACATTTCAAGATTCTTGTGTCTTTATCTCTTGCTACATAAGCAAAATCTCTGTGCAAACAAAATTTATCAACAGCTTAGAATGTAATTCTCTACCAATGATGCCAATTTTAAGAGTTAATGGAGCAAGCGCCCAGCATGTTTGAGTCATTAGTGAACAGAATGTATGTCTTGGTTAGAAAAAAAGCATTTTTTAACTGGCTCCTTGAAGCAGAGGGACAGCCTGAGGAATCATATTACAAGGAGATTTAAGAATCAAATCATGGCACCTTCCTGCCAGTCAAAGCTTACAACCACTTGAACTTACAACCACTAACAACTGTGAACGAATGCAGATTGAAATGGAAAACAACCCTCTACTTAATGTAGGCACAAATGGAAGAAATGAATTTGCATGAATGATGAGACAGACAAGCCAGCGTAGATGAAACAAAGCAACAGCAGTCAAGCCATAAAACTAAGAACCAAGGGAGAAGAGAGAGAGACACAGTCACCCTAGGATGCTGACCGGAAATCACAGCCCATAGAGGGACACAGAACAAACACCACAGGCAGAAATTCTCCCAAAAGACTCCAGCTTGACAAACACTCCTCTTGTTGAAAGATCTCCCAGCCAATGAGGCTGCCTCAGACCGTGTGTGCTTGGCTCAGATGCCCTGATGAGCACGAGGTTGAAGCCTGGTTTTAGCATCTGCCTTACTGATTAAAGCAATGCCAACCAAGCCGCTTCTGTAGGGGAAGAGAATCCTGCTATTTGATTTCTGCTACCCAGTCTTCAGACTAGCAGTTAAAAGATCAAAGTTTAATGCTATCTTTTACGGAAGTTAAAAGCTGGGATATACTCATTTGCTAACCTGATTCCTGACTGATTCCCCTGAATACATCCTTATACCAGGAGACCTATCACAGGCACAATCAGAAGAAAACTTAATTTTATTATAAAGAAAATAACCTGGTGGCCTTTTTGTGATCTGTAATTAAAAATGACCGTGTGATCATGGCTCTAATACAAAAAAGGGCTATCTTAGAGGTTCTGAGGTTTGCTGTTGCTAAGTTGGCAATATGGACCTGTTGTCCATGTGGGAAGCAGACAGAAACCTCACTGGGAAAATGGTGCAAGTGCAGGACAGAACCATCCTTTGCACACAGCAGATTGCATGTGGCATGATCGAGGGGTCGGGATGGGGCTGGGGGGCACTTTGTAAGCTGTGAATAAGCAAGGGCAAATCTTCTGTCACTTTTCCAGGTTTTTCACAGGACTAGGTCAACCTCTTTTAAATGTGAACATCAGCCAGTTGTCCCTATTCCAGCATGGTAAGACTAGCTTCAAAGAGAATCTCAAGTTACTTGTAAGCTGCTCTAAAGTCCTTTTCTTTGCTCTAGCAAGTTCAATTCTTATTTTCCCACAAAGGTTCTATTACTACTTGGCCTTCCCGAATGTAAGCCCTTCCAATGGTTTCCTCTATAATAATGATTGATGAGAGTAGCAACTAGCATTTATATAGTACTCATACTGTGGCGGGCACTGTGCTAAACACATCCCAAATATTATCTCATTTGATCTTCACAACAACCCTGGGAAGTAGGTGCTATTATTACCCTCCTTTCATAACTGAAGGAAGTGAGGCAAAAAGCAGTCAAGTGACTTGCTCAGGGTCACACAGCTAGTAAATGTTTAACGCCAGATTGGAACTCTGATCCTCCTGAATCCAGCTATACTTCTGTGCTTAGCATCATAATCTGCTCTGTCTCCATCCTTGTTTCTCAAAGATAGACTGCACTGGGAAGAAGTCATCCCTCTGCTCATGCGTTCCTTTGTAAATCCTGCCCATTCATTCTTTTAAAGCCACGACAGTTCCAACCTTCAATCATTTCCCTCACCTACGAACTTCTATAATATTGAACCATGTTTACAGCCAATCTGACAACTGTATTTTGTTTTGCATCATTTGCTCTAGGTTAGCCTTCTCTAGGAGATAATGATGGCTGGGGAAATAATTTCAGACTGAGAACCAAAAGCCCTGGCTACTAACTAGCTGTGTGCCCTTGGATGAATAATGAAATTTCTTTGGATTTCAATTTCTCATATGTAAAATGAAGAGGCTAACAGACTAGATGATCTATGACTTTACAGCAGGTCTAAAATCTCGAAATTCTCCAACTAAATTGTAATTTCTTTGAGGGTGGGGACCATCTTTTGCATGTCCATCTCTCCAGAGCATTTAATACTGGCCTCAGCACATGGCAGATCCTTAATAAATACTTGTTGTTGATTATTGATTGGTAGCACTCCAGCATTGGTAGGTTCCCCATTCCTTTGTCATGACCAAACAGAACCATTCCTCTCTCCTACTGCCTTCCTCTGGCCTAGACTCCTTGAGATTTTCCCTGAGATAATGAAAATACAGAGAATTACAGAAACTACAGAACGCTGAAGTGTATGTGTATGTGTGTGTGTGTGTGTGTGTGTGTGTGTGTGTGTGTGTGTGTGTATGGCGGGGGGCACGGGAGGCAGACACCTCACAAATTATCTGGCCTAACAACTTTATTTTACATATTAGGAGACTGAGGCCTAGGAATGTTATATGAATTGTCCAAGGTCTTATAACCAGTTAGTGGCAGAACCAAAATGTAAACGCAGGTCTTTTACTACCAACTGACGGCTTCTTGTACTGTATTAGAAGTTCTTAACCTGGGATCTGCGAACTTGGTTTTTTTAAGAAAATATTTTTATGACTACATTTCAATAGACTAGGTATTTAATTTTATGTATTTTGAGAAGGGGTCCATAGGCTTTACCAAATAGCCAAAGGAATCTGTGGGGTCAAAAAAGATTAAAGAACCCTGTACTATCCCAGGTGGCTTCAACATTTCCTCCATATTGGAGGGCAAGGCCATCAGAAGCACAGATGTCATGGCCTTCACACTGATGATGGGTTGTGTAGTATAAGGAAAGTAAAGGTAAAGTTCTTGGTTTTTCTTGCTCACTGATACTCAACACATATCTTTATCATACCCTACTTTGCCCTCCACTTATCTAGAGTATATGAAAATATGACCATCGCGGGCTAGACTTTACAAATGTATTTTCTTAACGGTTTAATAAAATTGACTGTAAACAATATCGGGGAGGGGTGGAAGAGGCATGTTTTACTTGCTTAATTGAATAAACTATTTTTAAGAACTTAGGAATTTAAATATTTGTAATCCAAATAACTTTTGCTAATTTCATTGGTATTGGGAATTTCCAACATGAAAACTCCTTGTGGCTCCACTCTTCTGCCACAATGAGTGAGAACACTGAGAAGTTCAATGAGTTGTGAATGATCATGAGGCTGGTACATGCCAGAGCCTGGCCCTGTGAATTCTATTAGCCCAACCTTCTAGGATGCATCATCTCTCCTTTTGCTAATTATACTTATGTATAATCTTTCACTAAAGTAGGCTTGGGTTGGGAGAGATAGTACTTGAAAATACTATTATCTTCCAGTGATTTAACAAGTATTTACAGGACAACTATTAAACTAGCACAGGCAAAACATCGTGTTAGGTGGGGATTGAAGATGACCCTGTCCCTGAGTCATGTCTCCGCTTGATACTGACATGTACTCTATAGAAGACTGTCCGATTTCTAACAAAACTCAAATGTTTCATGTATGAAGAAACAGAAAAGATGCAAAATTTCCATCACATTTTCCTCACCATCACTGTTGGCAAGCTTACAAATGCAATAACAGCAAAGTTACACAACTGAGGATGAAATTTCTTGGAACAGTATCTCTTCAATAAACAATAGATCCAAGTTATTACGGCTTAACTTTATGCCCTGCATTTTTACATATGGCATCCCTTTGGAGTAATTTCTTTTATTGACTTTAATTTTTCTCTTTCTCAGGGAAACATGATTAATATTTAAAGTATAACCATCTGGAACTTGCCCCTTCCAAACGAGAAAATCCAGCAGTCACATGCTTCATTTTGGGAGAGTCGGACAAAATTTCAGTCTCAATTTTCTATATTTCCTGTCAGGTGAAAGGAAAATATACTGGGAAGGCTAAAACTGATCTATCAGCTTTAAAATAGTGAGGGAGAATATGTATCTCAGGGATTCAACTCCTTCCCACAAGAAAATGAGTTTTCTCTTTCAATGTCACCTTGAAGGTTAAAACACTTGCATGCATCTATTAATTTCACCGAAAAAGAAAACTGAGATACTACCTAACAGAGTTGCAAACCCAGAATATGTGAATTTACAAAAAAGATAGACAGGTCACAAGTGTGAATTTCCAAAATTTAGACTAGTTGACTGGCTTCCTCTGAAAGTGTGAAAACATATGGCTGATCCCAACCAATTATTATTCAGAACAGAATCCAAAAAACTCTCAACTGAATTTCTTAAAATAAGGCCTAGATTTTTACCATTTACCTTTGTACAAAATTGTTCTTTGGCTCTAGATGTGTGTTCTTTATCATTAAACAGCAAGAATAATTAGTAATAGATTGTAAACTAGAGGAGCAATTTAAATTTGTTAAATATTGTGATCAAATCAATATCATATTATTAAGAGATTTCAGAGAAGCATTTATGAGGAATTTGTTATTTTCCTTAAAGTGTCTTACATTTTAGGAAGAATTAAAAACCAACAGCTAAAATTGATTTCTCTTAAATTCATCCCCTTGCCCAATGGTCACTCAATCATGCAGAATAAACAGGAAAAACCCCACTTTTTAAAAAAACAAGCGTGCATAGTGAGCCAAAATAAATTCTCACATTGGCCATATTTAATAAATGTATGTCCTATCCTTCTTATTGAGACCATCACCTCTTTTATCATCTATCCTTTGGATTATAGTCAGTCATTGTGTTCAATCAGATTTTTAAAAAACTATTCATTTTTACATCATTGTCCTGATTGTATAAAGGGTTCTCCTGGACCTGCTTACTTCACTCTGCATTAGTTCATGCAAATCATCCCAGGTTTCTCTGAAACAGCACTCACTCTACCTCACCCCCCCCCTTTTTTAAAAATCATTTTTTATTGCACAAATGTATTCCATTACATTAATATACTACATTTTCTCTTGCTATTTCCCCAATGCATGGGTTCTCACAATAGTCTCCAGTTCTTTGCCACCCCTAAAAGAACTACTGTAAATGTTTTTGTACAAATGGAGTCCTTTTCCTCTTTGATCTCTTTGGGGGATAGGTCTGGTAGTGGTATTGCTGGGCCAAAAAATACTCAGAAATTCGTAACTTGGCATGATTCCAAATTGTCTTCCAGAATGACTGGACCAATTCACAGCTCTGTCAACAGTGGATTAATGTGCTCAGGACCACTTTTCAGCTTTACTCCAAGACACTTACTCCAAAACTAGACCAACAACTATGTTACAAAGATGTGATGAGGCCTCTATTGCTTCCTTCTCTAGGTCTCCATGTTGCAGGCTCTCATCCATTTGTTTCCTAAAATCAATGAAAAGTTAATGTATTTTTTTCATACACAACGAAAGGGGATCTGATCACTGGAATTTTCTATTTCTATTCATTAAACCACGTCTATAGTTGATTTGGTTTGTTTGTCTCTAATTATTATTTGTCCCTCCTTATCTTGGTGCTTTTGTGTTCTATTCTCACAGCTTTCCCAACAGTTCTTCTCTCAGAGGAAGTCTTCTTTGTTCTCTTTGTGGAAATCAGTACTGGCCAAAGTACAGATGAAATCTTTCCATGCAAACTTATAACCAAGGGTCTTCAGTCTCACAGCCCTCTTATCTATCGGACTCCCAAACTGGAAATTTTGACTGTAGCTAAAAATGGTCATAAGAGAACTGTCTGCCTTTTCTCTGAAATCTTTCCCTGCTCTCAGCATTGTTCAGCTTTTTTACTGGACAATCCTAACATTTATCTACCATCAAACTTGCTCCCTTCCCTAAATTAGCTTACATTTATTTTGTGTATGTTTATCTTTATACATGTTTTCTCCTTCCAATAGAATGGAAGCTCCTTGAGGGCACAGGCTATTTCATTTTGGGGTTCGTATTCTCAATGCCGAGCATAGTGCCTGGCAATGTTTGTTGCTCATTCGTTTTAGTCGTGTCCAATTCTCTGTGACCTCATTTGGGTTTGGTTTTTTTGGGCAAAGATACTGGAATGGTTTTTATTTCCTTCTCCAGTCTGGCAATAGCAAGCACTTACAAAATACTTACTGATTAAAGTAATAAATTTCAGTCATTATACATTTTATACACAGCTTTCCTCAACTAGTCTGTACAACAGCCATCCCATCCCTCTCTATTGTAAATGAGATAATAATTGTGAATACATTTAGCATAGAGTCTGGCACAGAGTAGGCATTAAATAAATGCTTATTCCTTTCCCCTTCTATTCTCTTTCCTTCCTAATAATCTAAACCTTATACCAAGTCTTGGTCCTGTTTCTTCTAATTTATGGAAATCAGCATTTCTCTTTCATAATGTATGTTTTCTCAAGGTGTTACTTTGAAAACAATTAATAGCACCCTGAAATTTTATATGCGCATTACAGCTAAAGGGAGTCTTTTATGTATTGGTTCTCCATCTTATGCCTGAGTTTCAAGATCAGAAACCTTTTCAAAGAACACTGGAACTGATAAAGGTATGTAATATAAACAAACTTTAATTTATGGATTTCTGTGGTCCATTTTCCATAATTATGAACCTTTTGAACTGGATGAGATCTTGGCGATCATCTGATCCAATGCAATAATCTAGTCCAATAATATAATCCAACTTAATTAATTTTACATAAAAGGAATTTAAAAGTCTGAAAAAGTTGTCACATGCATAGGAAATGAGCAAATAGCAGAACTGCAAATAAACTCTATTTGCTCCAAAGTTCTAATCTAGCATTCTTTCCACTACATGTTGCCTCTGAAATAGGAACATTTTAGAGGGTGTTATTTCTAACCCTTGATCAACTTCTAACTTTTTTTTTTTTGCTTTATGAAGGGCAGGGCAATTGGGGTTGTGACTTTCCCAAGGTCACACGGCTAGTAAGTGTTAAGTTTCTGAGGCCGGATTTGAACTCAGGTCCTCCTGACTCCAGGGCCAGTTGCTCTATTCACTGTGCCACCTAGCTGCCCCAACTTCTAGCTTTAAAGTCACATTAGTAATTCCGCACCTTACTTTTCTTCCCTAAACAGACTGCTATAAGAATAAACCTTTCCTTGGATGTCTTCCTTGCCCATCACAATCTTCTGCCCACAGATGGTTCTGTTGTCCATGGTGTGGTTGGCCAAACCCAGGTTTCCCCAAAAGCAGGGTGGGAAGTGATTCTCATATCATTTCTCTAAACAAAGCCCACCCATACAGAAATTACTTAATAGGGTGTTCAATTCTTTAGGTGTTTTGAAAGCAAGTAATTTCTGTACCTCACTGGTGAAGTTAAAATAAAGCCAGCACATGACTCAATTCCTGCACGTTTCCTCCTTGTTATTGCTGCAATTGCTTTTCACAAGTAGGGAACAAGACAGGGAATTAGGAAGACTCTGTAGTTCACTAAGATTGAAAGAAATATTAAAGAAAAAAATTACATTTTATTTATTTATTCACTTTTTGCTTTTTGGAGAGGACAAGGTAGGGCAATTGGAGTTAAATGACTTGCCCAAGGTCACATGGCTGGTTTTGTGTTAAATGTCCGAGGCTAATTTGAACTCAGGTCCTCCTGACTCCAGGGCCCGTGCTCTATTCACTGCTCCACCTAGCTGCCCACTCCTCCAATTACATTTTAAAAGGTCAAATTCAGGGAACTTGTCTCCATTCCCCACCGTCCTTATCCTTCCTACAACCCTGGCTGAGGTCTGTTATTTGTTCAAAGGGAGTATTAATCTGAAATAGATAAGATAAGGAGCAATTTAAAAAGCAATAGAGCACACAGTCTCTGTCTTATGTAATTCATTCTGTAGACAAGGAAAAGAAAAGTTATATAGAATGAGAAAAGATTTTAAAAAACACCTTCAACATATAAATGCACATATAAGTATAGATAAGGGTAGTATTAATAAGTATGGGGGGTGGTGCAGTACATATAGCAAGAAAACATTCAGCAGTGGGTAGAAATGAAGTAAGAAAGTTTCCCTAGAGAAAGTGATCTTGAAGATTACTCCCTCTATTGTCCCCATATTCTCTCCTATGTTCAACTTCTCCCTTTCTAGTCGCTGCTTCCTTGCTGCTGCAAACATGCCCATGTTTTCCTCATCCTCAGAAAACCCCTACTTGACCCATCCATCCCTATGAGCTACTGTCCATGTCTCTCTTCTCTTTTGTGGTTTATGTCCTTGAGAAGGCCACCTACAATCACTGCTTCCCTTTCACCTCGTCTTAGACTTTCTTCTCTACCATTTGACTTTCGAACTTATCATTCAACCAAAACCGCTCTCTCCAAAGTTACCAATTATCTAATTTTAAAATTTAGTGAACTTTTCTTAATTCTCATCCGTCTTGACCTCTCTGCGACCTCAGACACCATCAATTACTCTCTTCTCCTCAATACTCTCCTTTCTCTAGGTTTCCATGACACTACTCTGTATGTTGGTTCTCCCTTTACTGGTGAGATTGCTCCTGCTCACTGGTCTTCTTTGCTGGATTTTTATCTCGGTCGAACCCACTAAAGGTGGGTATTCCTCTGGACTCTATTCTAGGCCCTCTCTCCTCTTTTATCTTATTTTGCTTAGGGGTCTCATCAGCTCCTATGGTTTCAATCATCATCTCTGTGCTTAGATCTACTTATCTACCCCCAACCTCTCTTCTAAAACTTTGGTTTCACATCTGCAGCTGCCTCATTGGACAGGTCAGACCTGATGTCACAGGAGACATCTGAAAGTAAAAATGTCCCAAACTGAACTCATTATCTTTCCTCCCAAGCCTTCTCCTCTTCTGAACTTCCCTATGGCTGTCAAGGGCACCCACCATCGTCCTAATCACCCAGGTCTGAAACCTTGGTGCCATTCTCCACTCTTCACTTTCTCTCACTCCCATATCCAATACATTATTAAACTATCTTGATTTTTTCCTGCCTAACATCTTTTGTAATCCTAACATGCCTAACATTAGTCTTCAGCTTTTAAATCACACAAAACAGAGGAAATGAGCAGTAGGTGTTTATCTATGAAGAGAAATGGAAAGAAGAAAGGAAACAAGCATTTATTAAATGCCAACTACATACCAGGCACTGTGATTTACATATCTAATTTAATCTTCATAACAAACTCGAGAAGTAGATGTCATTATAATATCTCCATTTTAAATATGAGGAAACTGAGGCAGACAAATATTAAGTGACTTGCTTAGGGTCACAGAGCTAGTGAGTGAGGCATGATTGGAATTCAGCATTTCCTTACTTCGGAATTACTTACTTAGAAATAGGAAGCCAGTAGCTAACAAATGGACTATCCTCTAGAAAGTGGTAAAGTGTAAGCCTGAGGGCAGACACCTTTTTCGTTTTTTTGCACTTTTATCCTTTACCCACAGCACAGTGTCTGCAACATAGCAGGCTTTGAGAAAAAGCTTGCTGAGTGCCTGAAAATCAGGACATTTTAAAATACTCAGAGGTTTATCATAGTTAAGTTCAACTTAGATATGGGAGGTGACCACTTTAGAATTGTAAACTATGTACTCCTCCATGCTTCGTCCTACAGTGTGATCTAAAGAAAGACTAGCAGCAAAGGGCTTGGTTGGGCTCGAATCTTTCATGTGACCAACTGTACCTGCTTAGCCTGAAGACTATAGGATGGCCTAAGGCACTGTTGAGGAGCCAAGTAGATTTAGCCAAACAGGAAAAACATAGGAATGCAAAGTGATCGCTGCATTTCTGATGTTGGTGTCCCACAACTCCACACTTCCCCATCTCCCCATCACTTAATGAAATGCAAGCAAAGTATGTAAGGGAGAAGTGGAGGAACCCCTAATTCAGGCAAATGTAATGATCTCTCTGAAATGCTGTATTTCAGGACAGAAACTAGGGACTCTATATGCAGATACAGCACCAGAGCTAGGTAGTAATGAGCCCATATGGGGATATGCTTATGAGAAATGTACATGCACCTCAGAAAGCAACTCTCCTTTGTGCCATGAGTGCAGCGAATGCTACTGGAGTAAGCAATTTCCATCCCTCCCCCAGCACTGTTCTGCTTGCTCCTCCTCTTCTTTGTAAAATTTTCCCCCGACAGCAGGGGTGGAGATTTTATTCTCCAACATTTGGCTCCCACATTCACCAAACACATAAGACTTTCTTTGTTTTCTTCTTGTTTTTAAAAATCTTATCCCACAGAATGCATGCCAAGTCTACACTTCAACAGTTCTCAAAGTTCAGTTTTCTGTTCTATGGTTTCACAATTGTGTTTTCTTGTTCTGCAAGCCCAGGAAAGGGATCATAGCTTTAGAGGGTAAGAGGGGGCCCTGTGGGGTGACCTTGGTAAATATACATTATGCTAAGTAAGTTCCCCTCAAAGCATTTTCAATGGATGAAATATGTAAATTGAAGATTAAAGATTTTACCACCTGGAAATACTCAAGGAGGCTCAGGTGGGAGGAAAGAGCAAGTGTAGTGATTCAGTGCCAGCTTTGCCCTAATTAGAACAATTAAACAAAGCTAAGTCACTGAATGTACACTTGCTAGCCTGACTATCAAGTCCGGGCTGTGCCTGTCATCATTGACTTAAGAAACTTCTGCTCCTGGGAGCAAGAAGGTGGTATTAAGATGCTCTGTGATAATTATCAGGAACCACCATCTCATCTCCCCAGGCTAGAGCTCCTTTTAAGAATTAATTAAAAAGCAGTCAAGTTTGTGAACTTTTCTCCTTTCCAGAGCTGTTACAAGTCTATGCCTTCACCTTTCAGTCCCATCAGAACTACAGAGCTTTAAAATTCAGAGCAAAGGATGTTGGGCAGAGGGATGATAGAAGTATAGGGAAATGACTCATTCTAGGGTAGCTGCTATACAGGCAGCTCAGTTTCAATCATACAGAGAAAAATCTCATGATCTTACGTGTGATCATCTCGAATGCAGTGGAAAGAAAGTAACTTTAATGAATCTAACTAAAGTAAGAAATAAACCTGATGATTCTCATTCTTCTCCTCACTCCTACTGAAAGAAAGGGGAGAGATGGGGAGAGAGAGAGATGGAGGGGAGGAGAAAGGGGGGGGGGAGAGATGGAAGGGGAGAGAGAGAGAGAGAGAGAGATCCCATTTTTTCAACAAATCTGGAATAGTCTTATCAGGAGTCAGTAAACTACTACCTATTTTTAGTGTGACCTAAGACTGGTTTTTGAAATATGTAAATAAACTTTTATTCTCTTTAAAAATGTAAAAACCATTCTTCACTTTCTGTATGTACAAAAACAGGCAGACAGATTTGGCCCTTGGCCCAGGGCACAAAGTCTGCAGTAATTTTCAGATCTCTCTAGATTCTAAATGGTACAAAAGAGGCTGATGTACAACACAGCCCAAGGTGCTGGCTAATATTCAATGCCAGACGAAATATTCACTTGCTTGTAAACATATCAGTGACTTAATGGTTGTGGTTTTAAAGAAAACTAAACTTTTCATATCAGAAGGAAAGGGAGAAAATTAGAGGGAAAAGAGGAAGAAGAGGAGAAATGAGGGAAGGAGTGAAAGAAAAAGGGAAATCACCTATTATATTGCTTTGTTAGAATACTGCTATGTATTATTACTAATATTAGCAGTTTGCTCCTAATTAAATTTTTTAAAAATCAGATATATTGTAGTTAATCCAAAGTGTCGATGTAAACTTAACCAATTTTGATTAAAGAATTTTGTCCATCCGAAAAAAAGAGAAAGAAAGAAAAGAGGGAAGCTGAAAGGGAAAAGGAATGGGGAGGAGGAAGAGCAAAGGAACAAAAGAGAAAAGGGCAATGGGAGAGAAAAGGGGGAAGGAGGATCAAGGAGAAAGATTTTTCAAATACTTTGCTTTAGACTATCTGATCCAAACTCGTCGATAACGAAGGGCTGAGTGGCATAGTCTATGGCCAGGATCACCTCAGTTTAAATTCTGATCTCTGAGGATTTACATACTGTCTGGAGTATTAACTATAATATTTCAAGCAAGAAAGGTTTTGCTACATGACAGGGTGTACTGCCTAAACATTTCCACCATGTTTGTTCACTAACATGTTAATTGGATCTTCCTCATCATTAGCATGAATTAGCAAGTTCCTCTACATGCTTAATCATTCAGTACAACACTGCCAAATAGGCTGAAATACTATGGAGAATGAAGACCCTCTGAAGCATTTATTTCCATACACTGGTTAACAATGGGGCACATACAAGGACAGCTTGGGAAGAAAACCGACAATGTCCTGCTTTTAGGAGACAAAGATGATTGTGATCATGGAGTGACTTTATGGAGAAAGCAAGTGAGCGTTGCCAGACAAACACTGAGGATGAAAAAAAATTAATATCATTTACCTCTCTCTGAATCCAGGACAGCATGAAGGAACAGAGCAAAAACAGCACGTTAGCATTCACATTCACAGGGAGGGCAGGATTTTGGCATACAATGAAATAGCATTTACCACCCAGTTTTTTTCACCCACCTAATCACCACAATCATACTCCTTTTCAGTAGTTATTTCAGCTGAACTCAATCACACCTAAGTGTGTATTTTGGGCAGTGTACAACGAAGCCAAGAGAGATCAGCTAAATTTACCAGGCAGCATACCAATGTGGGAAAGTAATCCAGCTTAAAATATCATGGACAAACAGGGGACAAGTCTTGCAGTAAACATTCACATACTGAATAAACACCTTCATTCTTCTTATTCCCCCTCCCCTCAAAAAAAAAAGTTGATATTTTAAAGGAACTTGTGAGATGTCAATGATAATAAGAGTTAACATTTATATGGTACCCATTATGTGCCAGGCACAATGCTAAATGTTTTACACATATTTTCTCATTTGATCTGTACAACAATCTTGAAAGCAGGTAATATTATTATTATTCCCATTTTACAGGTGAAGAAACTGAGGCAAACAGAGGCTAAGTAGCTTGTCTAAAGTCACACAAGTAAGGCTGGATTTAAATCCCAGTTCTTCCTGACTCCAGGCTCTACCTGGAACTCTACCCACTGTACCACCAAGCTGTCACCAGCAGCTGAAATGATTTTATGACCATTTCAGACATTAAATATGGATATTTCCTTTATGTCTGTTTTTCATTCTCTTTGCTGGTGGATTGTGCTTTCGCACACGTAAAGAAAGAGTCCATGATGACATTCTCAAAATGGGGTGTTGGGGACCAAGCAGAGTTAGACAAAGTCATGGAGAGATAGGAGGCATAGAGATGAGGCTTAGAAGAAGTAGAGAGGGTGGGAGACAACTGCAACAGGAGACCAACAAGGCAACCAAAACCTACTGAGCAAGGAGACGGGAGGTGGTAATGTCAGAGAGAAAGAAAGAACAATGATGGAGTCGGTGCAGTAGCTCCCTGGACTTAGCCAAGTCTTAAGTTTCATTGCCAGGACTATACCAGAGACTCACCATTAACCCTGAGCCCTGGGAAGGGGCTTTTAACCCACCAGCCTATAATAAAGAAGATATTATTCTGTTCTTGTCAGCCACTTAAAGTCTAACAGTGGACATCGAAAGTATGTCATACAAGTGCCTTATACAGAGAACCACTAAGAAGATGGGCAAACACCATTAAAACATCAGAAAAAGGCAAAATCTTCTATACCAAACTCACCCTTCAGAGAGTGCGTGCACCACTGGCTACCATGCTAGAATGCTGAACTCTAAACAGGGTGGGTTAAAACAGAAGGCCAATATTAGCCCATCATAACCCTGGTTCCTCAAAACATGCCTTAAACCATACAACAAGGACTGGGAGAGATCCCTGAATGGGCCCTCCTTCTCTATAATGTTGTTGTTGTTTTTTAACTTGGTGTCTATGAATTTTTAAAAAAATACATTTTGATAATGATATTTCAAAAAAATCAGTTTCCTTAATAATCGTATGTATTTGATTTTCTGCATTTAAAAATAAGATTCTGAGGTACATAGGCTTCATCAGACTACCAAAGGGGGCCATGATACCAAAACTACGAAAGACCCAGGCTCTATGGGGTTTGATGGCATGTTGGCTCTCTGCCTCCAGGAGTCAGTCTGTGGGAGAAAGCAGCTCAGTGGGTAAAAAGAGTTTAAAATTCAAGGGAGTAAATTATGGTTCTGATACCTGCTAACTGGGGTATCATGGCAATTGCTCTTGACTTCAGTTTCTTCATCACAGGCATACAAATATTTATACTGTTCAATACCTATCAAGGCTGTTATAAGGAAAGTACTTTAAAGCCCCATGTAAATGAGATGTTGCTGTTGTTATTAATGTCAGAACATCCAGCAATTTCATTAACCCACCAAACTGTCTGTTCCCCTTGCCTTAATGGCCAATTTATTGTAGATTCCTGTCTTTCAACAAGCAGAGCAGAGCTGGCTGGTGCATCTTGCTGGGAATACAGTGAAAGCTCTGTTTTCATAGGATCATGGCGTTAGGGCTGGTCAGGTACCTTTGAGGCTGGTCAGGTACCTTTGAGGCTACCCAGTCCAGCCCCCAGTGTTTTGCAGATAAGCAAACCAAAGCCCAGAGAAGTTAAGTGACTTGTCCAGGCTCAACCAGCAGGCCCTGGAGCCAGGTCTGTCTGATTTCAAGTCCACTGCCCTATTTCTTCCACATAGTCCCCTCAAATGACGTCGTCCAGGGGCTTGGGGCCTCATCTCCCAGTCCCTGCTGTCAGCATGGCCGGAGGTGAACAGATGGTGACTAGGGCCGAGGCAGTGGTGTAGAACAAGGCCAGCAAAGTGCTTTTGTTTCTAAGTTCTGAAAGGGCTCAGCACCAACAGCTGTCACCTCCCACCGGGAAAGTACTTTGGAAGAGCTGCTGGATGTCCTGGGGCTCACTGGTCTATAAATAGTCAGTCCTCTTAGTGAGCTTTGGTACTGGCTACCTCTCCATTTAACACTTAATTACACAAGTCTTGCATTGTACTCCCATCTTTCCTGGCAATAAATAGTCTCTCCACAGTACTCCTATTATTCCCCCCACTACACAGTCACCCTCTCAGGGACTTCTGGGTAGAGGCTCACTTTTTCATCATCTAGGAACATAGATTAAGTGCTGGGGGAGAGGGGATAGTGAAGAAAAGGTAAGAAGAAAAAGGTAAACTTGAGACCCTAGAGCCGGGGTTCTTCAATCTTTTTTCTATGCATGTCATAGACCCCCTTGGCAGTCTGGTATAGCTTATGGACCCCTTCTCAGAACCATGTTTTTTAAATGTATAGAATAAAAGACATTGAATTACGAAGATAACTAATTATGTTGAAATATACTGATCAGAATTTTTAAAAAAACAAGTTCATGGACCCCAGGTTAAGAACCCTTGAATGAGAGGTTATCTAAGCCAATCACTTCCTTTTACAGATGAAGAAAGGGAGGTCCAGAGAAGTGAGGAGACTGGCTCAAGGTAACTTGATACTAGGTGATACTAGGTGGCAGAACTGAGATCTGAGCCACGTCTTCTGACTTCAAACTCAGCATGTTTTCCTACTATTCTATGTTGCTTCCATTAGCCTAGAGCAACTTCAGGAATCATTATGAAACAACCTGAAAAGGGGTAAAGGCAGGGGCATCCAGGGTCTGGAGGGCACTAGAATGTCTGGTCAAAACAAGGTCACACCCCTTCCCTTGCTGCTTAGATGGAGAGCATCTCTAAGGGAGTGTGTGTGTGTGTGTGTGTGTGTGTGTGTGTGTGTGTGTGTGTGTGTAATATGAGAAAGAGGGGAGGTTACCCTGGGCACTGGTCCTGGAGTCAGGAGGATCTCAGTTGAAATCTGACCCTAGACCAACTGTGTGACCCTGGGCAGGTCACTTAACCCTGATTGCCTTCCCACCCTCCACACCCCCCCCCCCAACCCCAAACCCTCCCAAGAAAAAAAAAATGTATTTTTTGAAGAGGCTTCTGTGGGCTTCTCAGGGTTAGGCTGGAAAACTCAATAGGAAAGTTTTAGAGAAGGTAATCTAAGGTGGGAGCCTGGATCATTCAGCAAATATTTATCAAGGGACTATATGTGATACGCAAGACACTCGCTGAGCAAGCTCTGGTCCCTGCCCTCAAGGACCTTCTGATCACTCAGAGAACAGCGAGGAAGTTAGAGCTCTGCTGAGCCTTCATTTTTTCTAGATGGAAAGAAGTAAAGGCTGTGGTCCTAACTGCTCCCCTTCTTGGTGCTAAAGTAAAGCTTTTGGCGTCTGTTTGAGACGGTACGTATGATCGTCACCCAAGGACAATGAAGAGAACCGACCTGATTTACCCACAGCGCCTTGCATATGGTAAGTGCGTACTTGACGCTTGCTTAATATGTGTGGAATGAATGATGCTTGGGATCTTTACACTGGATTTGTCTCTAAGGATCAGTTCTAGGGAGATACTGTTGTATGGTGGAAAGGTCACTGACTGGGCAGGAGTCAAGAGAGCCAGGTTCTAGCCTTGGCTCTGTCATGGATTAGCAGAAAGATTTTGGGCCAGTCATTTAAGCCACCTAGACCTCAGTTTCCTCATGTATTAAAATGAGGGAGCAGCACTAGATCAATGGTTTTCAAAGTGTCAAAGACCTCCTTTACGGGGAGTCTGCAAGGTCAAAACTAAGTTTTCACTAAGACATTTTAACTTCTAACACAGTAAGTATCAATAGATATAAGGCGCTCAAACAAGAGTTCTTGGAGGGATCCTCAATACTTTTTAAGTATAAAGAGGTCCTAAGACTAAAAAGCTTGAGAATCTGTCCAATGCTGTCATTCTTTATTTTTTGGAGGCAATTGGGATTAAGTGACTTAAGTGACAGCTAGTGTGTCTGAGGCTAGATTTGAACTCAGGTGTTCCTGATTCCAGTACCAGTGCTCTATACACTTCAACAGCTAACTGCCCCACCAATGCCATCAATCTAAAAGCCATGATTTCCCAAGTGTTCCGACTCCTCACATACAAAGTCACTTTGCCCATCTTTTGTTTTCTTGATGGCATTCTTTCAAGGTGTACAATGAAATTCCTTAAGACTAACAAAAAGAAAAATGATCTATTATGCCACAAAAATGCATTTTGTTTTTTTAGCTAATACTCTTAACACCAGAGAGCTGACAGTAGATTCTAGGCTTACAGTATGAGTTGGGACTTCAGAAATCATCTGATCTAACCTGCTCCCTTTACAAATGATGCTGACTTCCCCTAGGACACAGTGGCGGTAAATGGCAGAGCCAGGATTTAAACCCAAATCCAATGCTCTTTCCACCTATGAGTCTCATCAAAGCAGCCCCCCAAAAGGAAGTAGAAAGGATCTTGGTATTAACTACCATTCAAGATGACCCTGAGAAATCACTATCCTTGTTTGGACTGTGTGACTGATACAGATTCTTTTGCTTAGACTCTGGAAAACATCTTCCATGTGTTTTTCACTTTATAGGGAAAAAGCAGTATTGATGAGTATTTCAAATTAGATCAAGTACAAATTCACTGATATAAACAAAACTGATATATAAGCAAGATCTTTTTCAGAAGGAAAACATCGAAAAAGAAAAACAAGAAGCTTCCAATACTCTTAAATGCCAAACTTATCTGGGGAGACTCTTTTGATTGAAGGTGACACTTGATTTCAATGCCCCAAAGAAAACTTGCCATTAATAAAGATTTCTCCAAGTGATATTCAAAATATCATTCAGAGCCATAAGAATCACAACTGTCTTGCATAATTAACTCCCCATGTATATCTACCAGAGAAATCCCTCAACCCAAACTTGTTCTGTGCAAATGCTCAGATTAGAGGAAGTTAAATTTAGAGCTAAACATATTCTTATTTTTCCTTTGCTACGTAAGAATCTAAGTCTGAAAAATTAAAGAAACTGATGCTATGCTAAGCTGAATAACTCATGATTGCCTCATCAGTATGTTCCTGGTAGCTGCTTGGGATGCAGAGCATATGTATAATTTGCAATGTTTCCATTGAAAAAAGCTAACCCCCTTACCTGAAAGAATAGAAATGCTTGGCATTTGTTATTGCATATCCAAATGAATAAGGGATTCCTCATAAAAACAGCAGGATGACAATGACCTTCATCAGCCAACTGGGAACAAAGCAAATGCCCTGTCCTTCCACTCCATCTGAGGCTCCAAGCTCCCAACTACCTTCTCTGAGACTCTTAGCCAAAGCTTTCCACTACTGGCTACACGTATGTACAAACTTGATCTCTCTGTCTGCACAGCTCATTGTGAATGCTTCTCTTGACTGTGGACTTCTTTGCTTGACAACCTCTTGGAGCACTGAGCCTGGTCACAGCTAACTTGTGTGTTGTCGCTTATTAGAGTTCAAAGGAACCTCAGAAGTCTGGACCTGAACAAGAATCCCCCCCCACCCCTCACAGGCCCCCCACTGAAGACTCAGTTTCATGTTTGTCTGATGACACCTCCAGTGACCCAGAACCCATTGCCTCCCAATGGAGGCTCATTCCACTTTTGGATAGCTCTAATTAGTAGGGAATTTTTCCCAACATCAAGTCCAAAGTAGCTTCTTTGCCACTTAAAATCTATTATTTTTAGTTCTACTTTTTGGAGCTCCAAGAAAATTACAGCTACAGAGAGAAAGCGTTTAGTCCAGCACCACAAACATTCTCAAAAAGTGCTAATAACAATGATGATGATGAAACTGACACCAGGGTAAACATGAAATCCATAAGTTAGGGGTTCTTATCCTGGTGTTTGTGAACTTCAAAAAGATGTGATGACTATACTTGGATAGAATTGGTTTCCTTTGTAATCCTCTGCGTTTTAATTTGTCCACTTTACATGATTCTGAGAAGAGGTCCCTAAATTTCTCCAGAATGCCAAAGTGGTCCCTGACCAAAGGTTGGGAATGCCTCTTATAAACTGCCACTTTTCCTAGCACTTTCATATATAAAGAGAATTTCTAACCATGACTAGGAAGAGTTCAGGAGGGATAGTTGTGAATTGGGACTGGTCCTTAAGAAGCATGAATGAAAATATGAAAGCATGAAACTGAGTGAGAAGTAGAGGATGGAACCCTTAATATGTCACCTTATACTTTTCCAAGCATTGTCCTAGACATTACGTTGTGCTGTCCTTGGACTGTGTGAGGGAACAGGCTAGTACATCGTGCCCAAACAATGGGAATTATAAGTAAAACAAAAATCAGTGAGAAACAAAAGATGTAAAACTAAGTTGGGCACAGCTCTTTGTGCCTGGGTCACAAACACATGTCTCTACACAGAGGACTTTGTCATGGAGCTTTCTGAGAAGACAGGACAGCAACATAGTCTGCTGGGAAGGAGAGAAGGGCCTTACAAAGCTACTAGGAACTAGAATGTCTGAAAGGAAAGGGATTTACAGAGGTTTCAGCTTTCAATTATGCCAAATTAGAAAGCTGTTGTTCTGGTTATTAGAGATGAAAAAAGGCATACATTTCTTATCAAATTCTCAAGGGGTGTGTATAAACTTCCAGTCAAGGAAAAGGAAGGTAAAATTGGAAAAATAAGGTCTACTTGTGAAATTGTGAAAGCAGAGATGTGAAAAAATACTTAACAGGTCAAAGGATATTAACAGGCAATAGCAGAAATTAAAGATATCTATAAGCATCTGAAAAAATGCTCTAAATCACTCTTGATTCGAGAAATGCAAATCAAAACAACTTTGAGGTTCCACATCTCACCAGTCAAATTGGCTAAGATGACAAAACAGGAAAATGACAAATGCTGGAGAGGACGGGGAAAAATGGGAACACGAATGCATTGTTGGTGGAGTTGTGAACTGATACAACCATTCTGGAGAGCAATCTGGAACTATGCCCAAAGGGCTACAAATAATTGCATATCCTTTGACTCAGTAATACCACTTCTGGGGTTGTATCCCAAAGAGATCATAGAAGTGAGAGGAAGACCCATATGTACAAAAACATTTATTGCCGCTCTCTTTGTGGTGGCAAAAAATTGGAAATTAAGGGGATGCCCATCCATTGAGGAATGGCTAAACAGGTTGTGGTATATGAATGTAATGGAATACTATTGTGCTATAAGCAATGGGGAGGAGACAGTCTTCATATTCACCTGGAGAGCCTTATACAAACTGATGGAAAAATTTGTACACAATCACAGACACATCGTATGTGTGATGACCAACTTTGATAAACTGGACTCTTCTCAGCAATGTACAGTTATGAGACAATTCTACAGGTCTCAGGATGGAAGGAGATATGTACATTCAGAGAAAGATCTAGAAAGAACAGAGTTTAAATGGAGACTGAAGCATTCTACATGCTATCATTCTTTTTCATGTTTGGTCCACTCCATTGTTCACTCCATTGGTTACAACCCTTCTATACAACCAGACTAATGTCCAAAAAAAAAGAAAAAAAGAAAAAACACAACACCAAATAAGCTTGTACAGACAGTTCTCGCTTTACTTATTAAACAAATTTGACTTTACATAAAAAATTCCGAAAAAAATCCACATTCCAAAAAACTCTCATCTATAATAATTTTACTGTACGCCCTTACTGTACTGTGCTCTCTCTCTACTCTTGCCTCTTAGTCCACCACTCTGTGGCCTCCCACCAGAAAACAGACAAACAAAAATCCTTAAAAAAAAACTCTTCAAGTGAAAGCAGAATGGACATGTGGAGCCACTGTTGCTGCCAGATCAGGGCTTGGTTTGAGATTTCAGGCACAAAGAGAAGAGAGCTTTGCCCCACTCTGCCCACCCACCAACATGTCTGCCTCAGGGTACTTGTCTTCCATTGGTCAGCACTCAGTACTGAATGTCTGTCCCTTGTCCCCATGTGTCACCCATCCTCTCCTGTCTGTGTCCATGTCTAGTCCCCAAATGCCTGCCTCCCCCACCCCCATGTTCTTATCTGTTCCAGCCAGGCCCCCAAGTTCCTTCTTCTGCTTTTGCTTCTCTGTCCCCACCACCCATGTATCCTTGAACTCCATGCTGGCCCCCTTCCTCCTTCCTCACATCCATGGGCAAATTCACATTACGTAGAGAGCTAGAGAATGGTCCATTTATGTACGGAGAGAACTGTCTATAATTCACAAAGGAACAGGATCTTGAGAGCATGTTGAAGACTGTTATACAAAGGCTTGAGACACCTGGCAAGGCATTTTGGGGCATGCTGCCAAGGAGCATCCCTAAGACAAAGCTTAAGAAAGTTCATTAATTAAAGTGAACCGAGGCAGCAGGCTTAGTTCTTGGGGGATTTATTCTGAATCCCACTTTTATTCATTTATTCCTCCTTCACGCTTTCTCTCAGATGTTGAGTCTATTATTATGTGGTCAACTGAGATGTGTTTAGGATCCTTGGTACAAATAATCTTAAATGATCAGAAATCCTCAAATCATTTCTATTTGGCGTCCTTCTTTCCTCCCTTCTGTCTTTCTTTTTCTTTCTTTCTTTCTTTCCTTCCTTCCTTCCTTCCTTCCAGTACTTACATTGAGTACAAGTGTGACTGATATTCTGTGAATTCTCAATACTTTAAGGAATTATGAAGCCATGCTATCAAAATTCAATTTAGGAAACGTGAACATCTGTTATGGGAATTTGAAGATCTTCCCTGCCCCTAGGCCCTTTGCTAAAGTGTCTACGTGACTGAGGTCCCTTGGATATTTGAAAGTATACTCTGTTCCCTAATAGGCTGAATGTGATCATGTGGAGCCTGTGGCGCCAGGCTTG
>CM053583.1:91564759-91590925 GCA_028627135.1 Pseudochirops cupreus
TCCCCTGAACTAGGTAAATGGTATTTGATTAATTAAAGTAAGATTGTTAGCCCATTTTGAGTTGCTTTCCTTTAGAAAAGCAGATCTAAGAACCTGTGCTAATAGCCGCCCTAGGTATGCTAGGGTGCTTGCTGTTACAACATCTCCCAGCTCCCCTATGTCATTACCCTATTCAGCAGCACAGGGTCAAACACACAAAGCTGGCCTCTGAAGCCAGGAAGACTGTGTTCAAGCCCTGTGTGACCCTGTGCAAGTCACTCAACCTCTCTGTGCTCTAAACAACTCACAGACTATAACTGGCAGAAAGGTGCCTCTGAAGAGTGTTTCCTTATCTGGGAGTTCCATGCATGAGTGAAATGACCATTGTTGTTCCTATTTCTACCTCTACTCACAATTCTTCCCTACTCCACATTCTATGCAGTAAATTCAATTAGATCATGAACCCCTGGTCTGAGCTAAATGCACATACGTGCTTTCTCAAGCTCAATGTATCAACTGCCTTTTGGTTTGGAGGTAATAATGATGTCACAGAATCTCTGAGTGAAATGGAACCTCAAAGTTACAGGAACCACCTGTAACTGAACAAGAATCCATTCTACACCAAGTTGAAAAGTGGACATACAGTCTTTGCTTCAAGACATTAAGTGAGCCAGGGGAATTCATTTCATACTAGTATCATTTAACACCTCTTCCTGTATGGTAGTAAATTAGACAGTCTTTAGGGGCTGGAACAAACAACCATTTGCCTAAACAATCTTACTGAGTGAAAGATATACTATAACAGACAATGAATATTAGAAAACAAAGGCACTCTTCTCCATTCTATTTGGTCATGAAAGCATGTTCCATTTTGGATAAATGAGAGTTGACTATATTTCTTCTCTTCAACTACATTACGGGATTTGCCATGGCACTTTAAAAATGATTTTTTGTTATCATGTGATCTGAAACAATACTAGTAGAACATAATTCCCTTCTTTGGACAGCAACTGAGCTCAGCGAGCATTATTAATCTCTTGAGAGCCTATTTGAAAGCAGTGCAAATCTATGCTTCCCCGATAGTCTCTATGGTAAACAACACTAACTTTTCCTGGGCTTTAAGTTGATGCCTTTTTCAAAACATTTATCAAAGTGAAAAACAGCTTCTCTCCTCAAGAAAATGCTCTATAAATTCCTTCAGTATGCAGATCGATAACATGATTGACTTCTGAGGTAATCTTCCTGACTTCCACCCTAAGAGAAATCAACTTTTTGCTTACCACTTCAGGATGTCTGAATGCAACAGCCTGGATGATAAGAGTATCTAATAAAAAAACCTCATCATAACACATATACACCAAAGAACGGGGTTAAAAGTTCCTATGATGCCAAAGGGCTTACTTTGAATAAACATGTAACCTTCCTGTTTAGCAAGTCTGCTTTTTTCCAGCCACTCTCCTTCCATACCAGCTTTATATTTTTGGTCTTTTTTAGAGGGGGGAAGGCAGGGCAATTGGGACTAAGTGACTAGCCCAAGGTCACACAGCTAGCGTCAAGTGTCTAAGGCTGGATTGGACTCCAGGGCCAGTGATCTATTTATTGTGCCACCGAGCTGCCCCTCCTTCCATATCATCTTAAAGAAATAAATGGAAACAAAAATGCTGAGGGGATGAGCTTTGCACCAGAGAACTGACAGGAAAACTCAGCAGAAGGGAATCCCAAGTCCCGTTTGTGCCTAAGAGATTCTTGGAGTTCAATTTCTGAGAATCTTTCCAGGTTTTCTGGAAGAGGAATAGAGAGCTTGAAGAAAGCGGACTTAGCTCAAGTTTGTAGCCAAACACAGCTGAAGTGCTTCTTGCCACAAGTGTTCTGCTTTAACAAAAACAAAAACATAAAAATTCAGCTTCATTTATGTTGCTGATAAGAATAGTCTTAACCGGGTGTCCTGACAGGCATGGACTAGAGTCAAAGTCCCCAGACTCCTCCTGTGAATTTTGATCAGTCTGCAAAAGTTTTCTAAACAAAAGTCCTTCCTTCTTTAGGACATAACCTAAACATCTCAAACATTCAAATGCTGACCAATTCTTCTTTCTCTCAAGCCTCTCAGGTACTTTCTGACCTCCCAGGTCCTATTTCTTGAGCTTCCTAGGAGTGTAGACTACAGAGAACTGGCTGATCAGTCTATAGTGGAAAATTTAGAGGTTAGCCACCTACAGTAGGATTTGGTTGGGTTGGGAGACCACAAACTATATGATATTTAAAGGCCATTTCAAAGCCCAACAGCATGAGAAATAAGGAAATGCAGACATCTAGAAATGAGGCATTTTCAGGTAACCAAGCAAAGAGATCCCAACTTGGAAATGACAGAATCAGGTTAACCGAGGGCATGAATGTCTTGGTGCTGCTCTAGTTCCCTGCAATTATCTAGGCCACCATCATTTATTCATTCCAAGATAAACTGGGAAAGGCCTTGGAAAGACTGGCAAGTGCAATCAACTCAGTTCCTCCTCATCTGCTTAGGATACCAATTACATAACTTTTAATGAGCTCCATTGATGGGTCTTTCTAAGAAAGGAAAACACAACAAAATACACTCAGCTTTAACACTTGCAAGTGCTCAACACTCAAGTTTCAAGACTAAGGTTTTCTAATAACTAAAGCATTTGAACTTTTTGAAGTTCACAATCCTAAAGAAGCTAAAGAAAGAAGCAATTTTGAATTTTGAAATGAAGAAGACACAACAAAAACACTTTAATTTTATCTTTTGTGGATATAAGGAAAACAGGGTATAGAATTCAAAAATGGTTCCCAGAAAATAAATATATTTTAAAATGGCTCCCAGAACTATTTGCAGGGGTACTAAGGACATTTCGTTACAATTAAAGCAAAGAATAAGCTGTCATATAACCTTAGCTGTTGCTCTGACAGTCCTAGTTAGTACCAGAGAGCACAGTTTCCACTTCTTCCCAGAGGACAATAGTGTTTAAAGGAAAATAACTAAAAAGTGATCACAAAGGGTTGATCATCCAACAGGTGAAAGCATAGAGTGATTTCACACAATTTAAGTCATGAAACAATTACATTTTCCCATTTCCATCCATCCAATAGTAAAGAAGCCATGAGATGTGGTGGAAAGAGCATTCGAATTTGAGCCAGGAGATCTGGGTCTTGAGTCCTGGCTCCCCAATGGTGACTATGTGACCTTGGGCAAGTCACCTCATCTCTCTGTTCCTTAGCATCATCTTCTCCCTATCTCTCTCTCCTCCTGCTCCTCCTCCTCCAAATAGCTAAGCTGTATTTTCTCATCAGTTTTATCCACCTCAGTGTAAACTGCTTAAAACTGATGTATAGAAAAAGAAAAGGACATACTGCAAGCTAGTAGTCTGCATTTATATAATATTAGAGGCAGTGCTACATATAAAGTGCTGAACCTGGAGTTAGGAAGTCCCAAGTTCAAATCCATCCTCAGATACTCACTAGCTGTGTGATCTCTGTCTGCCTCGGTTTTCTTGTCTGTAACTGTGAATAACAAAAGCCCCCCCCCAATAATAATAATAATAAATAATAATAAAAATTTTCTAGCAAGCATCAAAGACGATATTTTGTAAAGAACTTAGCAAACATTAAAGCACTATATAAATGCTATTCTTCTTATTTGTCAGTGTTAGAAAAATGGGGTTCTGTGAACAATATGGATTTGACCCTTAAATACTCTGGACAGGGGACAGAGGTTAAAAAAAGTTGAAATGATGAAAATGTGAATGAACAAGTCATCTCTTGATCATCCGAGTAAGGAGAAGTAAAATCGAACCTTATTTTAAACAAGAGTTTCCCCCACCAAAGCTTTTTCAGAAATCTTAGTAAGTAGCATAGGGAAGTTTCAGTCTCTGTCATCCTTCCCTGCCACAGAGATGTCAACGAGCTATGAAATGGCCACGAGGAAGCCAGTAAAAGAGGGAGAGGGAAATGGAGAATCTCAGGGAAACCTCAGACTGGATAATCAGCACCAGAGAAGTAGAGAGCTCACTGGCTAGGGAAGGAAAGAGTCTGGGCCTCAGAAAAGGTGATCTCATTTAAATGGAAATCAGCAAGGGCTTTTAAAAGATAGAACCAGCAAGCCTGAAAACAGCAGAAATTCAAAACCCAGTTTGGATAACAGTCATAACAGAGGCTATGAATATCCTGGCAGAGTTACTGGGATGGGGCTCAAGAGGCAGGAGAATTAATACCTTCTCTCCCTGTGTAACCTCTGGCACATCACAATCTCCATGGACTCGTTTATACAACAAGAAACTGAATGGTCCCCAAGGCACCCTTCACTTGGAGAGGCCTGATTCTGCAAGACAGAACATGCTAGTTTTCAGTCCCATAGAATGTAGCTTTGAGAGGCAGCAGGGCAGAGTGTCTAGAGACCCTGCCTGGAGTCAGGAAGGCCTGGGTTCAAGTCCCATCTTTGGCCTTTGACACATTCCAGCTATGTGACTATGGATAAGTCCCTTACCCTCTCAATCTTGGCGCCTTCTAAGGTCTGAGATTATCCTCAACTTACCCGGAACATATCTCATTGGCACAATGTTTGTACATTCCTTGATATCCAGGGCTGGGTTCCCTAGCATTTGTACAGTGTCTGGCACATGGGGTTCAGTCCTTCAGTTGTGGCTAACTCTTCATGACCCCGTGAACCAACTGTTGATGGAGTTTTCTTGGCAAAGACACTGGAGTGGTTTGCCATTTCCTTCTCAAGCTTTATGCAGGCAGAGGGCAAATGACTTGCCTAGGGCCACATTAAGTGTCTGAGGTCAGACTTGAACTCTAGTCTTTCTGACTTCAGATCCAGCATTCTATCCAATAAGGAAAAGGACTAAAGAAATTAAATGGAAAGTCCTAGACTCAGGTTCAAATAAATTAACTGCAAAAGTCCAGGATTGAGGGGCATATTAAGAATATTTTCCAAAAAAACTTTATGAGCAAAACATCTGTGAGTTTCAAAAGGGCTGCAGAAGCAACTGTTTAACATGACAGATGAAGACTAATGGAATTTTAGTAATTGCAGTAATTTAGGAATTGCAGTAACAAAAAAAAAAAAAACAAAAAACCAAAACTAGATGGCTCAGTGGATAGAACCCGGGGCCTGGAGTCGGGAAGGCCTGAGTTCAAATCTGGCATCAGACACCCATTAGCTGTGGGACCTTGGGCAAGACACTTAACCTCTGTTTACCTTAATCCACTGGAGAAGGAAAGGGCAAACCATTCCACTATCTTTACCAAGGGAAGTCCACACAGGGTCATGAGGAGTCAGACACAGCTGAAAGACTGAACAATAAAACACAGCACACAGGACCAGGGAGATCCTGGTCTTGCTGTACTCTGTTCCAGCTAGATCACATCTGGAAATATGTGTTCTGTTTTGGACTCCAGTCAGTCTACTAGCATTTCTTAATTCCCTCCTATGTGCTGGAGACTCTGCTGAGCACCAGAGACACAAAGAAAGGCAAAACCAGTCTCTGCCTTCAGGGAGCTCAGAGTCTAACGGAGGAGACAACATGCCCCACAACTATTTCAGAAAGGATATAATGGCAGGGATGGGGGTCCAGGGGGCGAGGGAGCCTCGTGAGAAAGGCAATAAGATTAGAAGGAACTTCCAAGACTTTGGGAAGAACATCAACAAGCTGGAAGACACCAAGAAGCTTTCTTTACAAGTATTTGGTGAGGGAGGTGGGGCTAGGCAGTGGCTCATCTGAAAAAGACCTGGTGCTTTGGACCGACTCCCCATCGGTCCAAAGGAAGTACTAAGATGCCAGCATAGTCTAGTGCTACAAGAGGCCGACTTCTCAGGGAGACACCTGCTGCTCTCAACACTAATTGGGTCCTGCTCCAGAGGACTATGGTCAGTTTGGGGGAGCACCTTTTGGGCAGGGCACCCATAAGCTGGAGAGTGTTCACAGAAGGCCAATGGACTGTGAATGGCCTTGAGACTATGAGATCATGCATAATGCTGGAGTTGGAGGCCTCCAGACGCCATCTAATTCAACCCTTTCATTTGACTTAAGACAGACCTGAAACCCAGGGAGGTTTGCTTAAGGTCACACAGGCCGTAAGCATTAGAGATGGACTTTGCTCCCATCCAGGTCCTCTGATTACATCAGTGCTATGTCCACTACACTCTAATGCTGTAGTAAACTCAGTTGAAGGATGCTGGGATATTTAACCTGAAGAGAAGGTGGGGATGGGGGCTAACGGAAGGGGCACCAGGGAAGAGGTCTTCAATAACCTGAAGGGCTGTTACATGGAAGAGAGATTAGACTTATTCCATTTGGCCTCTGAGGGCAGAACTAGAAACAATGAGTAGGAATGGCAGAAAGGCAAACAGCTTGATGTTAAGGAAAAATTCCTGATGATGAGAAGGGTCCAAGAATGGAAAGGGCTGCTCCTTGATTAATGGGCATTTTCTGTACTGTAAATGAGAGGTCTTGTAAAGTAGGTGTGTTGTAGCAGGGATCCTGTCTTGGGCATAGATAGCACAAGACGGCCTCCCAGAGTCATAATCAGTTTCTTGCCCCCTCACTGCCCCCTCCTCAAAAAAAAACCCTATCAAAAAAAGGATATTTTAGCCTGAAGAAGAAGAGAAGACCGAGAATGTACATGATGGTGATCTTCAAGTATCTGTCTGAAGGGCTGTCCCAAAGAACACTGATGTCACCTGTTTTACTGTGGCCCTAGAGATCAGAACTGGGTATGATGGGGGTCAGATGAGAAAACCAACTTCAGCCTGATAGAAGGAACAACTTTCTTAGAACTACCCCAAAATAGAGCTGCCTATCTCTGGAAAATTAGTGACATCCCCATCATTTATGATCTTTTAAGTAGAAGCTGGATGGTTGTTGGGTTTGTGTAATGGAGGTCCTTCCCAGGGACTGACTCAGATCTCTGGGGTCTTGACACTGGAAGCTTGTTGGAGTGGGAAGTAAATTGAATAGATGAGATTCCTGTACAAGTAATGATTGCTGAGCTTTGAGGACTAGATATGCCAGTTGCTAACAAGATTTGGCTACTCCCTCTGAACAGTCAGAGGGGCTAGGATATACATGGTAGCAAGCATAGTTCTTGCTCATCAAAGACAACCAATAAATGACATGATTTGGCCATTTATTTGTAGAAAGACTTCATTTAATCTCTTGATACAAATCACTTTGACAACAAAAGCTTCACTGTTTATGCTTCCAATGAGTGTGTTGATGCTATTTACAAAGAGTCATTTACAACAATTTTCCAAATAAAATTTTTGGAAATGCCCAAAGATCTCGGTAATTCCTTCCTACTAAAAGTAGCAACTGAAAAGAATGCAGTAAAGCTTACGAACGGCTTTTATTACATGAGATCAAGGCTGCTTAATATTCTAGTACTAAAGAAACAGAAATGAGTACAGGAATAAGGGAAGCAGACAGAACCCTGCCATTCACGTTACAAATCAAACCCAAGCTTGCGGCTGCAGCTATAAAAAGAAAAGAAAAGATTAATGGGACTGCCTCTCCTTCCACCTTCCCTCAGCCAGCTCCGTAATGAGGATTCACAGCTATACATCAATTAGTGAATCAATATGGGCACCAGGTTGTAATTATCAGTAGAGGGAAACATAGATGATGGAAAAGGGGCAAGTCCCCTGGGAGCCTGATCCAGTGTTTAAGCAATGTTTAAAGCTGAAAGTTTCTTTTTCAATTAAAAGAACCAAACTGGGTCATGTACACTGAAAATACAAGTAACACTATAAACTTGCTATTTCTTGGCACTTTGGATTTTTTTTTTTTACCTCTTGGCAGTCATATTATTAATATATTAAATCAAATAAGACTTTTGTTGTTGCGATGCACAGCTTTCTGGATTGGACCTCATTTATTTATACCGTTATATACCAATTCTTTATTTATCCCATTTATTTATATATACCAAAATACATAATCAAAAAAGGATTACAAAGCCAAATAACGGATTACCAAAATAAGATGTGTTTTTCCCTGCCCCCAAAAGCCTCACATAGATGCATTCATCCTAAGCAATCATTTTTAATATATTTACATCTATGTGTCTATTGGCCCAAATGGAAAATTTATTTACCAGTAAATAATAAGAAACTACACCCAAGCTCTTTGAAATGCCCATTTTGAATCAATCAACAACAAAACCAGTCAGCACAGCTTCTTGGGGAGCAGGAGAATTGGAAATAAAGATGAATACTTCTACTATCAGCGCTCTTGTGAAGATTTCAACTACTTTGCCATTCTTGTACCACTTAAAAAAAGTAGTATCTTGAGATGAAGAAACATACAGAGCCTATAGTGCCCATGCGCGCACACACACACACACACACACACACACACACACACACACACACACTACACACACACTTCAGCCCTGCTGAAGATGGTTAAGTATCAGCCTCTGAGAGGCAAAAGCCCAGGACTCCCTTTGTCACACAAGGAATTTCCATAGCTTTGGAGCAGCTACAAAGTCATTTCCTCCGCCTTGCGAAATACCGAAATACCGGTAGACAAAGGCAATTACCTTGCACAAGTGGTTAGGTTGCCTTTTCTTTCAAATGACTTACCTTTTAATTGTAGCTAAGGGGGAAGGTGAATGGCGAGTCCATCAGATCTGGGGGCATAACTGCACAGTGTTGCACGGTCCTATTCCTTGGTCAATCTGCAGCATGCAGCACCGTCAGGTGATGGTGCCAACTGCTCATGCTTCTCTGCCGCTCCAGAGACTTGGATGACCCATTCTGAATCCCCCCAGAGAACAGCGCCTCATTCATTTTGTATCAAGTTAAACAAAACCATGTCAGCTCCAGCTTTCCTCCTTAGGGGTACTCCCGCCCTCCCCACTCAATGTATGGAGGGGCCATGCTGATTGGGTGCAGCTGCGAGCCAACCAAGACATGTTTTCCCCTGCCATACTCGGTCAGCCAGAAGAGAACTCGAGCTCTTTCATGGCTCTGGGAAGGAGAAAAGGCAGAAAGACTACAGAGTTCAGGAAAATAATGAAGTAGTAAATGTTTCCCTGTGATGGTCTGTATTACTGGGCACTACCTTTTTAGTTCTGTGGGGCTTAAAAAGTACATTCTAATCATATCAAAAATGCAAAATCCTCTTTTGGAAAGTTGAGCTTGTGCGGTTTATGTTCCTAAAAATATACATCTGTCACTTCCACAGAAGTAGCTAGAACCCATTACCAGAATGTCTTTCTGCTAAACAATCAAAACATGAATTTTAATTTAATAAATTCCAAGGAACCAGATTCTAATAATGGGCAAATTCAGGACCATGATGGGTGGGATTTTTCAAATAAAGGATTCTGTCTGGAGTTCACATCTCGAGCTTGTCAGCCAAGCCCATTTTTCAAAGAAGTCATCCTTTGTTTTCAGCGGAGTCAGTGCCAGAGTTAAAGTGTCCCCTCCCAGCCCCCGAAACCTCTCCTTCATTGGTATGCTGCTGCTGAGCTCTAATGCCAATGGTGACAAAATCGTGCTAAGTTGGCCAAGTGAGAGCACTTAAAAATGCTTAGACACAGCCAGAACGAGGGCTGAAAAGAAAATCCCAGGGCTCCTCTTCTAATATGCTGACTTTATTCTCTGGGAGCCTTTTTCTTCTCTTATTCTTTTTTTTCCTCTCTTCATTTGTTTCTGGGCAGGAATTAGTGATTCAGCCACTCATTTTGAAATCCTAGAGAGCTTCTACAGGCCAACAGAACCATTCTGAATGAATGGCAAAGCAGAATTTGAATCTTGCTTTTCTTGTTTAAAAAAAGAAAAAAGAAGAAACAAAAAGAGAAATAAATAACTAAAGAGATACTTCCATATTTCAAGGATCTATAATTTAAACCTGGTGAGTACCTCCCTATGACAATGCAACCTGGTGCGGTAGATAGGGTATATGACCCTGGGTAAGTCACCTAACCTAGCTAAATCTCAGACACCTAAACAACCAACCTCAGGGGGTTCTTGTGAGGATCAAATGAAACAGAGTATAGAGAATACTTTGCAAACCTTTAAGTGATATATAAAAGTCTGTCATCATTATCCTGGAGAAAACAACCCTTTTTTTTAACTGAGTAGAGCTGCTGTGTCCAAAAAAAAATTTTTTTTTAATTCATCATAGGTTCATCATGGCAATCATAGCTCGACTCTTTACCTCAGATGAAAGACATGTGTCTAAAGCTTTTTGAGCTCAGAAGAGTCTGTCTGAGCTTGTACTCCACTGATATAGGCTTCATGAACCCAGTTTGACTTACATGCAATGATGAGGTATCAGAAGAGAACTTTAGTGGAAGAATTCAACTAACAGGAAATTTTTGCCAAGTTTAGTCCATCAGGAATATGGAAGACATAGTAAAAACTCCCTTTTTAATTCTTGTATTCTCAGAGGTAACTAATGCCTACCTTTTAAATGTGCTATTTTTAGCTTTTGCATGAGTAATTAATTGTGTTTGCTGAGAAGAACACAATTTGATCTTGCTGTTTAGTCCTGTCCTCTCTGTGGCCTCATAGACCATAACACACCAGGCCTTTCCGTGATCCACTCTCTCTCTACATCTGTCCAAATTCGTGTTCATTGTTTCCATGATACTATCTTTCCATCTCATCCTCTGCCATCCCCTTTTCCTTTTACCTTCAAGGTTTCCCAACATCAGGGTCTTTTCCAATGAGTCTTATCTTGTCATTATATGGCCAAAGTTTGTAAGCTTCAGCTCTAGTATTTGACCTTCCAGTGAATAGCCTGAATCAATTTCTTTAAGTACTGACTGATTTGTTCTCCTTGCTCTCCAAAGGAATCTCAAAACTCTTCTTCAGCACCACAGTTTGAAAGTGTCAATTTTGCACACTCAGCCTTCCTTATAGTCCAATTCTCACTGCCATACATTGCTACTGGAAAAACCATAGCTTTGACTGTATGCACCTCTGTCGGCAAGGTGATGATGTCTCCGCTTTTTAGTATGCTCTCCAGATTTGCCATAATTTTCCTTCCAAGGAGCAAGAGTCTTTTAATTTCATGGCTGCAGCTGCTGTCTGCAATGATCTTTGAGCCCAAGAATATAAAATCTGACACTGCTTCTATTTCTTTTCCCTCTATATTTGCCAGGAAGTGATGGGACCAGTTGCCAAGATCTTAGTTTTTTTGATGTGAAGCTTCAAGCCAGCTTTTACACTCTCTTCTTTCATCCTCATCAAGACTTTTCTTAATTCTTCTTTACTCTCTTCCATCAGAATGGTATCATCTGCATATCTGAGACTGTTGATATTTCTCCCAGTGACCTTAATTTTGGCTTCTGATTCATCCAGCCTGGCATTTTGCACAATGTACTCTGCATATAACTTAAATAAGGTGACAATATACAGCTTTGTCATATTCCTTTCCCAACCTTAAAATAGTCAGTTGTTGTTCCATGTTGAGGTCAGCATAATGTAGTAGAAAGTGCCTTGACCCTTGAGTCAGATAACCTGGCTGTACCTGAATCTTCATTCCAGCACTTATTAGCTGTGTGATTCTCTCCAGCTAATTCACTTAGCTTTACTTAGTTTGCTTTCCCCATCTGTAAAATGGGTTAACAGCAGTAGTGCTACCTATCACAGGATCATATATTTAAAGCTGGAAGGAATCTTAAATGTGATCCAAACCAAGCCCCTCATTTTACCAATGAGCAAGCCCAAATGAACAAAGCACTTTGTGATCTTCGCTCTATAGAAAGGAATAAGTATTATTGAGTTATGGGATGTTTGTTTCCATATACAGTAATACATTACTTATCCAGAAGTAACCTCAACTATCTAGAAAGCAGTCCCAAGCAGAGAGATAATCAAAAAATATCTCAGCAGACAAAGCAGATGTCAAAGTCCACGTGCCAAAGCTCATGAATTTCACTTATGGGACAGATCATAGCTACTCAACTTGTCAGAATTTTGTCAAAAGTAAGAGCCAACATGCGAACAATTTTCAAAAGAACTGCAAACTATTAAAAACTGTACCAAAACGAGTTCCAAATTACTAAAAATAAGAGAACTGCATATCAGAACCATTCTGAGGTTCTTCTCACTGGAACAATTGGCAATGATGACAAAACGTGCAATCAGTGTTGGGGAGGCTGTGGAATGACAGGCAAGTACAAAAAATATAGTATTAATGGAGTTCCAAACTAATCCAGATACTCCCAGAAAGCAACTTGGAATTATGCTAAAAGTTACTCAGATGTTCAAACCCTTTGGCTGAGAGAGCCCAGTGCTTGGGCTTATATCCCAACGACATCAAAGTCAGAAAGAAAGATTCCACATATAAACTCTTCTGAGTATTTTTTTTTGAGTCTGCAAGACAACTGGAAACAAAGTCGATATCCACTGACCGTTGAACTAACCAGGGGTTGGTTAGTAATGTAAAGGAGTATCACAGCATTGTTAGAAGGGATGAATAGGAAAAATTCAGAGATATATAGAATCACATAGGAACTGATACAGACCAAATAGGCAGAACCAGGAAAGCAGTCCATATAACAATTATGATGATGTCAATGGAAAGAGCAAACAAAGGAATTGTGTGTGTGTAATTATAAAAACCAAAGACTTTGGCCCCGGAGAAGAGGAAAGAAAGAAAGAACGAAGGAAGGAAAGAAGAAAAGAAAGAAAGAAAGAAAGAAAGAAAGAAAGAAAGAAAGAAAGAAGGAAAGAAAGAAAGAAGGAAGGAAAGAAGGAAGGAAGGAAGGAAGGAAGGAAGGAAAGAAAGAAGGAAAGAAGGAAAGAAAGAAGGAAAGAAGGAAGGAAGAAAAGGAAGAAAGAGAAAAGAAAGAAAGAAAGGAAGAAAGAAAAAGAAAGAAAAAAGAAAGGAAGAAAGGAAGAAAGGCATATCTTTTGCTCTTTCCCTTCTTTTCAGAGATGGGTGACTACAGTTGGCTGGACTTCAGGACTCAGGTGATACGCTGATTATGATTTTGCTACACGGCTTCTTTCTCTTTCTTTTCTTAAATCTGTTAGAAGGGATGGCTTGTTAGGGAAAATGGGGAGAAGTATTTTCAGAAATGAAAGTGATATAAAAACAAAAAGATATTAATAAAATTGTGTTAAATCACACTCAAAAATTAAAAGAAGAACAAATGAGCTTGGTTATCAACTTCCTTAGGATAAAGCATATTTAGAACATGTAGATCAGGAGGGAGATGAGGCTGACGTTGAGAGCAGTGAGTAGTGACAGCTGTCAGTGAAGTGAAAACTATAAAAGGAACCAAATAAAAGTACAGTAATTTCAGGGAGGAGAGACCTCATTGCACGGTCAAACAGACCAGCATGCTTCAATAGCTTATGAGAGTTATCACTTGATACAGCAGTTGGTGTTAAAAATCAAGGAAAAATTCGGTTAAGTTCAGGATGCTCTGTTAACTCCTCCAGCACCTTCTCCAGCTGAGAAGTGACTCTGGGTTCTCCAAGATGGTGCCAGAAATGTCCACACTCTAGCTGGTCCTGCATTGAGCTGGAAAGGCTTCAAGAATGTGCCCAGTGACACACTGAGCGTCTGCTGTTCAAGCACTTGCCTAACCAAATTCAGAAAGATTCATCTACCAGTGAAAGAATGTTTTAACCATTTGGGCACATGAAGAGTTTCTACCAAAACCATGGAGAAGTTGTGATCTACATTAGCAAAGACAGGACGAACAGTGATATGTGCAAAAGTGGGGGACTATGGCTATGGAGCACTACACACATTGTTAGACCCAGATGATGAGACTCTTAATGCAATACACCCTGTATCTTCTGTGTAAGAGGGTAGTAGAATATGTAATACATTTTAGAAAGACTTCTATCAGAACTGGTTAACATTAGAGTAATGACACTTAAAAGAATAACCCTCAGCTGGAAAATTCAATTATATAAAAAAATTTTCCCCTGATGTTATAGCATCAGTGGTGTCTTTACTGTAGAAACAGCCTATGTTATAATAAGATTGTACTTAATTATATTATCCCTCTCCTGCCCCCTTTCCCACTAAATTGGCAGCTGCTGTCAGGTTTGTGATGATTTCAAATAAATTATGAACCAATGAACACACAAAAACTCAATCTATAAAGGTATCTGAAGTCCTAATAAGTGTGAAATATTTCTATAGAACGACATCTGCAAGAAAAATAAAGCCCTTTTCCCCTCCTTTGTGAAAACCTAAGTAAAAATTCAGTCAACCTACAATGTCCCCAAATAGCTTAGAAAAATCAATTTTATCTCATCAAGACCTGCATTTTAACTGAAAAATAACAGCTACATTATGTTTCCTTATGCATGTACAACAGCTACAATCCAATTTCAATTTGTTTGATTAGATGGGTATAAACATTAAGCAAGGAAGTCACGGTGCCTTACCAAAATAACATTCATAGTGCTAGCTCATTACAGAACAAAACACTATGATATATATATATATATATTGAATATACAAATATGAACGAGGCAGGATATAAAACGCAACCACAAAAACACTTTTCGCTTTACAATGAACCTCGATAACGGCCATTACGTGACATAGCTGAGCACAAGACTTGGGGTCAGAGGACCCAGGTTCCAATCCTGCCTCTGACACTCAATGCCTGGGAAGTCACTTCACCACTCTCAGCTGTAGCTGGCTCATCTGTAAAAGGAGACACTGGACCGTGGCCCTGAGGTCCCTTTCAACATCAAGGATCCTTTGGTTATTTTCTCCACCTTCACTTTGAAGGAAGTTTTGAATTAAGCTGTCTTTCCGGTCAGAACAATGAATGTGCTAAACACAGAGGAGACCCAAACATGTGGCGTGTAAAGAGACAGCAATGAAAAAAAGATACTCACTGTAGACTGTAGATCACATTACTAAACCTGCTTAAGATCTCACTATGTAATATATGTAGAGGTAGTATCCTAAAAGTTGACTTAATTTTTAAAAGAATTTATCACATGTCCCCCATATACATATTCCTGGGCTAAGTATTGTAGGAGCAATATTTTCTACCAGAGGTTTCCTCTCCCTTCCCCATTGCCCTTATCCTATGGCAGCTGGGCTGTTTCCCTAATACTCTGCATCACCCTTCTCCTGTTTGGATCAGGCTAGTTTTCTCTTAAAGATACTGAAACTGTCTTTGAGCAGGTCCTTCTGCTTCTTTGGCTCAGAGGACTAAGTATCTGGTCAGTTAACTGGCTTCCTGGTCCCACAGAGGCCTCCTACATGAAGTCAGAGCCATTCAGGGTTGGCTGGGTCAGGTGAGTTACCATATCATGCCCTGCTAACCAGACATCTCTGCATGGACACAAAGAAGGTGAGAATGTCCAGGAGAAGAAGGTGGTCAATTGTCTCAAGAGTTGGAGAGAGTTAAAAATAGGGTAATCATAATAACTGTAATAGCTTACAATTACATAGCGCTCTAAGGTGTGTAAAGCATTTTAAATACGTAATCATATCAGAGCCCTGCAACAGCCCTGTGAAATAGATGTTATAATTATAATACCCATTTTATAGGTGAAGAAACTGATCCTCAGAGAGGTTAGGTGACTTGCCTAGGCTCACAGAACCAGCAAGTCATAGAGAATTCCAACCCAGAATTTCCTGACCATAAGTCAAGCTGGTATGCCAGGCCACTGGATTTATTATTTAAGAGCTCACTCCTAACTTTTTTTTTCTTTTTCTTTTTTTGGAGGGGGGAAGGCAGGGCAATTGGGGTTAAGTGACTTGCCCAAAGTCACATGGCTAGTAAATGTTAAGTGTCTGAGGCTGGATTTGAACTCCGGTCCTCCTGACTCCAGGGCCAGTGCTCTATTCACTGTGTCACCTAGCTGCCCCAACGCCTAACTTTTGAGAGGGCAGTTTCAGCATAGCAACGGTGTTGAACAAACAGATCAATTTATCCAATCCTAATCTCTTTGTTCCCCTACATCTCAATCCTCACATCTCCAGCTACTTGGAGGGAGTAGCCTGAATGGGATGTCCTGTGGGCATTTCAAACTCAATGTGTCCAAACTGGATGCTTCTTCCCAAGCCCTCCCTGCTTCTGAACTTCTCCATCCCCTGAGTTACCCTGTAACCTTCTTGTCATCCTCTAGCTCTCCTTCACAACTCCCTGAGCCAATCTGTTGCCAAGTTCATTCCATTCTACTTTCTCAGACCTTTCACATGCATCCCTTTCTCCCCTCAGACGCTGCCCCCACCCCTGGGCAGGCCCTCATCACTTCATGCCTACTGGGGAGTCTTCCTGCCTCTGTCCTTTCTACATTCCTCTGCCAAAGTGACCTTCCTAAAGCACAGCTCTAACCACATCACTCCCCCCAACCCTGCCCCCCCTGCTCAGTAAAGTCAGTAGTAACATTTACTTCTAGAATCCTGACTTTTCTCAGAGCCTTACAAACGTAGCCTCTATGGCTCTAAGAGGTTGTCAATGGGGTTTTTCATCACTAGTGGTAAGAGAGACATGAGATGGGGTTTCCCTTAATTCTCTACCTTCCTTAAGCCCCCTCCCCTTATTTTCTTTATTGACTTAAACCAAGTTGTTAGAAAAAATAAGTACACAAAGAGGTAAGATAATGGGGCAGTCTTTGAGTGTACACAGGGCTTAAGCACGATTTGTCAGCACTACAGAGAAAACTCAGGCTCTCCAGGATATTTCATCACAAAAACTGGGGTGGCAGGCTGGGGAGAAACAGTGCCTATGCTCACTATATTTATTGAGATCTACTATGCCCTCACATCAGACTTGAAACTCCTAGTCTCGAAACACTGTCACTTTGGATTAACTTTTGTATAGCCTTTGGCAGAATTGTCTACATTCAGAAACTTCAGCAGCTGAAAGCATTTCAAAGGGCCTGCTGGGCCCTCAAATGGAATTGACCCAGATTTTTTCAATGACCACAGAAAAATAGTAAAGCTAGAGTTACCATCTCTAAAGCCTTCTTTAGGCGAAACAAAAGTCATTAATAATAGCTAATCAAAGCTAGCATTTGTATAGTGGTATAAGATTTGCAAAGTACTATAAACAATACCTCATTTGATCTTTCTAACAACCTTGTGAGGTGGGTACTCTTATTACCCCCATTTTGCAGATGACGATGCCGAGGCAGACTGAGGTTAAATGATTTTCCCAGAGTCACACATCTAAGAAGTGTCTGGGGTAGGATTCGAATTCATGTCTTTCTGACTCCAAGTCCAAGGCTCTTACTACAATTCATTGTTTCCTAATTTCTTTAAGAAAAATAGATTTTATTGATACATTTTATCTTTATAATGTGGTCATTTATTACTACTTTAGCCAAATAATCTATTGTGTCTTTACATTAGACTTCAATCTTCTAGATGTGAGACAGTGTGCCACTCTGAATTCCTATTTTCAAAAGTGCCAAGTGGACAGAGATATTGATAGCAGCTCTTTTTGTGTTGGCAAAGAATTGGAAATTGAGGGGATGCCCGTCAAGTGGGGAATGGTTGGACAAGCTGTGGAATATGAATGTTATAGAATACTGTTGTGCTATAAGCAATGACGAGATAGAGGGTTTCAGAAAATCCTGGAAAGACTTACATGAACTGATACAAAGTGAGCAGAACCAGAGGACATTGTAAATAATAACAGCAATTCTGTACAACGATCAACTGTGAATGACTTAGCTATTCTCAGCCACAGAATAATCCAAGGCAGTTCCAAAGGACTCATGATGAAAAATGCTATCCACTGTCAGAGAAAGAATTGATGGAGTCTCAATGCAGATCAAAGCATACTATTTCTCACTTTATTTTTTTCAGAGGGGTCTGTGTTTTCTTCCACAATATGACTAATATGGAAACAGGTTTTGTGTGATTGCACATGTATGACCTATATAAAACTGCCTTGTCAGGAAGGGGGAAAGGAGAGAGAGAATTTGGAGATCAAATGTTTAAAATAAGAATATTAAAAATAGTTTTTACATATAATTGGGGGAAATAGAAAATATTATTTTGAAAAAGTGCCAAATGGGGAAATTCAAGCAGAAAATTCATTGGAGGGGGAATGATTCTAATTCCTGATATACTACTAACCAGCGGCTGAATTTCAGACACAAGGGCCCACTTCCTCCAAGACGTCTTCCTTGAAAGACTTCACCCTTAGTATATACTTTATACTGCTTTCGCTTCTCTTTTATCATTCTTGAGGTTTGTTTTTTTTAATGTACCTACACACTGTCTTTATTGAGTACCTAATAAGGCAATGAAGGTTATAAAAAGACAAATAAGACCTACCTTAGCCTTGCCCTAATAATGCTTACGATCAAGTAGGTTTGCAACGTCCCTAAAAAAAAAAGGGGGGAGCTGCTCATAAAAAAAAGCATATTTCCTGGATTTCCTTGCTTTGCAGAAAAGTCAATGTGCTTCCCTTGCCAAAGGGATGGCTAGATGGATGGATGGACACACATACACGCACACGCGCGCATGCACACACACACACACACACACACACATCATCAAATCAGTGAAATACTCAAGTGGATCTGGGACCTCAGATATAACTGTTCCCTGCAGCCACCACAGATCACAAGCAGGTCATACCTACTCATCTCTCCTTTAACTCTTATCAAGTCCTCCCAGAAGTTCACCGCAGGAGATCTACCTAACACTGCTCCATTTTTGGTTTAGAAAAAAGACATCAAGTACATGCACACTTTCACTGTTCCTAGTAAAAGCTAAGTCTAGAGTAGAAACTCAGTGTTTGCTGAATGAATCTGGCCAAAGATAATCAGATCTCCTTCTACCAGTTTCTCTAGCAGCTACCATGACAGCATGGGAGCTGATATGCCAATAGATCTTCCCAACCTTGGTCTGAATCCCATCTTTCCTGTGTGACTCTAGCCAGGCCCGTTGACCTCTGTGGCCCTTAGTTTCCCCTCATATTTAAGCTGAGGAAGCTGGACTAGATGGACTTTGAGGTCTCTTCTAAGTCTATGAACTCCATCAACATGGGAACAGGTTTACACAACTTTTTAGGGCAGTGGTTCTCAACCCTCCTAATGCTGCAACCCTTTGATACTTGTATGTGGGTGTATCTGCATGTGGGCGGACCCACCTGGAGATGGATAGAGGAGCGGTGTCTCGGTTCCTAAGACCACCGGAAATGCGCGTTTTCTGATGGTCTTAGGCGACCCCTGTGACTCCTGTGAAAGGGTCATTTGACCCCCAAAGGGGTTGTGACCCACAGGTTGAGAACCACTGTATTAGGGGCAGATCATCATTCAATTCAAGCAACTTTTTCTCTGGGAAAAGAGAAATGGTTATAATGAGCTGGGCAATCAAAAGAGAACTCCATTTCAGTATTTTTTAAGAGATTTTCAGTCCAGCTAATACAGAAGTAACACAAAGGAGAAGAGTCACTACACACATGATTTCAGACTTGCTTTGCTCATTAGTGGGTATAAAGCTATGATATAATTTCATTAATTTATTCCTCATTAAATTAAAACACATATTTAAAGACCTTTGAGAAAGCTCAGGAGATAGATTTAGTAATTCCAAATGCAGACAGTCTTAGTTAGAGCTTTGGGAAACGTAATAAAAATCACGATAGCTATAGTCTTTCTGAATACCTAATAGTTCTCATTGTGATCAGAATTCTGGCAGTATAAGAAAGCAGAGATTATTCTTATTTTAATAGATGAAGAACCTAAGGCCTAAAAAAGGTGAAGAAATATCCCCCTCTCCTCCCTAATCAAATTTTTAAAAGTTCACTAAGTAGCCATGGTATACAGAGAGCTATGCTGAGTAATAAGGGAGATAAGGTACCTTGTGCATAAACCTGAATTAGTAGAAGCCGAAGGAGAACCCAGGTCTGCTGACTCTCAGTCTACTTCTTATAAACAAAAGCCCAGTGACAGCTGGGGGGAAGGAAAACATTCATTTGGGGTTTGTTCATAGTCAGGGAGCTGCTGTCTGCCACACTTGAATAGCCCAAGCCTTCAAATTCAGAAATGAGAGTCATGAATGCTGGAGCAGAGATCCCCAAAGCCACTCAGAGAGCAAACAGATTAGTAGCGGGCTTTTGAGCTGATGTGCCATCACCACTAGACCTTGAGCACCACTTCCCTTTGGGAAAGGAATAAAGGTTTACAAAGAAAAAAGACACACACACACAGACACAGAGACACACACACAGACAGAGACACACACAGACACACACACACACACCCAGAGCTCCTAATGGAGAGCTATGTGTAATAGCAAGCATTCAGTGAATAGTCGTACTACCTAAAAGGGGAATTTTAATTCTTTTATTCATTCACTTGACGAGCATTTGTTGAGTATTTTCTGGGTACAGAATTTATGTTCTGTTTTATTTATTATTAAGCTAGATGACAAGCCAAGAAACTGCTCGAACTAATAGAAAACTAATTTAGCTTAAACTAAAATGAATATTTAAGGGCTAGGGGAGATAAAAATTTTACAAAAGATTCATCTCCCCTTCTTTCATAAAGCTTATAGTCTAGGAAGGGGGCAAAATAAAAGTTACAGGGGCAAAATAAAAGTTACAGTGCCTAATATTACATGATAACATTGGAGAGATCCAGAATCAAATGCTATGTGAGGTCAGAAGGGAAAGGAAATCAGGGAAGGCTTCATGGAAAAGGAGACGTTTGTGTTGGGTTTTAAAGGATGGACAGGAATTTGTTAAGTAAAGAGGAGGAGAGACAATATCCCATTGGGAAAAACAAAACACGAGAAAGTATTTAGAGGAAGGAAAGAGAAGGGAAGAGAAATCCACAGTGGACACACAAGGGAATGCTTCTGAAGTATCTGAAAGCTACTTAAGATGAGTTCTCTTGAATAATTAAGACATTTCTCTTCCCCCTCCCCCAACCTTGTTCATGCTATGAATCTGCTTAGAAAACTTTCCTCCTCCCCAGATCTCCCCAAGAGTACAGTCTGGTCTCTTAACTGAAATGATCATGGCCTCCAAATTAGTCGCATCTAAATTAATGAGGTTTTACTGCATCCTAAAGTACAATCATTAATTTAAAATGACAGAAATGGAAGCAGTCCATTCTCCTAAGGTGCTAAATAATTCTGTTTTGTTGACTAAGCCCCAGCAGTCAACAACTGAGGGCCCCCAAGCAAAACAAACCACCTCCCAGCACCCACACAACAGACTCTCAAGTACCAGGGGCTCTATCACTGCTTCTAGTACACACAGCACCAGGATTCAACCGAACTGTTTCTGTGGTGCCATGAAAGGCAGGAAGTAATCCAGACACATTTGCATGTGTGTAGTGAACTTTGAGGCAAAGAGTTTTAATATCTATGGAGAACCAAATTCAACGAATATTTTTGCTATTTATACAAGTAGGAAACCAGATACTTTGTTTGGAATGTAAATTCACCTTACACAAATCACATTATTCTTAACTATTTGGTGGAGGTGTGAGTTTCTCCACTGGGCTATTATATGGATGATTTGGATTATACAAAAACACTACTGGTTGGACCAATTTTTAAAAAATGAATTGCCCAGGTTCTAGATTGGACCAATCATTAAAAGTATTATTCTTCTTTAGCACTTGGAAGTTTATAAAACACTTTCCTTGAAGCAACTGAGGTAGGTAGTACAGTATTGCCCCATTTTACAGATGGGGAAACTGAAGCCCAAAGTGGTCAAGTGATTTGTCCAACTGGAGTAAGATTTGGGCCTTGCCCTCAGTTCTCCTTACTGCAATATCAATGTTCCTTCTACTATACAGAGCTGTTTTAATCAAAATACTCCAACTATTTTCTGTCTGAACCTACTCCCAAGTATTACAGCTCTCAAAATTCACTGCAATGTTTTGTTTTTTCTTAACATTACTCAACTATCAGTACTCCCTGGACGTGCCCATGAATGGCGCACATTGTGACTCCTGAAACTGCCATCAATGAGAAAAAATAAAAGGGAAACATAGCTGGACTCTTAAGTTGTGAAGGCAGAAAAGTATGGAATAATGGAGTAGAATTATTTCCTATATTTTGACTATTTTAGGAATGACAAAAAAGGTAACATTGATGTAGTGCTTGCTCTAAAGTATGCAAAGTATTTTTAAAAATCATCACATTTCATCCCCACAGTAACTTGTGAAGTAGGTGTTATTTTATTTCCATTTTACAGATGAGGAAACTGAGGCAGACAGAAGCTAAATAAGTTGCTGAGGGTCACCCAGCTAACAGGCATCGAAGTCTGGACTTGGATTCTGGTCTTCTTTACTCTAAGTCCAGTATGGCACCACCTAGCTGCCTCATTCTACTTCAGATTGCACTCCTGACTCCCAGACTTTCTCTCCAATGCTGCAGAAAATCGGTTCATCCTGGAAGCTTGCTCTACCCTGGACTTCACATACTGGAAACAAACTCCATGTCTGCTGACCTCCCTCTCTGATTGGCTGGTTCCTCCCAGAGCCCCCATCTTAAGAAAAAGGCCCAGAACAATGGAGTTCTCATTCCTCTCCAGGCTACATTCCTGACTCTCCCAGACTTTCTCCATAATGTCCCAGTGACGGCACCATTTTAGTCCCCTTCCGTATGTTATTTTCCCCCTTAGAGTGTAAACTCCTTGAGGGACAGGGACTATTTTTCTTCTTGCTTGTATTTTTAACTCCCAGTGCTTTCCATAGTGACGGACACATGGTAGGTGTTTAGTGAATGCTTGTAGATTAGGTTTCTTAGAAAGGACTTATTTTCTCTTAGGGGAGGGGGGCATCAACAACTCTCAACCTACATTTATTCTTTTTCTTTTCTTTTGGAGGGCAATTGGGGTTAAGTGACTTGCCCAAAGTCACATGGTTAGTAAGTGTGTCAAGTGTCTGAGGCCGCATTTGAACTCGGGTCCTCCTGACTCCAGGGCTGGTGCTCTATTCACTGCGCCACCTAGCCGCTCCTTAACCTACATTTATTAAGCACCTACATATACAAAGCAGTGTGCTATGCATTGGTAGAGAGATAAATAAAGAGGGCAAGCCCCTAACCTTAAGGGACCTCTAATCTGGAAAGGATGATAAAACACACACACACACACACACACACACACACAGAGTACAAATTAGATTTAGAATCTATGTGTAGAGGAAACATGGAAAGCTGTATTAAGACAGATGGGGCACAGATTGTTTCAGGGTTTGTTTGGTTTTCTTTGAGGGGGCAGGAATTAGAGAAGGCTTCAATGGAGGAGGGGGCATTTTGAGCTGGTGCTTCAGAAGATGGGTACATTTGATACGAAGCTTTCATTTTCAGTGAGGGGACAATGGAAGGGAAAGAAAAGAAATGCTTGTTAATTAGAAAAAAAGAAAATTTTAAAAAAGAAAACAAAAAGATGGCTAAGACACGGTGAGTTAGATATAGGGGTGGGGAAGCACAGTATTCTTAGCATTTGTGAACTAATGGTGCAATGTTGGAAAATACAGGGCGTGTTCTAGGATGGCAACTACACATAGCATATGGGGGCAGAAGGCAGCAAGCGGGGAATCAGGAGACAATGGCAGGTTGGAGTCCGATTTAAAAAAAAAAAGCCCAGACTGAGCATGAGATGCTTAAAGAAAGAGGTCAATAAGTAATAAATAATAAGAGACGGGGCGGGACAGGAGGGTCCAGAGAAGTGTGGACATCTGCTTAAGAAAGGAGAGCGTGGCAACTGACAGTTTCCAAAGAGAAAGCTGTTTAGGCTTGTGAACCATACCAGCCCAGGTGGCTGCCTTGAAGAATTTTTCTGCCTTTCATAGAGACAATGACTCACTGCTCTTTGAACGTTAGATATTAAAAATCATTTCTACTGTGCAATGTGATAATAAACCCATGAGTGGAAAATACTAAATACTCTATCTTAATGCCTAAAAATTATTCCAGGACTCTTCAGAGAGGTAGTATTACTAAAATAAACTTTAGAGTAATTTTTTGGCCTTTACTAATTACTCCTTACTCATATGTTCTGAACCGACTTCCCATATTGTGATATTGTAAAAGGAGGCTTTACCAAAAAAAACCTTCCATAGACAGGGTCACGGGTCTATATCCATGGTTCATGGATTTTATAAGCAAATTAGCTTTAGAATAAGGGATCTTAACCTGAGGTTTGTGAACTGTTTTTTTTGTTGTTTTTTCGGTTTTTTTTTTTTTTACAAATTTTAATATTTGACAAATGGAGTTCAACATAACTGGTTTCTTTTGAAATCCAACGTGCTGGATTTTATGCATTTAAAAACATTATTCTGACTGGAAGGCCACAGGTCTCTCCAGGCTGCCAGAGGGATCCATGACCCAAAAAAGATTAAGCAACTTTGCTTTAGAAGGATTAGCCAGGCAGGATTTATCATGCTTCACAGAAGTGAAATATCTGTTTTCTGGACCAATATGAGCATCACAGGTACACCCAATAACATGATTATGAAACAGAGTTGATGACTGCAAATGCCAATGGTTCATTATCAACTAACCACTCCGAATAATATTTTAATTCTTAAACTGAGATGCTAAAACTGGCAGGGGGCTGGAGCCCAGGAGACTTTGCTTCAAGCATGGGCTTGTTTGCCTGTCAGAAGACAGGCTCTACTGAACACAAATGAGGAGTAATTGCCTCTTTCTCTCAGGCAACAAGCTTGGAAATGTGAGGACACATTGTTGTTAGGCTTCTAAGGCTACTGTTCAAAAATGCCACTATTATGAAGCTTCTGGAAGTCATGCAGTTTACATGCAAACGAGAAAGTTCTCTGTTCTTTTGAATAACTTGATATGACAGTGACAGGAGCTGCTGTTGGTCACTAGAAGAGCCCAAAATTAGGCCCATAAGTATCTGAATCAATCATTTCCTTAAAACTGGTACACCTTATGGAAGGAAACTCATGTCATTAGTGCATACTACGTGCCTGGCACTGTTTAGGAGCTAAAATAAATACATAAATGAATGGTGTCCTCAAAGCACTTATGTTATGGAAACAACATATACATAGAAAAAAAAACACAGAATATCGACAAGGTAATTGTGTGAGGTAGGGCACGAGCAACTGATAAGAGGGAAATCAAGATTGCATTTTGGCACTTGAGTTGAGCTCAGAAGGAAGCTAAGGATTTTAATAGATTGAGGAGATGAAGGGAAAGGAGGACATTCCAGGAATGGAGAGACAGCCTGTTCAAAGACCAGGAGATAGGTGATGCAACGTCGTTTACCAGGAATGGCAAGCAGGCCAGTTTGGCTGAAACGTTCATGAAGGATAGTATGGCACAACAGAGCCAAACAGAAGCATTTGTGTTTCATCCTAGAGGTAAGAGGAAGTTACTGGACTTCTTCAGCAGGAGAGCAAAACAGGCAGATCTGTGCTTTCAGAAGACCCATTTGGTGGTTGTGTGAAAAATGGCTAAGAGGAGAAACACCTGAGCTAGGGAAACCAAAGAGAAAGTCACTGCAATCCTCTAGGAGAAAGGAGACAAGGGCCTGAGTTGTCAGAGTGCTGGCTGTGCAAGTGGAGAGAAGGGGATAAGAGACAAATGGATACAGACTGCGTGAGGTAAAGGAAGAGTGCCTTTGAATGGAAGTATGGTGGTGAAGAGAAATACAAAAGTTAAGAAGATGTGGAGGTGGGGAGGAAGACAAACGGATTTTGTTTGGACAGTGACTTTGAGATTGTAACGATACTGGGATTTGAAGATCTTCCATGCCCCTTGAACTTGCTGACATAGCAGGAAGGGGTGGAGCAAGAGAACGCCGGAACCAAGCTAGTCTCCATGCAGTGCTGACAGGAAGCAGCGGCAGAGGCAGTGGCTGCGGTTGCAGTGCGAACTCCTTGTTCTTTGAGCCGGCCAGAATCTCTGCTAAGTACTCCTGCTGAGGACTGCCTGGGACAAGAACTGTGGGGGGCTGGAGCTGCTGGGAGCAAGCTGCCTGGACGCTGAGCAGTTGTCGTGAGTGAGGAGAGGAGGATCTTTGCCTGAGGTAGTCTGTCCTGTTTTGAAGGCTTGAGAATGTGGGTGTTTACTACTTTAACCACATGTGCCAACTTCATAACTACTGTGCTGGCTTTGACTTTCTGGTTTTGGGACTCAGTTTTCTGGTATTTAAATGAATGCTTTAGCTATATTTCTTATGTAGAGAGCCTGTTACATTTTGTGATTAATAACCACATCAGCATATTTATAGTTACTGTAGGCATTGTGAATACTGCATTGCTGATACAGA